>JANZLQ010000007.1:18961848-18999848 GCA_026212715.1 Elanus axillaris | reverse complement strand
AGAAAAAAAAAAAAAAAAAAAAAAAAAAAGAGGTGGGGGGGTAGGGAGAAATAAGAAACAAGAACTATCACTTCGTCTTCTAAATCTGAAGTTTGCTGAAAGGGAAGATGATTGGGAGACTTGTTTTGAAAGTGCACTTCTGATCTGTAGCCAAATGTTAAAATAGAGACATTAGGTCTAACTTGACAATAAAAAGACTGTACTAGGAGATGAAATTTTAAGTGAAAAACTGGGCATATGACTGGAACTGAAGTTCATGACTACTTATGTACATTTTATCTTGCTCTGTGAATATGAAGAAATATTATGTCTGATTTGATAGTCATTTTTATGTGCTTTTCATTTTAATAATAGTCACCAAGTAGTCATGGTCTGAATTTATTTTAGAGTTAGCACAAGATACACTTATGTATATAAAAGAACATTAATGTAGAGGTACATGTTTGTCTTATCTGATATATGGTGAAAAAGGCAAATATAAGAGATCAGAGGACATTCTGAAATGATTGCTTTAGAATTTTTTACAAATTATGTTTAAACAAACTCTACGAGGTAATTACTTTTTAGATTATTCTTTTTCAGATGCAGACTGCTTTGTCTACTTTCAGTTGCTCTTCCTGTGACAAGTTAAAAGGTGGGGATATGAAATCCTCCCCTGACTAGAGTGAACAAAATGTTTTTTGTTGACTTCAGTTGGTTGGGCATTGAATGCCAGTTCTCAAAAATTAGGGGTTTGGTGCTCTCTGAAAAACAATTCTCTTTCAAACCCCACAGGTTTTGTACCCAGAAATGACAGTGCTTATATTACTAGTTGTACTTCAAAACTCTGGCCTTCAAACTTTATGTTAAAGTAGGTTAAGATTCCACGGGGACATTAATCAGTGACATCCTTCATTTTTGTAATACAGCACACTCCAATTAGTTTTGGAAATGGGTAATTGAGAAGTGTGTTTAAATGGATTTTCTTCAAATAGCCAGTTTATTTCCATTGACACTCAATGGATAATCCTTTGTTTAATAGGTATGACAAGATCTCTTTTGTGGGACATAGATTTTGTGATTAGACACACTAAGCTGCTTTAAATCACAAGCAGAGGTAGCTTCTTACGCTTTGAAAGTGGTTTAGCTTAGGTATTAAGTTCTATGTTAAGCTACTTTTACAGCGTATGGTGCATGGGACACTTAAGATGTACCCTGAAGGATCCAACTGGGACACTAAAAGTTGTGTATACAGTATATAGAGGCTGAATTCACCCACAGTTGATTACTGACTGATGCTGGGGAACTCAGCAGCTGCTAGCAGAAACTCGCATGATGCAAGAGGATAACTTCTGTAATTGATGCTGTAAAGGAAGCTGAAG
Source organism: Elanus axillaris (assembly GCA_026212715.1). Lineage (NCBI taxonomy): Eukaryota > Metazoa > Chordata > Aves > Accipitriformes > Accipitridae > Elanus > Elanus axillaris. The sequence goes on along the minus strand of JANZLQ010000007.1, from coordinate 18,998,487 downwards.
AAAGGGAATTATAACCACTTGTGTTTGCCTAAGACAGCAGTGTTAGCCTCAAGACTTCAGAAAGTGCCATGGGAACTCTGATAGCTGAGAGTTGTCAGTCTTCCTGTTCCGCTGGTGAAATTCCTCAACTGCTGAATTTCCACTCAGGACAGGAGCATGCTTAGCCTTCTGCCCCAGCTTTTTGTTTACCATTTGATTTATGATTGTTGCTACCTTTTATGTCAGAAGAATTTGCATTTCAGTTATGAATCCTTCAAGCTAAGTACCTCTTGAGTGTATTATAGCACACATTAAATTAATGCTTTCATACAGTTCTTTAGACAAGCATTAGGTCTAATGTGAAAGGAGGCATGGTTCCAACAGCATGCTATCTACTTCTGTATGACTTAGCATCTTCTAAATCACCTCTCTTCCTACAGTAATCCAGGGTGGTGTTGCTTACCTAGAAGATCGGGAAAGTTAAATGTGCATGTGGCATACATATCTGGGTCCTGCTTTCTGTTTGATTATTTGGCTATTGCGTGTGTACTGAGGAAAAGAAGATTGCGCTCTTTGGGGATGTGTGATTATACAGAACTGTACTGCTAAGGATAGAATTTTGCCCTCTTTGATCATCCCTTTTATTGATGGGCTTGCCACAAAGGTTAAAGGGAGCTTCTTGCTTTGAAAGCTTGGAAACAGCCCATCTGACAAAGTAGTACCTTTATTTGTTAAAAGCTTTTCAAGCTTATAGACCTGGAAGAGCCCCAGTAAAATCAATGAAAAACTATCCAAGATAAACAGACTTACAGATGAATAAATGCTCACTACTATTTTTAGTCTGAGCTCACAAAATCTCTTCCTGACTGCCTGGCCTTTTTCTCTAATAAAACAGCTAATTCTCCAAATATTAATAGAGGCATATTGGCAGATTTTGGGCTTGCAGTTCTTCCTGAGCTTAAACAGAGGGAATGCAGCTAGACAAAACCTTTTCCAAATGGGCCTGTAAGTACTTGTTTAGCAAAGTTTCTGTCTCGCCAAGGACTGATCTTTCCACAAACTCCAAGCAGTGATGCATTAGAGAAATAGCAACACTGCAGCAAATGAAAATTTTACTTGTTCATTACTGTAGCCAACACAGGAAGGATTTCTGTACAAGTAGACATAAACAGTCCTCTAATCTACTGGTGCAGTTTTCCATAGCACTGAGCACTCAGAGCTGTAGTAAAACATATGGTTTAAATGAAGCTTGGAAGACCATAGGAAGAGCAAGTGGAGAGCCTCTGGGATGATCAGATCTTTATTCTAAGACCATGCTTTCTCATCTGCTTTATTGCTTATCATTGTATATAGATTTTTGTGCTAGACATGAAAAAGACCCACCCTCCTGTGTTTACATTTACTAGATGCATCTCATTTGAATGGCTAGATGTACTGACACGTTCTGCACTGAAGGTCCTCCTTCTCAGCTCTTGGGTGGTTCAGGGCAACAGAATGCTGCTGGCTGTTGTCCGCTGATGTATCTTCCTCTTGCCCTGTGTATCAAAAAGTATGGCGTTGTTTATGCTACTATCTTTTAAAGCTGCCTTGCTTTGATGTGGAAAATCCTAAGCCTGCAGAACGCAGCTCCTTGCTGTGGCATGGAGTCAGGAGTATATTTGGAAATTTTGTTCTTCTTTGAAGTGGGTATAATTTTGCTTCAAAAAACTTACAACATAGCTGTATTTACTTCTGTGTCTCTTTATACTGAAGTAATTTGATGGTCTAATGATGCGCTAGTGTAACTTTCAGGAAAGGGACCAGACCTCTGCTATGGGAGCACTTTGTAACTGTGCTCCTTGCATCTCCTGTGGCCAGAAATGAGACATCTGTGAGGTATGAGCATGGTTACGTTGCCCATGCCTTCTTTAGCCCTTGAACTACATGTGGCTAGAACTTCTACCTGTTTGTGTAGAAGCCAAAAGTACCTTTTTTGGATTTGCCCAAGTCTCCCATGATCTGCTCCTGCATTCTTGTCACGTGCAAAACATCAGGTTGTCAGGACTTTGGTTTTTGCTTGTTCTGGACAGGATTTTCTGGTCTGAGGCTCTTGGTCTGTGGCATATGCCTGGGAAGTTGGCCAGGAGGAAAAGAAGAGTGTGGGGCCAACATGACGCTTGTCTTGTCTCTCATGCAAAGAAGCTTCCCTTTGCAACTTGCTTTTTGTGGAGTCTTCACCTCCTATCCAGGCAGCCTGCACCCCACTTTCATTAAATGGGTGGTTTCATGATACCTCAAGAATGTATGTATTTTTGACTAGCAAGCCCTTTGCCACACTGATGGTTTGTATTTACATCTGTGCTTCTCTGAAGAGTATACCCCAATTCGTCCTGAAAGGAAGAGTAACAGATATGGGGATCGAGAATAACTAATCTCCCTTGTGTCTGGTCTCAAGTGAGGTAGCTTGCAGGGCTGCAGCGAGACAGCAGGTGGGAGCAGTAGATCAAAGAGTGAAATGACATCTCTAGCACTGCTCAAGAATTGCAGAGAGAGGGGGACAGGATTTTGGCATGAAGCTCTGCGCTGAGCTTGATGTCTGGAACTGGATGACGATAGCTTGGAAAAAGTAAGGTGGATTACATAAGGAAAGATGACTCTCTGACTGGGGGACGTGCCTGTTTGCCTGGAGCTGTGCTGTGGTTGGCAGCTCAAGCAAGGTCCTGGCACCTTAGGACTTCATGGTGACGCTACCAGCAGCCCTGTAGGGCAAGCAGTAAGCATACTTGTGCTTGTGTTGGCTGTTAGGGGATGCTTAAAGCTAATGCACGGTTTTATTCCTGGGATTGGTTGTCATCATCTTGCACAAATGTGAACAAAGAGAGTTTAGACTCAGCATGGTTTCTTCCATGTAACAGACTCCTCAAATGCACGTGCTCAAAATGTCAGCTTTTACATCTTTCCTCTCAGCCCCATCCTATTCTTTTGCTTGATCCTAAGTGCTATCTTGCCACCATTTTCTTTTGCATCTCTATCCCGCTTCTCCAACTGACTTTATTAGCTGGCACCCCAACCATCTTAGGCTCAGGAGAAGACTTCCTTAACAAAGATGTCTTTTACTGAGCAGAAAGCCTTGTATGAGCAGTGCAAAGCACCTGCCGCATGATAAAGAGGGATATGAATAGATACAAGTTTGGAAAGGCTGCTCTCCAAGGTCTTGCACAAATTTGTGTATCAATAAATACCAGTCATTTTCATAAATGTCTTTTAAATAAAAGTATATTTCATATTCTAAAAGAGTCTTTAGCAGAAATGTCATTCTCAAAGGCCCTTAAGTATTAATCCCAAATCAGTTTGTACATTGTCTGTGAGCTGCTTTACCTGTGTTACCTGCAGCAGCAGTAGGCACTGTAATAAAAAGCACAAATTACCAGTGTTTCCTCCCCAGCCCCCAACATTCCTCTGCTCCGTTGTAACAGCCTTGGCTCTGTGCAGGGCAGCACTGATGCTGTGAGGGAGGTTCAGTATCTTCGCTGTTGATTTATAAACTGAGTTTCAAGTGTAGGAGTCTTATAGGGTAAGGTCACCTTTTGCCCGAGTGGGAACAGGGCTCTCCCAGTCCCGCACTGTGCTAGTAAACGCTTCTCCCTTGGTGTTTACAGCTGGATGTCATCTTCACTGTCAGCCTGGCACAAGAGCCTGGATGTAAGGTCAGCATTTATGAATTAATTTCTTTGGTAAATAATCATTTTTTACTCCGAGGGAAATCCCATCATGTAGATGGGCCCCATGCATTTCTGGTAGCTCTGTGACATTTTTTCTCTATCCTGTTGACAGAAAGTGCTGGAATATACCTATGAGAGAACCATCTCTGTCATGGCTGAGCTTCGGTGAGGTGCACTTTGTCACGTAGATCATACAGCTGAAACTTGTTTTTGTTCTCAGTGGCCTACATGATGTTCAGCCTCAGTTTTCTGAACTGTGAATGCGCTTGACCCCATTTTGTGCATATACCTTTTCTCTTTCTGGTGCAAAAAAAAAAAGCAAATGCTAACAGCACAGGGCAGGAGGGGGAGATATATATCAGAACTTGGTTTTGAGCTGCTTTGTTTCCATTGTGTTTTGGGTGGCTTTGGGTCACAAAGTTGTGCAAAGCCATTTCTGTTAAGACCAGCTGCTGAAAGACAAAGCTACAGTAAGACAAAGACTTGAAATACAAGTTTTCTTGTTATTCTTTTATACTTCTAGGTGTAGATCAATTGTTGTAAGTCCTTATATTTCTGTAATATAAATATCTACATTTTGTGGCAAACATTATTTTGATTTTTGGTGGTATATCACTAAACAACTGAGACTGTAAAATTAAGTTTTTTTCAGTAAATGGATTTAGTGTTGAGAAGAGTATTCTGATAATGTGTGGAGACCTTTTCCCTTCTTCAGTAACACTAGAACTCATGGACGGACTGTTGAATCACAGTGTGTTGGCTTGCAAACAGGGAAGATGCTTTTTAAAAACATACTTTTGGGTTTGTAAAAACACTTACTTAAGACAAAGAAAACCCTTTACCAAAGCACTAAAACCATAGAGAGAGGGATTATGATGAAAGTTTTCAAAGGAAAAACACTGGGCTACAGGCAACACAGTCGGAAGCACAACAAAGGACTTCTGAGGCTTAGCAGAGGCATGCAGGAGATGGGCTGGCTTGCCTGCCTGCATGGGGTTGGGAGAAAGGGTATTGGAACAAGATTAAAACCTTGTTCTTAGTAGGATTTCTGTACAGTTTGCACAGCTGACTGGGAAGGCAGTGCAGGCCCAGGCTATTGGCATTTATCTCTTTCCCCAAGTGTTGCTGGGGTGAGGAGAGTGGGAGGGCTGCTGCTGAGCTGTGTGGCCAAAAGGTGCATGCCTGGCTCTGCAGCTCTATACAGGAGGATGCATATGTGATTTTTAAATATCCTCTCATGAATTCCTTACAGTTGCATGAACGCTTCTGTCTTCATCTAAAATCTCTGGAATATGTAATACAATTTAGATAGTAATTGCTGTAATACATAAAATGGAAGGCAGCATGGGGAATTCTTGCATCCCTCCATAGTGGCAAAATAGATCATGAAATGAACAAAGTACAGAGGTTAGTCTGAAGATAGTTTATTAGGCCCTAAACATAATGCAGTTTTTGGCTTGAATGCAATTTTAAACTTGGAGACAACAGGTTAACTCACCTGAAACTATGCATGGGTCCTGCTCTGCAGGGCTTTTTGGAGAAAAAAGCAGTTTATTGTCCTGAAGAATGGATTATGTGCAAAAATGCTAGCATAGGGTTATGTCAAGATGGTGCTTCTGAATTTATACTTTAAATTGTTTTCTCCTTGTAATAGATACATTACACATGTGTAAACTCCTAATCTTACAATGGTACTGGTACTTCAGTACTAAAATACCTAATGCTCTGTGTGAGCATTCAAATGCACGTCAGTAAAAAGTTGTTTGAGCTTGTGACTAAAAACTGTTTTCATCAGTGTGCTGGCAGCATTCTTGAAACAATGACCTTTGAGCTACTGTACTGTGAGAATTAACCTGTGGTCCTAATCACCTGTTGTCACTAAAAATTTCTTGGTACTTTTCATGGTAGGAAGTTTATTAACTGATGTTTGGACTAAGTCCAGTTTGGATAAGCCATTGTGGCTACATGAAGTACTATGCCACAGTATTTTCTGTTGGTAGCTCTTTCCCTTCTCATCCTAAAATATGGTGTAGTAGTCACAGTTTCTTCTACAGTATTTAAATGTACTTTATCTGCTTCAGTAAAGTTAAGGTCCACAACTGACACATGCCCATCTTATGAAGTTGATGTGGTATTGCGCATTGATGCTGGGTAAAGCTGCAGTGTGTGTTGGGTTGAGAAATGGGCTGTCTGGTGAGAGTGGATACTGTGGAGCATGTCCCGTGGCTTTTGTGAGGCATCACAGCCCCCTTTGCCTTCTCTTCTGAAATTAGTCATGATTAGTGCCTCTGAAATTCAGTCATAAATCTGCGTGGATGTGCCTAAGCGGGAAAATAATGTTCTTCGTTTTTCACCACTTCCCCTTTTCAAGTTTTAGTCTTATGACTTGCTTCAGTACATCAGGTTGTGCAGTTAACTTATCCACATCCTGCCTTTACTGAAATGTCTGTGACCATGCTGAGGTACCTCATTCATAACAATAATAACATGTGACTGTCTGAAAATTGATGTTGGGTATTTTTGGCTATGTCCTGAGTTTGCAAAATCAAAGGCCAACTTCCACTGTGTTGTGTGGTGCTTCAGAGAACTACAGGGTGGTTTTGTGGTTTCATAGCAGGAGCCCAGACTACTTCTTTTTCTGTTTCTGAAAGAGTGATTGTCTCATCTTAATTGCTAAATCCAGAGTAGCTCCAAACTATCAGCAGTCTTATGAAAGAAGGAAGACTGAGGTGGTACTTAAAACAACATTGGAACCAATGAAAGCTACTGTTAATGAAGATATTTGCCTACTTTTTATCATGGAACAGCACATATTTTTGTATTACACTCAGGTGCCGTTGTAGATGAAAAAATATCTTAAATTGTGAGTTCTAAAAGGCAGCAGATAATTGAGTGTATGCATAGGTGAGTGTCTAAACTTCTGGAGAAAAGCATGCTGCTCCCTGGAAGCTGATGGAGAATTGGATGAGGATCTTCTTTGTGTGAAGGATCCAGATCCACAGTAGTATTTTCTCTTGTAAGCCCTTTCTGGTGTGGCATGAGATATAAACATTAAAGATAGGCCTTGAACATCCCACAACTTGTGGAGCATTGGCTTCTAAACCTGGTTTTGTTGGGTGTGGATTAATTCCTCAGTGATTTCAGGCAGGGACACCCAGTCTAAACAGCCCTTCTTCTTCGCCCAGTTTAGGTTTGTACATGGCCTGCAAATCTGCTCTGACTCAGAAGGAAAATCAGATAAAATAACTGATGGAAAGCTGGACAGATTGAAGCATAATGTGATTTTAAGGCAATGATGGAATACCCATGAAAATATATTTGAGAAGTGTTCATAAAAGATCTCTGCTTTAGACTGTGCAATGGCTTTGACATTCAATGTTGTCTGTGCTGGCAGAGAAAGAATAGGAAGAAAAGCAAAGAAAACAAGGTCTTTGTCTCAGAGAGGAGAAACAAAATCTAACTGACAGGCTGTATGGATGGATAACTGAAGCCAGGGATTAGGAAGGGGACAGATAAGGAGGGAAGAGGGGAGAATAGTTTTAAAAACTATGGAAAAGAAAGAAAAATATGGAAGAAATGCTGATGAACATGAAGGCAAGGAAAGGTGTTTAGATGCGAAGGGGAAAACAAAACTAAAAAAGACACTGAAGTGCTTCTGATGTAAGTAGTGTGATGCAAAATGTGTATTATTAACTTCTGCCACCCCACTGTATCATATTTGAAAGTCAAATGACACAAAAGTTGTCTTTACTTTTCTCTTGCAATCTCTGTTTAAGGAAAAGATATGTTAGGGGGGAAACCAGCGTTCTGGTTTAGTATGTCTGTAACAGACAGCCACTTAAACATGAGTGTTTTTCCAAATTGGAAGTTAGAATTTTTTTTTCCTAACCTGGCTCTTTTGCTTGTGAAGAACTCTGGATTTTCAGTAGTTTCTTTCTACCTTTGACCTTTGGCTTCAGAGGAGTGGCAGACTTTCACTTGGGGGTTTAATGCAGTGCAGGCTCCCCTGATGAAGTCCTCAGCTCACTTTAATAGACACAGCTCCCATGTGTTAGGGGAATGGGACTACTGTGCATTTGCTGGCTGACCTTTATTTTGTTGCACAGCACCCTTCAAAACCTCTGTACTTCCACAACAGGAGGAAATCCAGTGCTTTCCAGTTGTGCAAAAGCCATGTTTTGAATAGATTGAAGAAATTAAGATCTAATATTTTTCAGGAGAAACAGATCCCTTAGTATGGGGTGGTTTTTTTAGCAGAACTTAATGCTTTATTTTTCTCACAAAAATTGGAGGGAAACCATTCCCCTGTGCTGGGGCTATAAATATGTTTTCAAGTAAGGTGCCTTTTAGAGGTGTTTTTAATATCTGATGTCAGGGTGATTGCTATTTGTGGTTTTACTCAGCCCTGGAGGTGTAATACTTAATATTGTCAGAGCAAGAGCTTGCATTCCACCTCAAGTCTGAGCCTGTAGTCTGCCTTTCTTTGTATTTTATTTTATTATTTTTTTTAAATCCTGATTTGTTTTGCCTTGCACAGGCAATTAGTGTGACTCTCATTAAAAGTGGGGCATGATGACTTTGTCAGGCTGGGTGCAGTATGGATCATGGGACTTTTCCTTCCAGCTCTGTAAGACATGGGTCAGTTTCAAATCCTCGGAGAAAACTTGTCATGATATTTAACAGGCTTCACTTATATGAGCAAAAATGACTCATTTAAACCACTATCAACATGATGATTCAGGCTCCATTAATAAGCTGAAATAAGCAGGTCGTGATCAGGCATATAGATGTATTTAGATTTATTAAGAGATTTCTTTTTAGAGTCCTGCCATCAGACAGTATAGTTACGAGTCTAACAGAGTGAGTCTAGCACAGAGGTATGTAGTCAGCTTTTTACTGCGTTGTTTTATTCTGAAAAATCTGGAGGAAAAAAATCTGTAAAAAGTTAAGCTACATCTTTGGCATATGGTGTTGTCACTGATATGTTCTCGGATATGACCACCTGAACTGACAATTCTAGCTGACAAAAAAAATGATCATCCTAAGCATAATTTTAAACTCTGAACTTATAAAACCTCTCAAGAAACTGGTGCAAAATCCTTGTTGCTTTTTTTTTTTTGTCGACAAAAGATAAGAACAAAAAAATTCAGATTCTGGCTTTTCCCTTGAATATTAATATTCCAGTCCCTGTGGCAGCACTGTGAACTGGAGCCAAAGCTGGTAAAGGGCTCCTGTTTCAGCAGAGAAATAAACCAGCTTCCTATCTCTGAAGCTCCCCTGGATGCATCAGAATTCCAGTTTCAAGCCGCGTGGTACAGTCTCTACCAAACTCATGTCTCCTGAAGAGCCTGTAAATATCTACAAAGTCCTTTGTCCTGCAACCATACTTAAGACCATCCCAGTCTTTACAGTGCTAAATTACCAAAGCTGTGTCTCTTCCACAGGCCCATCCTGCCTCACCTGCAGATGTTGCATCAAGATAGGCTGATGTTCTCCTGCTCCCATCCAGCTTTTTCACATAGTGTTATGACCTTTTGTGAGCCTGCTAAAATCTTTCAGAAGAACAAAATTTGTTAGATCTGCCACAATAAAGAAAGAAGTTGCATTCTTTGATGCCCCTGCAGATGGAAGCTTCAAAGGAAGAAGGACATAGGAGCCAGCATACTTTTAAGTGACTATGTGATTTGAATTTTGCTCCTTTCTTCTTCAGTAGAAAATGAGGACGCAGCACTTTACATCCACAAGTAGAAGTATGGATGGGATTCAGTTTTCAGCTACTATTAATGTTTTCTGCAAAGGTACAGGTTTCCTGTAGACTTTTGTTAAGAGGCAAACTATGCTGTTTTTTTTTTAACACTGTACTTTAGTATTTTCTATGATGAATAGTCATCGTGCAATGTTTTGGTTTTATCTGCTGCATTCTGTGACTTCCAGTTATTATTTATGTTATATCTTATGCTGCATGCTTACTTGTGCTGAGTACATTCCTCTTAAGTCCTACAGAAATCATTAGGATTGCTCAACAGACATAGATTTGCACTGCAAAACGGTGCTGTTCTAAGTTTTGTTATTGAGTAACAGTTAACACATATGTGCTCTGGGGACATAGCTGACATCAGGATGCTAATGTTGATTATGTATCACCTTGCAGCTCACTGGTGTAGCAGTTAAAGCTGATGTATTCTATGGATAGAAAAAGCAGAGACCCTCCTTTCCACTTTCTGGTGCAATACATCATGGGACACTCAAGAAGTGTGTTGTCCAATGGTGGATTATCATGAGAGAATTAGGAATACTAAGGGAAAACAGGCCATGTTTTTGCCTTTTCCACTCTTCAGTATTTTTGCAGCCCAGAATTTTTGCAAAGGATAAATCTCACAGCTCCTTGCATGCTTTGTTCTCGCCTATCAACAGGCACCCAAACCCTTACAAAGAGATACTGGTTTCCTTCTCTCTTGGTCTTTCTCATTTTTCTTTTCTTTTTTTTTTTTTTTAGCATAATATAAGTCACTCTTTCTTTTCTTTTGCTTTTGCTTGTAAAATGCTTTGCATGAAATGACTTTCTAAGATTAGAATTAAAATAATGCCTAGTGGCTCTGAATTTACCTAATATTAGTAATCTCCTGTTTGTGAAATGAAAATGAAAAACATCAGAAATCAGGGAGAATTGCCATTTTCAAATAAGAAGGGGCATCAAATTTAAGAAAAATGGGGATCTCTGAAATTAGTCTTTCCTGACTATCCCTCATGACTTGTGAGGTTGCAGTCCTGTTGTGTTTCTAAGAGCTTCGGGCACTCTCAGGTGAGTCGACATCACCCTTGGCGTCTCCTTCCTCTCCCTTGCTGTGTACATGAAAGCGCATGTTGTTCAGTTCCCATGAAGTATTACCGGTATGGAGCAGAGTGTGGGTGATTCCCCCCAAAGTATGAAAGGGAAAATTGCTGGGCTGGGTCCTGATGTTCTGTTGTGTGACCTTCTCTTGTGGTAGGCTAGCTTCAGAGACCTCCTCTTGGAAGCTGCTGGTTGTCCCTGTTGAAGTCCATGGCTTGCAGCCCTCCCTGAGATGTCTTCAGAAGTGTTACCATCCCTTTCTTCCCTGCAGCTGGGCTTGAGCTGTCCTCACTGCCTCTAATCCCCTTCCTGTGCTGAGACCCTCTTGGATTTCTTTTCTCTCCTTCAGGTGGAATGATAAAATGTGGTGGTATTTTTTCTTTAGATGGAGCATTGGTGGATTTGGCAGTGTTAGGTTTATGGTTGGACTCGGTGATCTTAATGGTCTTTTCCAACTTAAATGATTCTATGATACTAGTACCTATTTGCTTTAAAATTACCCTGGGGGTTTGGTGCTGTGCAGGAGCTGCAGAGGTGGTAGGCAGGCAGGGCAGCAGCATGAGGCTGCTGGTCATGCTGACCTGGAGTGGTGATCCTCACCAGGGGACTGTTATACGTCCAGGAGTCGGTGACCCACCTAACAGCTACCCTGGCTAGGTGCAGGCCGGTGCTGTGCTGTGTCACACAACTTGTCCAGCCTGGCCTTCAGGCTGCGCGGTGCTGTATAGAGCCCTTGGCCTCAGGGTCACCTCAGCCTGCTCACAGCAACAGAGGAGCATGTGGGCAGATTCCACTTGGAGCCACCTGCCTGGCCTTGCCTTTAACTGTGCAGCAACAAGTTCTCAAGCCAACATCCTTTCTGTTTGACAGCAGAAATGATGAAGAGGGTTGTTTTCTTGTAAGAAAATTATATAGTAGCTCAAATGACCGAAAAGTGGGAACCTCTCTCCATGGACAGCATCTGTGCTGTGGGAAAATCTATCCAGGGTCTGCCTGATGCCATATGAACGTGGGGTTCCCAGCATCCAAATGGTCACGAGATTTACTTGCTATCTATATTCCTCTTTTTGTTCAGTCTTTCAAACCAGCTATTTTATTAAGCCATTTGTTGCTGGGCTTTCTTGCTAAGATCTAGAAGGAGCCCTGTGCTGTCTCTCTTCCACCTCACCCCCAGTGCAGAAGACCTGGGCAGTGGAATTTGAAATCATGACGTCATGGAAGTGTAGGTGTTGTGGGGTTAAACCCGGGGTGCAGCTGGCCTTCAACATGAAAAATAGAGCCTATAGCTGAAGTGCAGGACCAGGGCATGGTTTCCAAACACCTACACTTAATGTATGCCTTGACTGTGTCCCCTGCCCTGTGCTGTGATTTCCTTGGGAGTGAAGGGAGTGGAGGGGCCAGGAGTTCTGGCACACTCCAGTAATATTCAGTAACTCCAGTTGCTTTAGTGACAGGAAAGCAGGACTGCAGAGCCTACTGCGGAGTTCATTTGCTACACAGTACAGACAAGCAGTTGTGACTGCATTGGGGTTTTGGTAATAGTTATCTGTTAGCTGCGGGCTCATGGCTTTTAAGGAGATATTGCTGATTTAAAAAAGAAAAAAAAAAAATAAAAGGTAGTTCTGCTGGCTTGCTCTGGATTTGTGAGTGGCCACACATAAATCTCTGGTGATAAAACCTGTGTTATGGTGACAAAGCTTCCCAGACTAAGTGAGGGCTGAAGTGTTAGAAATAGGTATGCTGTGACCTTTATCAATCATAACAATGAATCATTTTTTAAATAGCATCTAATGAAGGGCTGAGCTTGGCATGCTTTTCCACATATGTCCATGAAGTGCATATGGCAATTCTTGCCCAGTTCCCAGCTATCAGTAAGATAAAAATTTCTCTAATACTCTTATTCTAACGTGCTCTTATTTCATCTTCTTTCACAGCCCATACTTCACTTAAGTATTTCCTGGTTTGTAAAACACATGGAGGCATTAGCTATTTTTAGATCTCTGCCTGCAACAGGAATGTAAGGTTAGTGTGGTGGTGTTCCACAAAGTTGGTGTGATGTTAGATACATGAGGTGTTTTTTCTCCCCGCCCCCCCCATGTTACTCCTTTGCATTCAAACTTTACAACAAACACAAAATGTCCAAACTAACAGGAGAAAATATCTTTGAAAGCTATGTTGTCTCATCTTGGTAGGATTTTCTCCCCCAAATAATTAGCCACTTAAAGACGTTTTAGAATAAACACCACTATAAAGGGCCAGTAGCTACTTCTTGGTGTCAGATTCTGGGGCCTAGCCTCTTAGGGCACTTTTGTGAATATATCAGATTTTACTCTGAGGAATGCTGCCAACCATTAAGACACCAAATTTAGAACTTTGTTTGAAGTGTTTAGAATTTGACAAGAATTGTGCTAAATAGTTGCTCAGATTTTACTGAGATTGTCTCAGTTCTGTTTAGATTGGAGTTGTGCTGAAAAGCAAGTATGTAATGCCCAGCTTCTTGAGAGGTAACCATGACGAGGATTTATATACCTTTTTCTCAGCTGCATTTTTTACTTTTCCCATCTGGGGCCCCTCATTACTTGTGCACAAATGCAATAGTTTGTGAGGCCACCTGTGGATATCCATACCAGAATACTGTCCAAGACCCAAGATGATGATACCAGAATACTGTCCAAGACCCAAGATGATGATACCAAAAAGGCTGAGATTAGGGATTCAGGTTACTTGTGGTCCACCAAAGAGTTATGAGGGGTGGTACAGCTGAGGGGAGGACCTTGGCATGGAAGTGAGCAGCAGGAATACAGGCTGGGGACTGGGGCTTCTCCAGAGCCCACATTGCTGCCAGGGAAGGCAGCCTGTATCCTGACAGTTCAGTGGATGCTGTTCTATGTTTTTATGGTGTTGAATACTGTCCTCACGAAATTCTCAGGGAAATTAACTGTGGAAATTGTTCTCCTTGCTTTACACAGGGAATAGAGGACCACATCAGTTTTTGTCATTAAAATTCTCATGGGATTTTATAGGCTGTAAACTATGTTGGCTCATGTAGGGAAAATTTCACACCCCAGCCTCACATTGCCATTGATCAGAACAATTTTGGAGTTATGAGAGAAAATTCAATATCTGCATATCATTTTGGATCTGTGATAACTTAGGTTGGCTCACATGTTGAACTCAAGAAGATGAGATCAGCTCTTCTAGGACTCTGGAGGTGCTTTTTCATGATACTGAAAAGCAAGTTATGGTACTAGCAAGTAGCACAATGAGACTATAAAAGCTTTAGCAGTAATATCTAATCTCACAAGTAGGGGTTGAGAATAAAACTCGGAAAGATTTAATTCTTCGTTGGCAGCTGGACTGTGGTGCGGCACTGGACTGCCATCCTTTTTTGTAGCTTTTGTAAGAGACTACCCAAATAAAATCCCTCATCTCGGGGCACACAAAATTTATGCATATCACAGAGCTTGGGATACTGACACAAGGCTGCTGAGACGGTGGTAACATCAGTGTTACTAATTTGTGCATCATTTTATATTTCATACTTTGAGAATTGCAGTACCACCAGACTGCCAGATAAATATCTAGAAATAGTAAAGAAATGACATCTTGTATATATGTATGGGAAGCATGCATGTTCTTACAAAAGGAGAACCGTAGGAAGATAATATGGGGACAGAAATCAGAGGGTGCTGTCTTGAAGGAATTTGCCTTTTCCCTCTGTTCAAATGAAAATCTTGTTGTTGTGACCCTGCTGTAAGTTGTGTCAGGATATTTTGTATTTTATTTAGAAAGGCAAAGTTGAGGCAATATAGCCAGTCTCAAGCACCAGCTCTGCAGTTTTGCTCAGGCCTGGTTAAATGAGGTGCTCCTAAGGTATGTAGAAAAGCTGATGTTGGGAGTAATGTCTTCAGAGTGGCCCAATTTCCACTGGGAGAAAGGTCGAGAAAGCTTTGAAAAGTGATGATTTTTATTATTTTCTGTAATTTACACAAGGCTGTATCAAGGTTTGTATCACTAAGACTACCATCTGTTTCCAAGGTACTTGACTGAAATGATTTACAAATCTGCTTACCTGCTACTGTTTTAACGTGAGTTGAGGGGTAATTAGTTGTTTTCATTTAGCAAGTTTAACTTTTTTTTGGTCTAGGAATTATAACAACAATAACATTATTGCCCCTTTGCTTTATGATGGAATAATTGAATGTTCAGTGGCTGAGTTATCAGGCTGGAGAACAACTGGTTTATCACAAGTGAATTGGACTACCGCTTTGCAGAACACAGGGGCAATGAAGTCATCACTGAATTATATACTTCTAAGACAACCTTCACAGCCTTTCTTGGGTAGCCTTCTGAGGCACAGGGCCAAATGTGACCCTGAGATCCATAGCTTGAGCATGCCACCGACTGCTGTAACCCATTTCTGGCTCTGAGCTTTTTATCGCTTTCAAGAAACACAGCTTGTCCATAGCAAGTAAGTTGCTTATTTTCATTATTTTACTGCTGAGAGCACGTACGAAAGTGCTGTGTCCTCCCCAAACTGTTATTCAACAGGAGAAAAGTAAAAGCTGAGATGGGTTTGAATCATCCACTTGCCTTACAACAGATGTCAAATGTTTCTGAATTTTTAATTACAGTATTTTGAAGGGGAACAATATTGGAAACTTGCCCCACTGACATTCAGAGTTAATGATGGAAAAAAACATGCTCTAAAAAAGAACATAAAGTTCTTCTAGACTATTAGTACTGTCACTTTTTAATGAAGAATTATGAACACACACACACACACGCGCTCGCACACACACGCACAGACACCCTCCCACCGTGTAAATGAAATAAATGATTATTAAAGCTAACAGCCGTGGTTAGTGGTATGCAGTCACTTTCCTTTTAAGTGTTTTCCCTTAAAGTTTAGCTACCTTTTCCTAAGATTCCTGCCCCCTGCAAATATTTGAAATATTTTTGTCATCTTGAAGACAATGGTTGTTTATTCCAGAATATATATATATATATATATTACAGAATATAATAAAGAAACTTCTGTTTTCAGACTAGGTATAGTAAAATAATAAGGCAAAACCAGTTTAGGAGGAGATGTCATAGTTTCATATACATCACAGGGACAGATGCAGTCTTAATATGCAGTGAGGAGGGGTGGTAGGAGGAAATGGTTGCTGCCCTTCCTCTTCTGCTTTCTGCCAAATTGTTTCTGCTTTACAGGTCAAGGTTCTCTTTTTAGTGTGGTGTCATAACTCAGGATTCTGCCTGAAATATGGACAAACATGTTTGGTAGTTCACATGGTTGTACAGAAATGGTGTGGAATCATGAGGAATTTATAGAGTACATGGTGGTTCACAATCACGGGTGTGTTTTACAAAGAGAAGGAAAGCTGAAGGAGAAGGATCTTGACATAAACATATCTTGTGGTTCTTGTGTAAGGCTTAATCTTCAAAGGGTAAATTAACTCCTTTGATGACAGAAGGTTTTGAAAATTCCTATTCGACCTTTTGGTGCATTTTTGGAGTTGCACATCTTAAACCCTTCCCCAGCCCCCCAAAAAATAAAGGATGCTAAGAATGGGGATGTTGTGAAGCTAAGCAATTCCTGTTTCTGAGGGTTTGGATGCTACTCTAGCATAGCGTGACAACAGCATCTTCCTATCAGCTTGATAGCAGCATCTGAACCAGCTGTTTGATGGCATTTGGCACTGTATCAGACTTCTACATATAGCATTTTTGGAAACATGTTTGGAAACTTCTACTATCCAGTGATGTATCTGGGTGTCTTCATTGGTATTTTACATGGTGGGTGCTGTCAGCCATATTATGAGATATGACTGCTTTCTGTAGGTTATCTTGGGAGCAGTGTAAACACCACAAGCTTTAGAAAGGAAAGGCTACTCACTCACCATGTGGGATCTGCCTGGCAAATGTGCGTTGGTGGTGACCAGGGGGAGCAGAATATTGATTATTGCCAATTCCACTGAGAGCACCATGAGTATGACTTACTTTTCCATAAGTGCTATCTACTAAAATGTATATCTTTTAGTGGAAGGCTTAGAGCGCACTGGTTCCTATGTAGAGGAAGGGAACAGATTTAGTAGCTATTGTATAGTAACTGTTATTTAGATTGTATTTTATACAAATATTATAGTAGGCGAGGAAAAACAGATCAGATCATACTTGTGCATACAAAACCTAGTTAAACCTTCTTTTTAAACAATGCAAACCTGGGCATAATTTATTGTGTTCCTCCCCCAAGTGTTATGGATTGCCTGGTAATAATACCTGGAACTCTGCCAGTGTCAAATATAAACTACACATTCCTTTTAACTGGCAAATTTATAAAGATTTACAAACTTGTTAGATGACAGCTAGCAGAATTTTCAACAAATGCATTCTATTTTGATTTTTTTCTGCTGCACAGAATTAACTTGAAAGGGATTCAGAAAGAAACATTTTCATCTTATTTAATTCCTGGAATACTCTAGCTGGCAGTCTATTCAGTTTATTCCCCACTTTATATTCTAATAAGCTATACGATCTTTCTGACTTTAAAGAGCAAACTTCAAGGTGGAAAGTTGCTTAAAAATGTATGGTTGTAGAGGTGCTTAAAATTAGGAGTTTGCTGGAAGTTTCAATACTTCTTTATCCTCCTCAAAATAAATGAAATAGAATGCAGAAAAGCCTTAATATGTGCTAAAGTGTAGTACTAAACTGAAGGATGTAAGTGATGCAATGTGGAATTTAAAAAAAAAATTATTAATTTAAGCGATTGTCAGTCCTGTCGCCTCTAACATGTTCCATTTCTTCATGATGTTTTTTCATGTTAAAACCAAAAAAAGCCACAAACCAGTCTGCCAGCAATGACTGCATGCTGAATAAAATGTGTGAGGATAGAGATGTTTAGAAACCCATTAATGATAGTAAATTCCTTCACAGGATGTTAAAAGGTTAAATGCTCATGCACGCAGCATCATGTAAAGTCAGTCGCCTGGGAGGGGCAGAAGTTAGGGCTTTTGATAGGGCTCCTTTCACTCACTCCCTTTCCTGCTCAGTACTGCCTTCTTATTCAAGTGGACCTTGTACAAATGGAGCATGACGGAAAATACAATGAAAGGATAATGGGTGCCAAAGCTGGGACTTCTCACAGTATTTTATGTACTATTCCAGTGTCACTATTAAAACTTCATTTTTTGAACAAAAACAGGGGTTTTTTTCTGTTTATAAATCAGGTTCTTTTGCTAAACAAAACTGTCACTTCATTCTTAGAGTAACAAAGTTGAGTTCATGTCAAGCGGTAAAATCTAAAACTTTTAATATTGACAGAAAGAAAGTTCAGGTTTGCTTTTATTATGAGATGATAAAATTATCTTCTTTAGTCTGTAAACTGGGTCTGCAGACTGAAGTTACCAACACACATACTAACTCAGTAGCAATCGTTCCAGTTCCTAATGCAAATACAACATTGTTCCTCTAATCTTAGTATTCCTAAATTCATATGCTTAAGACTATATTGGCCATTCCTGCACAATGGCACCCCTGCTAACCAGCTTGTGCTTGGCTGATTGTTTCCTATTGCCCCCAAGTCATGTAGGTCCTAGCCTAGAAGCCAACCCAAAGTGATTTGGGGATGTGACTACTGTGTTGGGCAAAGGCAGACTCCAGAGGACCGTGCTGGGTGCTCAGGGACACAGCCCAACCTTTCTGCAAGGAAAATCCCGCTTCTACATTGAACGTGCTTGGAGACTGGAGCTTGCTCAGTGTCAAGCTGTGAAAATTAAGCTACTGAAAGATTGCATGAAAAAAATACTTGTCAAAACTTCTGTGAAGAAGCTTCAGTGCATGACAATCTCTCTCTCCTATGCTCATTGTAACAATTTTCAAGTTTCCTGATTTCTGGGAACAAGTATGTCTTTTGTTTTGTCATATATATCAAGACACTAGTGTTGCCTTACAAGTACTTCTCTTTTTCTTGTTAATTAGGATAAAACAATTCCACTGACTCTGTTTTTTTAAGGTACTTGAAATTGAGCAGCAAAATATTTTTCTTTCTAGTGCTTGTTCTTAG
Source organism: Elanus axillaris (assembly GCA_026212715.1). Lineage (NCBI taxonomy): Eukaryota > Metazoa > Chordata > Aves > Accipitriformes > Accipitridae > Elanus > Elanus axillaris. Next base: position 18,979,907 of record JANZLQ010000007.1, on the reverse strand, counting down.
AATCTTGGAAAGCTAAAGATGGCTATTAATCTTCTCTGTTATTTGTGAAAGGCATTGCATCTCCTTCTCTCCCCCAACACTCCCCTGCCAATTTGATCTTTTTTTGTAGAACTGGATGATGGTAGTTTCATTTTACTTTTTTGGGCCGGAGTGCTGATGTTGTTCTTCAAGACTTAGCAAATAGACAGATGTGTTGTGCTGACTGTAGCATTTCTATTCAGATCACATCCCTTCATTTCTATGGAAAAATGTGGTTTTTATGGAAAGAAATTTGTCGACTTCCAAGGCCTCTGTCCCTTTGCTGTACTTTTTAGCTACCACTTGGGTCTCAGTGTACGTTTTGGGTCACTGATCAAAAGAATCCTTGAAAGTACTAAATCAACACTTGAAAGAAGAAGGTGGAGTGTGGGTTATGGGTTGGTTTTTTTCTTTTTTTTTTTTTCTTTTATAGTATTCAAATTGGCAAAGCTCCAGATCCAGATCCTATACTTCTTTCTGGCAACCAGTCCACAGAAATGTCCTTGAACAGGCCAGTCTGACTTAGCTAGTATAAACTATACTAGTCAGCTTTCTCAAAGTGAAGCAAAATGTTTATGGCAGCCTGCTGAGAGGACACTTTCAAATCCTGTTAAGATCTTACAGTGCAGTACTGCTGGCCGTCTAAATAAAAATTTGACAGGACAGCTCAGTTTATTATTTTCTGGGGATTAGTATTGTATCCCTGATGCTTTAACATAAGTGATAAATGCACTCAGAAAACCTATGGTATTTTTCAAGTGATTGAGCTCAGTCTTTGTAAGGCTAGGATTATGCTGGTGTGATAGCTGAAGACTGTCTGGTCATCAGTGGAATTAGGGAAAATTTCAGAATGGTAACTCACATTGTCTTGAGTTCCACCAGCTACCCCTGTAGTGCACATGCCTGCTTTTGAACTTTTCTCTGCATTACTGTTGTTCTCATTTAGATAAGCTCCCCACTCTGGGTGCTAAAGAGGTAAGTCAGAAATCAGAAATGGCATGAAAAAATACATATGAACACTTCTAGTATCACGGGTAGACATTCATAAAGAATGGGAGATGCAGACGTTGTTGGTTAAGGTAGTCTTAAGTAGGTCAGATACATCCAGAATTGTGAGCCTGAAAAACCTGTGTGCAGCCCCTGCCTATGTCTCCCTGGGCTAGATCCCTGTATGTCCTACGGTTTATGACTACACCATGATTTCCCGTCTGGCTGCAATCTGTGCACAAACCTAAAAGCACTTTGTTCCTATTGCTTTTTGGCAGGTCATGTCTAAGAACTGTCTCCTTGAAGATATTTGATCTGTTCAGTTTGATCTGTTATGCAGATCAAACACATCAGCGTCTACCCAAACACGATAGCCTTGGCTATTTTAGTATACAGCCAAGGGAGCAGTGGGAATAATCCCTCACCCTAACAGTGGGGGTTAGCAATTGAAGTCATTACTAAAGATGTGGGAGATCTGCTATGATGGAGATGGACTAAAACTTACTCCTTGGCTCAAAGTCTTACCGTGATAAGGTTAGGAAATTAGAAGGAGCATTCTGAGTATTTGACTTGGGGAAACTGTTCCAGCCATAATTTCAATAGAGTGATGAGTGCAAGCAAAAGTGGAAAAAAAACCCTGTCATTGGCTGGCACGTCCTCCTGAGAGTCACTGGATACCCTTAGTACCAGGTTGTGCCTGTAATAAAAGTCCTAGCCTGTAGAGCTAATATTTCTCCTTTCCTGCTGAGCTGCTTTGAGGTTTTGTTCTTGCTTACAGGCACAGGACAGGGATCTGCAGCATGCAAGTTTTCTAGAATTGATCTTTCACTTAAACGTATTCAGGATGAAGTATCTTCACCATTCTCCCACTTGGGCACATCCCAAATCTTTTGTATGGAGAGCCTCATTTTGTATGGTGAGCAAACCTAGTTATTACAGAAATTTCGATGCTGATAGAGCGGCTAACATCAACTCATGATGATGGAGCTGGCATTTAGTTTGGGTCACTGCATTAGCTGTTCATGCCTTTTCAAGTGCATTGTAAGCAAAACCTCCTTGATTAAAGCTAACCCTGCTGTTACAGAAAAATTATTCAGAGGCGAAAGACTGATTTGTTCTTACTCCTTGGACAGTACTGTGTACAATCTCCCAGTTGGGTAAGGTATGCTGTGCTTGTATGAGGTCGTTTTGCACTGCTAGTGCCTTTGCATTCTCACATTTCAACCATTTACAGAGCGAGTCCAACATATTTGACATAGTTACTGTTATCGATTTAAAACTGACTAGCATTTAGGTTTCTTCTTTATGAGAGGCATTATAAAAGCCAGATTGCTACTATTAATAACAGATGTGATCTACCTCTGGCACATTTCAAAGATTCGGTTCACTAATCCATTACATTATGCCCTCTTATGTTGCATTATTCTGCAAGTGGAAGGATAAAGTGCGAGATGCACTTTGTATTATGCTTGCTTAAATACAGGGAGTGTAATTTGAAGGAATCTTATATATATAAAAATATATAGCGGGAGTTACATATATATATATATAGGGATATATAGAAAAATATAGTGGGAGATGTTTATATATCTCTCACTTTTATTTGCACAGTAGAGCCTCTAATAAAGATTAGGAAGGCATTCTTCTAGGTGTTGTAGAAATGCAATGTGAGATTCCCCTACTCTAAGGGACTTTGGCACTGATAGGGAAAGTATACCGAGAGGTGGACATTAGGGCAATGTGCAGAAAAGGTGAATTCAGAGCAGTGGTGGGACTGTACACTCTCACAGCTGCCAGATGACTTGTGTTTATGACAATTTGCAGTTTTGGTGTTCTAGTTCTTAAGTCCCATTTAAGGTTCGTCTGTCTTCTTTATAATTTGGGACTTTATTTTTGTTAACGTGTAGTTACAAAGTACAAGTACATGTCAGATTTTCTATATACTATGATTGAACCCCTTCTTTGGAGGAGCAGAGAACAGGAAGAGCATCTATTAAACCAGCTTCAATGCATATGTTTCAAATAAAAAAAATGTGTGTTTTTTTAAAGGAATACCATGGCCAGGGGAGATGTCATTTCCATTTGGTAAAGGTAATTATCTCATTTTGAAAAAATGAGAGTATAACTCAATGCTGATCCCCCCCAACTGTGAAGGCCTTTGCTGTACTTTTTCTTTACAAGGGCTGAAGCTCTGGAAGAAAATTGACAATCTTGGCAAGACAGAGAACTTATGAGGACAGGCTTGTATAGTGCTGATAAGGTGCCCTTCTGCATTTCTTCTTGTTTTTCTTGTGAAGAATTCAAGAAAGTATTGGATAGGTAGAGGGAGGAGACTGTTTTTGCTTTTCAGTTCAAGTTCTTAAGCAGACTGTTTTACCTCATATTAAAATTTTGTCCTTTCAAACAATAATTAATGATATGAATGTTTTATTCTTAGCTGGGACATAATTTAGGGCCAAAAGGGACGATTATGATAATCTTATCTAACCTACTTAATACTTATTATTTGCTGCTGTGGAACTGGAAAAAAAAAAAAAGAAAGAAAAAAAGCAAGTTGTCATTTCTTTTAAAAAGATCAGTATAAGCCAAACACATGTTAAACTAATTATGAATGCTGTGTGAAATACTTACCAGAAAGCTGAAAACATGAATGTGCTCTGTCCTGGGCTTCATTACAAAAAATATTTTAGATGAGTCTTGACATTTTTTGAGATTTTATCAGAATTGTGTATAAAATTATCAAAGAAAGGGGGAGGGAAGGCAGGAGAAGATTTGACATTTTCATCTACTTTTTGCTGCTAATATTTTAGGCTTTTTGAAACATCAAGCTGTATAAAAAGGTAAAGATTGTGCACCCATTTGGACCAAAAAGAGAAAAAATATGAGGTTTGTGTAATATGAACTGATGCCGAATCATACACGCTGGTGGTTGGACCTCATTCTAAACACTGTACAGAATAGTATTTCTCTGAGGAAGAGTATTTTTAACTTGCAAAATGTTGAACATTTCTGTTACTAAATGCTCGTTATGAAATTGATCTGTTTATCTATCATTTTCATTGGGAAAATGTTAAAACAAATGTCCATCCAAAATTCTTAATGCCTTACCCTATAAGTATTGGTTTACATACCATCAATTAGAATGGAATGTGTATTTCATAATAACACAGAAAGTGCCTTAAGATAATTCTTATGTGTATCATGTGCACATAGCATCAAGTAGCATAGATTAAATTTACACGCATGTGGTAGAATGTACAAAGTAATGCAATGTCACTAAATAAAATTAGGGTAAACATTTATTCTAGGCCATAATCTTCTCCTACAATGTTTTCTGTGAGCTGATTTTCATTAAGGTAAGATTTTTGGCTAGGTCCTCTGAATTTGCGGAATACAATAACCGATTTCTTGTTGTCCACATAAACCACTTAACTTTTAGCACACCTTTAGATGGCTGTTTTCTGACAATGCAATAAAGGCACATTTGTTCATTTCCCACAAGATCTATAGATGTGAGTTGCATTTGTGGGCAGAAAATTTCAAGTGGAAATATAAAAAGAAAATATGAAATTCTCTTGGTTATCTCAAGATGTGGTGTCAAAGGACTATGTGAAGTTAATATCCAGGTGAAAGGTCAGCAGTGTCTGCACTAAGGTTTGTATTTCATTGAAATGAATCAAACTGTTCCTTTTCGGATGCAAATCCTCATTTGGCAGCATCACCCATGGTAGGAAATTGTATGTGGTTAGGGTTACTATCAGTTCTTTTTAAGATGTTTTTTCCTGTCCATGCCCTCTTTTTTTTTTGGAGTTCTGTTCAAGCAGATTTATGGGACAATTGGTGCAATTGGGTATTTTACAATTCTCATCAAAGGAAGGAGCCAAACTATAGCTTCCGTGGAGACAGCCAGAAAGCTGTTGGGTTTGTTGGGCTGTGGTGCCCAATGTGAGGGTGAGAGGGTCAGCAGAAGGCTGTTGTGTACACGGAGCAGTGATAGGGAGCTAAGCAGAAAGTACCTCCGGGAAATCTGGTTTGAGATGCATGATGTGGAACAAGGAGAGGTGTAAGAGAGCCCTATATTGAGGGCTAGGTAAATGGTGCATTGTAACCTGATTGACAGTGAAGTTTCAATTTTCTGACCTTTTCTTTTTACCTTAGTGAAGTCCAGTCCCAATGTATTGTTCCTTCAGTTCTTTAAGCTTCCTGTCTCAGGTAGATCAATGCTGGGTTTCATACGCCCATTCTTGGAAACCATAATTCTGACCAGCATTCCCAGGCTGTGCCGGGTACAAGGCCACCCATCACTCTCCATGGACCTGGTGAGAGGGGGAAGAAGGTGGTGGTGTGAGGTGGTTAGTCATGGTAATTGTCTCAGATGGCAGTGGGACAGTAAGGGACAAAGAGGGACTAGACTGTTTCTACAAAACTTTCAAAACCCTGCTCTTTACAGAAGGGGGATAAAAGGTTACAACCATGTGATTGAGAGCAGAAAATCACATATAATTTGAACATAGAGGAAAGAAGCAGAAGGCTAGGAGTCACCACTGTGCTCAGAAGAGCAGAAACAGAGGAACACCACAGAGACACTGTGGGAAGGACTGATTTACATGGATCCCAGTTAAAGGGTAGTTTGTCTTGATAGTCTAAGAATTGGTTGTATTATGTCTGGTTGACTTAGATCCATATTTTCAGATCCAAGCAAGCAGTCTTTCATCCTACTTTCTTTCTTTATTATAAGGATGTCTCTTGAAACATAGCTTGAAAAGTGAGTCCCTTTTTTCCTGCTGATGGTTTCCACCTTCTCTTTTATGAAGGCCCACCTGATCAGTAGCTGGCTTGCATTTGTGTATGCAGTTACCTCTGCCAAAGATAGATCCCTGGCAGCCTTCAAATCCCTTCTTCCCTGAGTTGTCTCTGGTGAAGTTATTGAAATCCTGAGAACTTTAAGCCTGACTCGAAGCCTCTTGCAAATAGTGTGGGTCAATAGGCTTGGGATCAGCATCCTAGAAATATCAATTCAAAAACTCTTAGATGGGCTTATCTCCTAACTGTAGCTCTATGATTTAAAACAAAGTTGTATATCTAGGTTTAATTATCCCAAATACAATCCATTATAAATCATATAGATATAAGGTTAAAAATGATGTAACTTAAGATACAATACAAATGAAAGAACCCCACTGTAAATGGATCCCCACAGCCTTAATTCTGCTCTTTGGTGGCAACAGAAATAGCCACAATGTGTTTGTCATACAGCAAGTGTTGTGATCCTTTAAAGAACTTGTAAGCAGAGATGCACAATAAAACAGTAACCCTGTAATCCCTGTGCATGGGTCTCTGTGGAAAGGGAAGCTTCTGAGCTCATGTCATTGACCCAGACAGCATCATCTTCCAGCATTCAGGACAACAAGTGTGAACTGGTATAGGCAACACTGGAAGTTTTAAAAAAATTTCCCCATTAAATAGTAGTTTTGTATATTATGCTACCTATGTTTACCTTTTCATGTGTTCTCCAGCCTGAAATCAATTTTCTTTTCAATGTCATCCCAAGATTTATTTTGCAGGTGTATATTTGTATATGTGGGCACGCAGATTAAGAAAATATTCTTCCAGCTGGAAATTAAGCTATTGAATACTTTCAAAATGTATAGTCAAGCATCTGAAAAACAGAGTAATTTGTTTTGACTTATTTATTAGAGAAAATGACAGAGTGCAAGTGATGCATTTTAGCTAAAGCAGTTTCTTTAACACTGAAATGTGAACAAAGTACAACTCATTGCACTTGAATTCTGCATCCACGTGTTAACTAGAGTTGGAATTAGCCCTTATGGTGGTTTTTTTTTATATTACTGGAGAGTGGAGGGAATGGATTTTTATTTATTTATTTATTTATTTATTTATTTGATTCTATTTTTTTCTTCTGTGGAGATCTACACAGAGGCTTTCTGTCAAGCTTCACTACTGCAGCAATATTCTGAGGCACTGTCACAGTATCTGAAAATATGCATTGGTCTAGGAAATAAGTGATGATTAACTCACTGGCATCAGGTCAGTCAGGAACTAAGCTACGAGGTCCATGCAAGGTTTAGCATCCTTGGCATTTGTGTTTCTAATGGCTAAAGTGACGTAGACCAAGGAGTAGAGGAAACAGCAGGGTAAAACAGAGGCAGGAATGGAGTGGAGAGCTGGTACACTGCTTGTGCTTTCTTTGGAAAATTATTTGCATTGGCTGTAAAACTATTTGGTTAGAGGAGAAACTAAACAGACTGCTGAGAAATCTATGCAGCAGTGTAATTTGCTAGAATCCTTCCTGGAAAGCTTGGAAATGCAGGACAAAAAGGAATCTTAAGGACTATCGAGTAAAGTTCCCTGTCATCACAGGCTCTGTCACTTAATCCTTTCTAATCCTATAATTAGTTTTCTTTTGTATTTAGAGCTTTCATTTTTCCACTAATTTGCTTAATTCATTGTTTGTCTCCCTGTCCCTAACACATTTATTACCATCTCTAATATCTTATGCACATTTTGCTTGTAACTGGTTTTGGGCTGCTGGGGTTTATCCTTGAAGATCTACAGTTAATTTTTATTCACTATTTTTATTTCTGTAGCATAACAGTTGTTGCTAGGAAGTATATAGAGAAGAATTCTGATGTCAGATAGAAAAACTGATTCAAACAGGGGTTCTTTGTGCTCTGTAAGTTGTAAGTTCTACATATTATGAAGCAGTTCTGTTTATGTTATCTACCATGTGATGTGCTGAATTGCTTTAGAGAAAATTCAAATTTATAATATTCTCTCTTGATACTTAAAGCTTCTATATTATGTCCATCAGTTACTGCTTCATCACCATCACAAAGTTGAATGTATTTTCCAAACTTTTATTCTGTTGACTGTCATTTTAAGGGCACTTACCCACAAAGCTATAATGTGTAAGACAGTATCTAGAAAATCTTTCTGTTCTTCTACTTAGCCCTTCATAACAAGCCCTGCAGTCGCACCCACAGCAGCACAAGAAAGGAAGCTGCCTGCAACAGAAGATGAAGCAAAGCAATTGGTGACTATGGTCTGTCCTTTTGTCATGGGTCAGGGATGCTGCCAAGGCTGGAATCACAGATACCATTTGCCCTTTGGTAACCTCTCTGTTGTAATTATTGACTCAGTGTTGAGCAACAGTTATGACACCATTTCCACTTGTTACCATTTCCACTTGTGGTTACTATTTGGCGAGCAAAGATAATTTCCATTTTTTGCTACTTGAAACTTAAAATTGCTTTCTGGCTACTTCTGTACTCAGCCTGCACTGATTTTAATATTGTGGCGAATTCAGAGTATGAGCAGAAAAATATCCCTGTTGAAAGCTCTTTTATCTTTCTTCATTTTTTTGTTCTTTAGTCAGTGAGCAGAGAGGCACTAATTATTTGATGATGGGTGATGACTGGTAGGACAATTTTCAAAAGGAACAGAGTATCACAGGAAAGTGTCCACCAGTAAGGAAAGAAAGTGAAGAAGCAAGCAGTAAGGCTGATGTAGGGTTCAGAAGGGTAAACCAGAATCTGAACTGGCTGAGGCAAGGTCAGATGTCTCTGCTTAGTGATGTTGTAATTTGTAAAGCTACTGATGAACTATGAGAGCAATACTGCTAGTCTGATGTTAATCACATGAACCCAACTCGCTTAATTGGATTGTGCTTTGCCATTTTGCAAATCCTAATTATACAAAGAGGCAATTTAGCAGCAAGCATGCTTTAATTCTACAGAAGATGTTTGGTTTTTTTTCTCTGTCATACTGATCTTCAATAAAATAAGTCTCTCAAGAAGTACGCTTCTGCTCAAGTTAGGTGGCTTAAATGACAATGGCTATTGGGATTTTATTTTTTCATCTTAAATCAATATTTACTGGTAAAATCTGGCCAATGGAGTTTCTACAGTTTCTGAAGAGGTGAGATGTAAATGGAAGGATATTGTCACAAGGTAACGGTCTCCTGCCAGTTCAGAAAAACCAAAGCAGAGCAAAGCTATTGATTGCAAAGCAGGGAGAGATTGATTGTATGACAGTGGTTGTAAGATACTCTTTGTTTCTGTTAGTTCAGATAAATAATATGGATTTATCCATTTTGTTATGAGGGTGTTTGTGCAGAACTGATTACTGCATCATTACTATTTGTATTCTTTTGGGGCTATAAAATAGACTGACTTGGATTTGTAAAGGTAGAGGACTTAAGATGCTCCATTTCCACAGTGTCATTCAGCAAATCAGGCTACGTCCTCTATAACGTTGTGTTAAGAATTATATTACCTTCATATCTCTTTAGGTGGTACATTTTTGTGGCATTCAAGGATCAGAGAAAGTTTAGGGCACTCTGTCTCTTCTGTGGGTTCCTGAGCTGGTTTTCTCTCTCGCTTTTGCTTCCATATCCACCTATGTATCTTGACTTATAGTTTCTGGTCACCCTGGCCAGCATCTCTTACATGGCAACAGGCCCAGGCACAGGCTGTGAACTTTCTCTTCTTGAGGATGAGTAAAGCAATTTGGAGGGTATTCCCAGTGCCAGCTGTGTAGAGGAGATTGCCTTCCTGACAGTCAACATGAAATCTTGTCTTGCAAATTACTGCAATTGTTTGTTCAAACAAATGTCCTGCCTGGTTGTTGCTACCTGCAGAGTGGCTGAGTTGGAGCTGTCCTTCCCATCTTCTATTTCTTTTTAAATTTTTATTTGCTCATGCTGGGAGTGTTTGGTCCTAAATGTTTATATCTGTAGGATGGGCTGATTAAAAGCTGCAAGTATTGGCGTAAACGGCCTCCCACTGAAACCAGTGATGAAGCTCCCACAGTGGCACCAGTGGGAACAGTTAAACTGCCTGGTAAATCATGCTAGTGCAGCTTCTCCCACAAATGTTTCCTAGGAAGTGACTACCTCTTGCAATGCACCAGTGAGCAGAGTTCCCTTGAAGAACTATAGGCAGGTATGTCTAGTGCTGAACCAGAACTAATTAGCTCAGCTCATTGGCACCATTTCACTGTGCTCATATGATTTTACGGAAACCTCTACACAGCTCTTGCTGTGTCATTTGGTGCACTAAGTTACTTGGTACTTGCCTGGATGTCTGTAGTGCAATACAGTGTGAACTTGCCCCAGAAAGCTAGGTTTCATCACTTTGATACCTGTTAGTTTCTGGATGGCAACTGTATGTTTATTTCCACAAAAGGCAAATGTCTATTTTTCTTTCCCAGAATCAAAAATGAAGATGACAGCTGCCATAGACAGCAGCTCTGATAGGCTTCTTCTGTTCTCAGTAGTATCCAAATCTATTTTTTTTCATACACAAACCTCAGAATTCCTCTCTTAGATCTACAAAGAGGACTTTAGTGGATTGTGAATATTTATGAGAGAAATCCAGCAACAGTCAGCAGGTAGAGAACCACAAAAAGACTTCTGTTTCATTCCTGTCTGGTCAACACACTTCTTTTTTTTCCAAAAGAAAAAATGGTTGTATGAGTTCAGAAAGTTTATTTTGTATTTTAAACAAAATTGTTAAAAAAGTGATCTGAGGATTTTTCTAGAACAGATACTGGAATAGTTCTGCATAAAGCCAACAAAAGTTAGTAAAACAAACAAAAAAATCAAGAATTCCACCCTTTATTAATGGTATAGCTTCGCTCTTCATTTTTGAAGAAGGCCAGAAATGCTGCTTTTGAAAAGCCACATGGAATGTGGTTCTTTTTCTAGAAAGAAAGTGGCCCTATACACACCTGCCTTCTGTTTCTTAGGTTCCTCTACTCTGGTCCTTGCCCACTGAGCTGCTTCTAATGGGTTGTTCATCCTTTTGCTGCTGGAGATCTGTAGCCTAGACGCATACATAACTGTACCCTCTAAGTACCTCAGGCTAAAACAAAACTGTAAGTAATCTAAGGGAGGAGGAAAAACACTGTAAATGGTGGATCCCCAGTGCACTCTGAAATGTCTATCTCTTTCCTGACCATGTGGGTTGCCAATCTGGGCAGGGAATGCTGCTGCTCCTTCCTGATCCAAGTGCCTTGATTTCCTGTCCCTGAAACCTGAGCAAAGCAAGGGTGTCGGAGAGAAGAAAAAGAGAGAAGAAAAAGTATCTCTTTGGTACAGGAAGCCATCCACATCTCGTCCTGCTGGAGGTGTTTACATGTTGCCTTGCTGTCTACTGCCCCAATTATATATCCCCTCACTCCTCAGACAGCTGCTGTGCACCTGTGTCTAATTGCATTTTCTTCTCTTCAGGTATCTACCTTTCATTTTTCATCATGCATTATAAATCTAATCCAGTCCATGATATTTCAAAAGAATTTCTCACTGAAGCATTTGAAACGCCTTACAAAACTAGATGTGAGGAAGGGCAATGAGAGGTAATAATGGAATGAGGTCAATGACTTTGTGCTTCCTTTTCTCTTTTTTTTTCTTGTTATATTCAGCTTGCTATTTCTGGGGAAGGTTTCCTCAAAAACAGTGTGTGGATTTTGGTCTCTGAGAATGAAGTGCAATAGAGCCAAGTGTGATCTCTCTTGGCAGATTGCTTCCTAGCTAAGGTCCTGCTTTTGCAAATGATCTGTCATCAGATGATGAACATCTGATCATATCCAGCTGTGGGATCTCTGAGATACATATGATGGTGTGTCTGAAATGCAGTGGATTAGCTGCTTTTGAGTTACTTATGAGAAAATACTAGAGTATCCCCCCCTCACGAATCCCCCCAAATCCCTTCCTGAAGAGAGGAATTAAAGGAAGGGGGGGTGTAAAAAAAAAAAAAAAGTAAAAGTTTTATTGTAATTATTGCTTAGAAAATCTGGCATTTTAAGAACCGGCCAATCTCAAGGAACTTCAAGTCCACACGTACCAGATGAGAGCAGCCATGAATCCAGTGGGTAGGCTGGGGGCAGCTGCTACTGATGACACCATTTCCATCCTCAAGTTTAGCGCTGGGCTCGTGGCTAGAGGTCAATGTGAGATGGACCTTACTGACCCTTTAGGCTATGCCTTAAACTCTGGAGCATGTTTAAGGGCAGTGGTATGCTGAATGTAAATACTATATCATAATATTTTTAGCAGAGGGCAGCAAAGGAGTTAAACATAGCATACTATATATATTTCTGCATTAATCTGCTACACTGGGGGAAACAAGATATGAATCAAAAGCAAATAAAGAATTCAAGCATGTTGAGAAAACAGTGTCTTAACCTAAAAGTAAACACTCCTAAATAAAACTATAAATACTTCTGCATTTTCCAATACTGTAAGAGTATTGGAATATTTTTTTTTATCTAGATGTGTGTTGAAAACTACTGACATGACCATATGCTTGCTCCTTCATTAGGTAAACAACCCTTTTTCGCTACCCCCAAAGCAAACAGGCTCTTGAGAGTGATGAATAATTTATGGCAGAGAAGCTGTAATCGTAGGTAACATTTTTGCCTTGTTAGTGTGAAAAAGGTAACCTATATGTTAAGAGAAATGGGCACCCAAAAAAATAGAAATAACCAGTACCTTAGGAAGTGATGCAAATATACCAAGCATAGGAATAGGTACTTGAAAATTGTGGGACAGGAATGAATATGACCCTCACCCTAGCAGGCTTCTGGGCACAAATATAACTTCATTCTTGTGAACATGTATGTGTACAAGTACTTGCCTGGGTGGGGGCTGGGTTTGCAGTGCCTCCAGGGTGAAGTATTTGCTATTCTTTGTATGGTGATGGCTGGGGACCACTGCCAGAGCCGGGGGCTCTCTGTGGGTGGGGTAGTAAAACACGAGCTGTAGAAGGCAGTCCAAGCTGGCATGTTTTGTTAAGTTTTCATCTCTCGACTGAATTCACTAAAATATGTTGACTTATGGAAGTGTGACATAGGATTATGAGGCACCTAGTGTCAGTTCAGTAGGGGTGGGGATGGGTTTTGCCCTAGCAATGAGAGCAAGCGAAGTAGAGGGATATATTAGACAGTGACACAAAATAGCACAGGAAATATTTAATTGGTGTTATCTAAACAGAAGCATATCTTTCTCCTAACCTTGAATGCTATGTTCAGTTCTAGTTGCATTACAGCAGAAGGACATGGCAGAAATAGAAGAGATTCAGAGGGCAATGGAAATTATCAGAGGCAGAGGGGCTACCAAGCAAAGAGATATTTATAAGGCTTGCCTGACCTAGTTAAGGCAGGAGGACGCAGTAAAAGATGTTAGCTGTGTATGAAAGAAATATGAACTGGTATGTAGATGCTCAATCATATGTTTAGGTTTTACTCTTTCTCATAACAAAAGAACAAAGGGATATTGAAATTAAAAGACAACAAATTTAAAACAGATAAAGAGAAACACATTTTCATGCAACGTTTATTTAATCTATAGAAATTGCTGAGGCAGGATGATGCTGTTGCCAATAGCTCAGGTAATAAAAATGAGGAGACACACATGAAAAGGAGTTCACTTACACAAGCCAGGAAAAAAGTTACATTATATGAGCAATTAATCAGGCTTCAAGGGAAAAATAATGATCAACTGCTGGGTGCAGGAAGAAATATCTGAGCCTTGAGTTCTTAAAGAGGCAAACCTCTTAAATTCAGTAGAGTTTGGTCTAATTAAGGCCTGTGTGACTGGCTTCATCATTCTGCCTTCTCCACATGATTATATAATTAGGAAAAATTATATTTAAATAAATACCGCTTGGTGCCTAAGCACAGGATTTAGTGCTAAAATCTGCCTCTTATGTTTCTATTGTTTGGGAAAATGTTCTTGTGAAAAAGTCAGCTAATGCTTGGCTTGACATACCACAGTTAACCTGCCCTGTGATGTTAAAGCCAGTTTACAGTAATAGCTTTGATGGGGCCATACTTTTAACAATTTTGGGCAAGGATCTGGTTATAAAGTCCTGTGTAGAGTCATGCTAATAGATGAGGCTTCCTGCAGGAATGCAAAGCCACAGGGGTTGTATGGTAAAAGCAGAATATTTATTAGCATATTTTTGCTCCTGGGCTGCACAAGCTCTGTCATGTTGATACGATACCAACATTTTAATTAGAAAATTCCAGAATGGAGGCTTTTAGCAGTTATATGCTGTGGTTTTATCCTTTTATTAATATTAAAAAAAAGCATTTAAAATTACATACCTGTGACGTGAAATCCAGTGAAATTATATTGGATGAATATAGACCTGCCTGCCTGCAATGTGTTATTAATAGGTAGTGTTAAAAATGATTTTGAAAGGAAAGCCACAATATTCCAGTTTTTCACCATGTACTTAGAATAAACCGTTAAGTCAAAAAGACTCTGTCTCCTATTGTCTCAGATCTCCTTTATATTACCCTGCCTAAAATTTGTTTAAAACATAATTGCTTCATATGGTAAGCATTTTTGAAGCTAAGCTTGTATTGGCAAATCATCTTTAAAGTTTTTAAGAATTTTTCTTGTGAGGATGTTACGCTGGCTCTTTTGCATGCCATGATGGTCAGGAGCAATTCAGCTTTCTTCCTCTAAAAAGACTTCTCAGGATCTCATTTTACATACATTTGTGAAATGAATAGATATGAAAGTTGATGTGACTGCTTGTGTATGAACGTATCTCAAACGTAAAAGAGTCACCATTGGATAATCTTTGTAACACAAGAAGTCTCACGTTTGACAGGCTGCTTACTTGCGTCTGACAACTGATGGTTTCTTTTCCCAGCTCAGTCATGTCCCAAAGCCTTTATTATCCTGCTACTGTCTTGCAAGTCAGAGGCTACAGAACAAATTATTGTGATAAATGTCAATAGTTAATTTAACTCCTGTTAAAATTTTCTGTGTCGTAAACCTTAAATTAAAGACTAATGGCATCTCTTTTATTATTCTCCCAGGCAGTAAAACCAGTATTACATCTGGATTTGGCTCACAGGAAAAGGATGAAGTGACTTAAAAAAACTACTGCAAAAATATAGGGGCAGAGAGCAGTGACTTACTGCTTTTTGTGATTACCTGACAGTCTGCATAGCAGTTTCCATAAGAAGGCAGCTGATCTGTTCAACCAGATCCCGACACTGCCCATTGGCCTCGCAGCACGGCTGGTCTCCTTTGGCACAGGGTGTCGTGCAAGCAGTCAGACCTCTCAGAGCTGTTTGAAATTCCTGAAGGTATTGCTATTAATTGCAGTCAGCTATAGTGAACCCAGCAGGAAGTTTTCTTCCCTGTTCCCACATTGAGAAGGAAAGAGAACTAAATTTATTTTTTTTTTTAAATTACATGCACAAGCAGAATTGGCATCCCATTTTACAGATAACACAAAAACTCCAATTCATATTGGAGCTACTTAATTCCTAGTGAAATTCTAACTCCATTCACTGAGGCTGATCCATTTTAAAAATAATTTTTAGGTATTGCCTTTGTGCAGTACCTGCCTCTGTTTTGAAGAGCTATATTTTCAAGCTCTTTCCTTCTTAAAAGAAAATGTGCTTTAAAAGGGTAATCCTAAAAAACTGTGTAGAATATGAACTAGAATGCTTGTGTAGAGGGAATAAATCTATGAAAACCCCCCAAAACTAAGGGAGCTGGAGGAGACGGACAGGGAACCTATTTTCCCATTAGCACCTCTGATTTTGTGACCTCCCTGTAACTATAGCAAATTTGGAGTTTCCAACAGAATAGGAGGTGCTTTTGTCAGTTTAATAAGTATTGTTTTAAATCATAACGTTAGGGTCTATCTAGTTTTATTGTTAGTCACTTAGAAAATGTGAGTCTAAGCATGTGAGCAAGGCGTTGCCTAATAATAGGTGCTTATTTTTCACTAACGGTTTCACTCATAGTAGGCACTGTGGAAGAGCCATAAGTCCATGATTCAGACCGAAGTCATGAGGTATCACCATAGGTCACTTTCTTTGATTAGGAAAGTTCTGTGTGCTTGTGAAAATGTAAGTGTATACTGATGGATATTTGTGTGACTTGCCCTCCCACAAACTTTATGCAAACAGGCTGATAGTGCTATTAGCAACTACAATCAGATATTAATGTTCTCAATTATAAGTGTGTAAAAAACCAACCAAAAAACCACCAAAACAGAAAAATCGTGAAAATTGAATGTTTACAAAAGAACAACAGAGGCATTCCCTTTCTTTGCAGATGACAAACCCTGATCTGGTGTTAGTTGTCACACCAAGGAGATTGTGCTACATGTCCTGTTATAACATTGTACCTGTACTGTCAAACTATCTTTTGCCACCAATGTGGTCTGTAGTGGTGGTCATCTGTCACACTTATGTATTCAAGGACAAAATAGCTGGCTTATGCAAGCATTTCTCCATCATCTCTTGATTATGTCACTAAGAGATGAATTATCTTGTGGTTAAAGTTTTAAGAAGTTTTATTCAGCTACTTGTTGACAGATGCAGATATTTTTGTTAGTAATTAACTGTCATTCAAAAGGAAATTTAAAGTTAACTTAGAGTTATCTATTTTTTTATGTGAAAGTTTTGGGGTTTTTTTTTGGTTTGGTTTTTTTTAGTTATTAAAGATTTTTAGGTTAGCTACATTGGCTTAAGGTCTATCTGGTTATTTTGTATTTTATTTTTCTGCCAATCTTGAGAAATAAATATTAGGCATAGCTGAAATCTTCTTAAGCTTTCTGTGTTTAATGTCACCCATAGCTAAGAACTTTGAGGATCCTTTGAATCTTTACTGAGTTTTTTAGAGTATAATAATTAAAACAAATGGTTGAAAGCTAAGCAATATTCCCCATTAATCTGTCTGTCAAATTAGCCTTTAAAGTGTGTTTTATTTTTTACTGGGGAGATAATTTTAGTAGAACAATCACTCTGTACTAATAATCTGTGAAAAGTCTTTATAAAGTTTGATTATCTCCTTGAGAAAACCAGAAATATTTGATAATACTAGGTTTAATTCAGTGTCATGCAATCTTGATTTTTCTTCTCTGTTGAGATAGCTTACTTGATAAAGCACAGGAGTTTGAAGACAAAGGTTGAGCAAAAAGGAAGGAATACTGCTGTGAATGGTTTTAATGCCACAGCTTCACTATGACTGGAGTTACAGTTTCTCATTGCTTCTGCAAGTACCCTGTGACAATGCGAGGTTTCATTTTTCTATTTTCCAAACTCACACGTTCTTTTTTTTTTTTTTTTTTTGTCAGACAGCAGCATGTTCATGAAATGAGGACGAAGCTCTCAGTGGAGTGTTGGAGCAAATTTGTTTTGTGAATCTGAAAGGTCTGAAAGAGAGGAACTTTATTTGACTCCCTCCAATGTGTCTCTATTGAGTTGCCAGCAGGTCTTTAGTCAGTGTTTTTTCCTTGTCTTTTTCCACCTTCAGTCTGTTCAGTACTGTTCAGAGTACCCAGAGTGCTCCAGTGATGTAATTGATTTGTTGTAGAGTCCAGGAAGAGTTGAAGAAAATATGAGCAAAAAATCCATCCAAGAAAAATAATTATGGGTTTTGGAGGAGACATGTAGGGGACCTTGTTTCCTGTATGTGTGCATCCAGTTGGCACCTCTATATTTTCCCTGCTATAAAGGCAGAGGCTCATCAGCTGAGGCTCTTTAACTTTTGGAAAGTCTGAGTTCTTCAGTATATTATCTGTGTAGCCCCTGTGTCACATAGCAGAACTGCTCTCAAACTGGTAACCTGGTCAGCTGTCTATGGTTTGGGACTTTTTTTTTTTTTTATTGGCATGCAGGAAGAATTCTTACAATGTGGAAAAAGTATCAGTGGATTCAACTGTATTTTCTTCTGTTTGTTTTAAAATACAGTATCATGGTGGTATTAAATTTTCAGGATGCTTTGAATGTTTGATCCGAAAATGAGAAAACCTCATAGGCTTTGAAATGAAAGCAACTGATACTGGAAGGGGATGAAAAAATAAATACTACATAAATTTTCTAAAATATTTTAATATTGTGGATTAAATAGTTCTGTGAGTAGTAAGTAGGACTAGGGTTCTCTTGGGGTTGGAACCTTTCATTTCTAATGTATCAATTCTTTCTTCCTTTGAAATATACAGGGAAAGTGCTAAGGTAGCCACCTTACTCCACAATCTATTATTTGAAGATAGGCA
>JANZLQ010000007.1:18939161-18961748 GCA_026212715.1 Elanus axillaris | reverse complement strand
ATAGGCAATTAGGAGAGCAAATAATTTAATATTAGTTGACAGATCATTAGCCTGTAATACAAAAAGGGAGAAAAGATAGGAGCCTAAGGAAGCAGTAGCTATATTTGGAGTTGAGGAAGAAAAAAAGATCTTAATAGTGAAGCATGGTAATTGCTAGAGGATAGGCACAAGAAAGCAGAAAATTGCTGGTACACAAAAAATCTGGACTGTGTCTCGCCACTGAAGCTGAGTCAGCTTGAATCTGAGCACTAATTGGCACTCATAGGCTGCTCTCTGTACTTCTTCGTGACCTGGACCTGTCTTGGGTGATGGTACGTGCTGAGTACCTGAGTGAATGACAGCTGTGATGGGCAAATTTGTGCCTCATTTCCCAGAGGACTGGGTCTTCATTAGGAAAAATGTATTTTGAATGACTGAAAATAGAGTCAAGTCCTGGTGAAGATAAAATAGCTGGAAGATTTAATGGGCTAAGATTAGATTTATATGTTCTCCCATTTCAGGAGGGAGGAAATGGGAGGATGTGTTGCAGTGAGGGGATACAGCCTGGAGCATGACAGTGAAATGGGAATTTCATGAGATTGAAATAGGAAGACGGACAGTCCCATGAGTAGCCTTTTAAAATAGAGATTTTCTTTTAAAGAGTGATTTAGGGCAATCCCAAACCTACAGTCAAACTTCTTGGCTTTCTAGATCATGTAATTCATAATATGGGAACAAAGCTTATTACAGATCTTTCATAATGAAGAAGGGAAGTATAGGGAATACCTACCCTACATGTAAAATTGCTGCCAGGCCTATGCATGATAACACATGTACCACCTGTGTGAAGACCATTCCAGTAGATGATTGCAGTAGCAGCAACAGGAGATGAATGCCCTAAGACAGGGAAGAGCGCGTTCAGCAGGACAAAAAAGGGTATATGCTTTTCTTTCAGGAATTTATAATGAGATCACAGCAAAGACTGGTCTGGAACTAATAACTAATCTTCACTCTAGGCAAATCAGTAAAATGCATTCTATTGTTCATTTTGTGGGGTTTAATTTTATGTATGATAAATCTCCAGCTGAACAGTCACTACCTGAAATGCAATTTGCTAAATACTACATTGTGATTTTGGATGGCTTTTAATGATAACTAACTATAGTTAGAACAATCATTTTTCAAAGTATTTTTTCTTTTCTTTCACTTTTGAAAGGAAAA
The DNA here is from genome assembly GCA_026212715.1 of Elanus axillaris. NCBI lineage: Eukaryota > Metazoa > Chordata > Aves > Accipitriformes > Accipitridae > Elanus > Elanus axillaris. The sequence continues at coordinate 18,960,548 of JANZLQ010000007.1, read as the reverse complement.
AGCAAAAATATTTTTAAATTAAATTAAATAGAAGAAAGTTTTTTCTTCCTTTTTTAGTGTTCATTCAGAACGCTAACCTTTTGTTATTTTTTTTTCTCTTCTCTCCCAATATTAAAGGTTGTCTTTAATTATCCTCCATTTCTTCATGGCAAATTATTAGGAAGTAGAATCTAGAGTGGTGATTACAGAAAACTTCACATTTGTTTTATTCTTTCAGAAACCTGGATCCTGAATAGCTTAGAATAATATGCAGTTCTTGAATATTATCCAATTATATGTGGGGTTTTTTTGTATTTTTTTTAACAAATCCCTAGGAGAATAGAATCACTGCTCTCTGTCTTTACAGTTTTAATTCCCCATCCTGCAAAGACATTTGTATGCCAGTTGAGTAGCTACTCACAATTTATGAACTGTATACTCTTCTGAGTTTGAAGTGCATTTTTAGAGAGGCCATAGGTTGCTGGTTAGATATCTAGGTGACATTTGGACTGACTTTGCATTGAAAAATGGAGATAAATAATAAACATAGATTTATGGAGGAAAGACATCTTAGCTGGAGAACAAGTGAAACAAACTTGATTAGTAATGGAGCCCCTCCCTCCAAAATCTGAATATGGTGTAAATACAATTTGGCATTTGTGGGGAAAAAAATGGGAGTGATCTTTTGGGTCAAATGGTAGCTAACAAGGCTAGGAGGTCTCAGCAAGACTATTCCCTCTAGTTATTCTGATTTCTTCTTTTGTTTTATAATTTCCGTGTGTACATTTGTGATTGTATCAGAGCAGTCCCAGATTCCAGCAACACCTTCTGGCAAGGTTCTTCTTTAGGCACTTACCTGTCCCCCCTCTCAGTCAGATGAGGTCCCTGTGCATACAGGTGTTCTCAGGAGACCACTTTTGCTGGGATTTGTCTCACCTGACTTCAGGTGTCTCTGGGGTTGATGCCTAAATTGGAAGCAGTCACCTTAAACTCCCTGTGTAGTCAAAGGAGAGAAACATGTATTTTTAGCACATGATTCCCCCAATCCATTTTCAGTTCATTCTGACCTGTGCCCTGTTTCTTTCCATTGACTAACAGAAGTCCAGGGGGGTGTGGGATACCAGATGTAGGTATATCCCCCTTGTCAGGAATGATGAATTTCTGTATAGTAATTGACATTTTTAGTGGGTGTTGTCCATGTGTATTTCATGAACCACTTTCCTTCACTAATACAGGAAAGCGGAGTAGAGGAGGAGGGATCTTATAGCACTGATTTTGGAGGAAGTGTGATCATCTAAATGGATAGGTAAACAAATAGTTTCCCCTAGAATTTAATTTGAAATTGGAAGTTTTCAAACACAACTTTTTCGGCTTGTGCTGTTTCTCAATGAAGAGCTGCTTCTGTGCCCACGTACAAACTCTTCAATGCATACAAAATGGCTTATGTGTTTCTCTGGGCCAGATTTTCTACATTATTTTGGGTTTGCTCAGCTGCACAGCACAGGTTCAGAGAAGTTTTGAAGTTCAGGGTACCCTATAGATATGAACTATAGTCACAAAACAGGGAACTGAGTTGGGATTACAGATGACTGGAACTTTCTAGTGAGTGGAGATGAACAGGGATGTTCTGTGCTTTTAGTTTCAATTAAAGGTAATCAAAACTTCCCTGCCTGTAAATTTGTACGCTATAGAATTATCTTTTTTCTTTTTTTTTTTAATAAAAAGTTAAACAACTCTGCTGAAATACTGTCTCCGTGCTGGAACCTCCTGAGCTAGTCTATGTGGAAAACATTAATCAATATTTTTGTATTCAAAACCTGATATTTCAGGCTACAGAGGTTTACCCTTTGTGCCTATAGTAAGCCCAATAGTTTATGCTTGAATTCGTGGTATCTGCTTTGGTACAAAAATCTGTTGTGGAGGGTTCTGACTGGCTTACGCCAGACTCTTTTGAAGATGCAATTCTCTAGAGTTCTCCACTTTGTCATACATAAAAATCAATTTCTTGTGTTTTAGTTGTATCATGGATTCATGTAAAAACTTTATAAAACTATAAGCTAATTTAATAGTTATTGTAAATGTCATGATACTTTTGTGTCCAAATTAGCTTCACGTCTGGTTTCTCTCCACCACATCAGAGAAGTCTATGAGCTGTTGATGAGCACCAACGTTTCTTCAGAGACCTTTGCAGTTTTCTGGAAGCCCTGACTTCTGGAGGGGAGACCCTCATTTTTTATTAGAAAAAGAGGACAGTGTGTTTTAGATCTCTTGGCTCAGCTGTTCTGCAGGGAAAAGCCTGAAAATATGAGCATAATTCCTCTTCAGTGTCCAGATACCACAGGAAAAAGGGATCCATCATGAGAAAGATATTTTTAAAAGGCATTTGAAGAAGGGGATTGTTTCAGGAGGGGTAAAGGCTGACTAATAAATTTATAATGCCAGGAATTGACAAGACTGGCTGTGTTCTGGAACTGAATTCAGCCTGTGCAACTGGAGGCACAGAAATGACTTCTCCCTTTTATTTTCTGTGTGACAGCTAACAATTTAATCTGCTCTGTTTGTTGTGCAGGTCAGATGCTCTTCCTGGTTAGTGGATTACAGGAATAAAAAATGCCTGTGCTTGCAAAACAATTACTCTGATCCTCTGATTTTTCATGTGTTATAAAGCAAGATAATCTTTCAGATATTGAACAGATGCATTTAGATTCTCAATAATTTGATGCTCAGCAGTGTGTTGGGTGTTCTGATCACGCAGTTGTGGGCCTACGTTTCATTTGGAGGTCACCTTAACAAAAGGAGGTGTTGTACGAACAATAGCTCCACATGCCTCTTTGATCAGTCACTTAAGCAAGGTTTACTTCCCTTTCAAAGAAAATTCTTGCCGAAGTACGAGATGAGAGGTTTGCTGGAGTCTTGGCTGATTCACAATTAGCAGTTGCTTAAACCAGCATTGGGCATGGCCACAGTCTCTTCTGATCATTGTATCTCTTATACGAGTTTGTAAAACTTAAGTAGGAACGTGTGAGTGGGCGGGAGCAGACTGGAAGGGATGGGAGCTGGATTTTCTTCAGTGCCTGTTTGTCCCTGGTGGGTGGCTGTTTGCAAAATGAGCAGTATCTTCTCGACTTTGGCAAGGAGGAGATATCTGTCCATAATAAACATTTGTTTCCTTTGAACTCATCCTCTTTGTCACTTCAGCTGGCCCCTTCTCATCATGTCCATCATTTTACAAAAGTTTTATTTCAGTTTGGTTGTTGGCGGACAGAGGAGAGAAATGAGCTCTCATGTCAGGGAGGAAGGACCAGGCTGGCAGATGTGCAGCACCGCTGGCGGTGCAGGTTGTCCACACACTGTCAGCTGCTGCTGGAAGTTTTAGAGAGGCTGGTGCTGGTGGTGTTTCACTTCAGTCTAGATGGAGGCTTAATCCTCATAGAGGTAAGTGTCTGAATGGCAGCTGAGGCTGTTCCTGGTCTGCCCTCCTCCTTCGCAAAGAGCCCTAAGGGCTGCTGCTGTGTGAACCAAACCCTTCCCCAATTACCCCCACTACTCGCTGATCCCCAGCACAGAACAGCTGCTCACGTAGGCTTGCACAGATGTGTGCTCGTGAAGGAGTGCAGGCCTCCTTCATACCCTGTCATACTCTTTGTTTGGGTTAGGTGCTTTAAAGCTAAGTGCTTCAGTATTCATTCACTGACTTGTCCTCTCTGCATCTCTTTTTCTTGCTTTTTTTAAGGGTATCGGCTTGTACGAGAAGAGGAAATGGACAACTGGCCCTGTTAGAATTGCTGCACAAATTGGCACTGTATCATTTCCTTGTTTATGTTCAGATAAACTTTCATTTGTGTCAGCTTTATTATTCAGACGGTGTAAATAAAATCTGGCAGTGTAACAGAGCACTTGAGATATGAATAGTGTGCTTTAACACTAGCTTGAATTCACTGGTTCATTAAATAAAGGACAAAAAGATTGTGCCAGTCCAAAATCAGATTGTCATGTTTGCAGTGACTTGGATGCTCTGTTGCCTCTGTCTCTCTGTGCTTTTCAGGGAGCCTTTAAGTCACAGGAAAACCACTTTTACTTGCCCGCACCTTGGCTTCCCCATTGCTCTGGATTTCTAACACCAAGATAGTTGGTGCTCATACACTCAAAGTCTAGCAAAACTCATTGCCTTTGCACCCTCATTTGTTCTCATTAGTATTTCTCTGATATGCAGATTAGATATTCACATAATTAGAAAGAGTGTCAGCTTTATGCAAAAATATTCCTTCTCCTTGAAGGGTGGTGGATTAGTGTTGTCTAGTTCCTTGACTGGCACCATCTCTTTCTCCATCTTTTCTTCTCAGATACTGCACTGTGAGAAAAGGGAGTGCAGTGGGAACATCACCAGTTGAGAACACTTAGTGCAGATAATTTTGATTTTGTGGCTTAACATACAGTGGTTTTAGGGCTATGTATAAAACTAATGAGGCATATAGACTGTCAGAGGTTCTGAAGGTCTCAGGATGTGGCTTAATTGTTCTCGAAATGAATCAGTTGGGATATGAGCGTAAATCTGTCTTGTCAGTCTCTGTAGTATAGTCCTTGTGCTTCTGAGGAAAATGACATTTCAGAGAGGAAAGAAGTAATACAAAATGCAGGAAAGCTTGTTCTTCATGTCAGCTGGGGGATATTGCAGATAAAGCAGCAACATGTTGTCATATTCATGTCAATTTGTTATAATTTTTGAAGTGGTAATATCCTTAAAATAAGTATAGTTGTTTCTAACTCGTTTATTTTTAAAAAGTTGTGTTCAGTTTCCCTCTTCAGCTCTCATGCTTACACCTCCGACACACTGCAGTGAAGAAACTTGGTTTGTTCTTCTAGACATCATCAATTATAGCCAGGATAGGCTTCTGACCTAATACAGCATATATGAGAGTTCTTGATGAAATAGGTAACACTTAGCTATTTTTAGTAAGCCCGACTCATAGCCCCATTAAGTGTTTATTTCAATAGTCTGCAATGCGGATTGGTTGAAATCACAAAACTGGGATCAGAATTAGGAAGAGTGTTAGGAAACTGAAACTTTTGTTATCTCCCTCACTCATACAGAGCTTACAAGAGAAGGATACCATGCTGAGGCTGCTTTTTCTACCTACCTCACCAAAAGCAGTTCTGAAATTATTTTTATTGTCTTGTACTTGAAGACAGTAATTGAAAGCCTCTTTGCAAGCACATTTTGTTAAGCAGGAGAAAGGCAACACAAGGACACTCTGAAACTGCTTTCCATTTTGCCATTGGTAGGAAATGGGGTTGTTTAGCAATAAAGATTACTGAACAGGTGACTTACCTACACACTGTCTCTATCTTTGCACTATGATAACATACTCTCACTGTCCCCCCCCATCTTGTCCAGAAGAACTGTCTGCATATAAATAAACTACAAAACCACTTCCAAAGCTATTGTAAGAAAGAAAAACAGTGTTCATGTTTATCTTTTAATTCCTTCATATCAATCACTGGCTTGCACCTCATGTTTATTATTCATATGAGGGGTTGTAAGGTGGGCCATCTTTCCTTTTTTATGCAGGACAGGTTCATTTTCTGGTCATGGATTATAGATATGAAGGGCTTTTGTTTATAAACGCATTATGTAAACTCTTCACCCTGCTTGTAGTTTATAGAGCGTAGACAGCATGATTCTCTTCCCACTTACATAAACCTTAGACTGCTGTAACTCACGGGAATTCACTTAAGTTATTCCTTGTTTACAGTACTGAAAGGGAAGAGTCAGAGAGTACTTTGCTTTAAGAAAATGGAACAGGTTTGCAGTTCACTAATAGCTGGCATTATGCATTCCTGGATCCTTAAAATTACATGTGTCTTGTTTGAAGGTATTTTCTTTGTCAGAATGCTGTTAATGGAATTTGTTTTGGAAACTGGGAATCAACACCATTCAAATGGTAACCTTCCAAGTCCCTGCCACATTAGATTTGAAGTGCAATGATGTCTGGAGAAGAGTACCTTTATTTTTTCAGCCTGTACTGCTTGCTTTAGAGCTTTTAGATTTCCGCTACAAAGGTTTGCACCCCAGTGTTCATAGAAAGGAAACCTAGGCATGCAGGCTATATCCAAATTAGATGCAAAGTTGTTATGTACCAATACTGCTTATGAGAATGCTGCTGCAAAATTCTATGTTTTTTGTACAGAGCTTAGTTTTTCATAGGTCTCGAAAATGTGGGATATGGAGTCTTTTCTCTGCTACCTCTGAAGCTGACTTGGTCAGTAGACATTAGCTTCTTTCAGAAATCCTTTATGAACCTTTTTGGCAATATCAGTATCTATCTGTTAGACTGAAGATTCCATTAGTGTGTAGACTGGAGAAACTGTTAGGGATTACTGCATGGGATGGGTGGCATTATCTGACTGACTCACCACTGCTTGTGCTGTCATTGGCATGGACAGGGAATCCTCTACTCCAGATCTGCCTGAACGGCACCATTCACATGCTCCCCATACTTTTCTCTGTTCCTTTTTCTCGAGTTGTCTGTTTTGACTGTGAAAGTCAGGGGTCCTTAAGGAAGGTCACCTAGCAAGATGATCAAAGAACTGACTTATGTTAATAATAAAGTAAGAACATTAGTTGACCTACTCTGTATTTTCTACCTCTGAAGGAAATATGCAGGGAGCAGAAGTTACTGAACACTTGGAAGGATGTTTAGCTAACAACATTGCATCCTTTTCAGAAAATTGTTTCTCTGACTAGTGTCTCGTCATTTCTTGCATGACCCCTGAATCCTACTGGTCATCTTGGTATGTTTTTTCCTACATTACGAGTCCACACAGTGCTCTTCTGTTGCATTATTAATGATAACCTTTTCCCTGCATGCTGTCTTGTTAGTCAGCCATTGTTTTGACCTCCTGGCCTGAGTTATCCAGGAGGAAAATGTCAGTGGACAAACTTGTAGCTTGTTTGGTGCCCCTTCAAGAATGCTGCTGTTGTTTTGTGAGTTTTTATTTCTACCTGTGGTAATTTACAGCAACTGCCACCCTCGAAAGCACAGAGCACAAAGGTGAGCCTATAATTATGGTTAAAGGCAGCTCCCTGAAATGTTGAGCTTTGCCTTAGTGCCATGGTTTGCATCAGAATTTCCAACAAGGCAAGTCCGTGATCTAGGAGAAAGAAAACAGCAGACAGAAGCCCATAATCAACTAACCAACCAACCAACCGACTGACCGGCACAACCCCCTGCTTGACCCAATACATGATCAGAGAAATGCAAACACAAAAGCTTTCTCTGGAGAAATGTTTGTGGATGGCAGTTAGATTTGTCTTGTGCCATTGTATCTAAGCATAACTGGTTGTTTGAGGTTTGCTTTTTTCCCATAGAAAGTGTATGATTGCCTGATGTTCACCAGTGTTTCTTGCAAGGTAGCTGTGAACCTGCTGGGAATTCCAGATCAGAATAGTAATTGCAGGATTATCCTAGCTCTGCTGGACGATATTACTTTCCTAATGCTTCCCCTGAGTTTTGTTTGAAGTCTTTTTTGAGTCTTTTTCTTAGACAGAGAAATGGAAAGAAATACTTGGTTTGCTCTTCTAGCAATCCCTAGACAGGAGAAGGGTTATGAATATTAGATTTTCTATCTGGACATATTTTCACTCATTTACTGTTGCCATTTTCCAGTAAACACTTCATTGTAGTGAATATTATTGAAGGCTCTGGCATATGATCACTAGAAGTGGCAATAAATATTGGAGTTCAATGTTGAGCCAGTTTAGTGGAAGACAGTGTTTCCTGTTGACTCCAGTACCTTTGGTTCACACCCTAAGTACTCTCTCAGACTTTTGATGTCTGCTCATCTTTCCAATGAAATCTGATGATCTTAGTGTAACTGAGATGCTGAAAGTGCTTGAAAAGTGAGAATAAAAGGAGGAGCTGAGTTATTTGACAGTAGATCTGATAGAGAAGGAAAAGAATAATGCTGTAGGAAAGAAGATGTGATCTTAAATATTTACTGCTCTGTTGTCGATGTCTCTGGACTGATTTAATATGGCATTATAAAAAAAATAAAAAAAGTAAATTGTGCCAGACACACTTTCATTTTATATGAAAAAATAAATTTAGCTGCAATCCAGTAAATGTTTAGGAAAGTAACAGATATTGTCTTGTATAAAGAACCCAAGATCAATATCACTAACTTTTTAACAGGACTTAAAGTTGTGCTTTTATTATATGTTATAAATAATATTGTCCTTAGTATTGTGTCCTCAGGCAAACAGAGCAGGAACTCTTTAAGGAGTAGAATTTGAGTTCAGTGTGCTCAGGTTTTTGCTGCCTAAGTTCCACATAGTTCTATATCCTTATTGTGTTAGGGTTTTTTTTTCCCTAAAAAAATTTCCCTCCTTTTTTTGGGGGGATGGCTGTCTTTTCTAGGGTTACTTCTTTGGCTCTGGTTCAGATAAATATAGCTAAAGATCAAAATATTGCCTTCAGAATATTCCTTTTAGAGCTAAGCAGGGATACAGTACCTAGGATAGCTACAAAACTGTAATTTTTTTCAGTTGTTTCAGTGAAAGAACAAAGCGTAGTCACTCTTGTAATTTTATGTGTAAATGATATATTTTGTGAGTGCAGTTACGTGGAATCCAGGTCATTTCCTGCTAAGCACACAGGTGCTTATGGTAGGGTTGCATATGAAATGAATGGGTAGGTTGTAGTTTCTGTACTGCTCATGTAAAATTTGAAAGCACGTTTGTGAACCAGCACACTCTGTAACTCAGTACAGGATTTGTACTAAGGCACAAGTGGGTCCTGAGTAGTTTTATAGTCACCATGGCCAGTGTTTTTCTTCTGGCCAGTGAGTGGTGAAGAGCCCACAGCTCCTACCACCTCCTTGGACCCAGAATCAGAAATTCTGGGCAAATGGTACCAGCCTGCCTGCTTAAAAGCGCAGGTAGTTTTCAGACAGGACAGAAGTAAAGAAGTTGTTATTTGTTCCCACATAAACCCAGTTTCAGGTGTTGAAACGTTTCACCAGGCAGTGGCCAGCCTAACCCAGGGTGATGTCCCAAGAGCTACCAGTGTCAAAGGGCTCAGAGAAAAAGTTGCAAAAACCACTCTGGATAACTTTTCCAGAGATGAAGCACAGATTCTCGTTCACTGTTTTCTATATGTTATTGTCTGCTGCGTATATTTTCACAGTGATGTAAGGATCTAGCTGGGATTTATATGGACACTGTTAGATCCTTATCTCCAAACCTTGTCTTTGTGTTTTTAGTGTGTCAATCAGATTTAAATATAAAGTGCCCTGACTGCCAATTTAATTAAATTTTATTACTGACTATTTTTCTGGCAGTCTCTGGTCTATAACTGTCCAGGCTGGCTTCTGAAGAGAGCTAGTTAGAAACATAGCTCCAATGGCAAGGATTAGAGAGGGAAAACTCTGAATGAAGCGTCCATGCTGAAGGAGGAGATAATGGTCAATATAGGCAGAGCAAAGGAGTATGATGTTTTACCCTGACTTTTGTTCCCATTTTCTTCCAAGGCATAATACCATGCAAAATCTGCCCAAGCTCTCACATGTCTAAAGAAGGCCTCATATGTACATATACACAAATGCAAATTGAAAAAAATCTGAAGTAATATAATAACTGAAGTAGTTATTTTAAATAGCCTAATAAGAACTTAAACAATCTGTGAAGTTATAGTATAAATATTACACAAAAATATGCATCTCTAGAAGAGTCTTACTGGGCCTCAGTTGATGTGTGGATACAGATCAGTAAGCATTAAATTTATTATTTCTGGTTAGTCTTAGAGATCCACCAAAACACTGAATTATAACATAAGAAGACAAGCGTTTAGGGTCGAGTTTGTTGTTAAACCAAGGGCTCAGCATCTGTGTAGAGCTTAAACCTCCCTGCCCCTATGAATTCTTCTCCAAATTGCTCTCCTTTTTTGAAGCCTGGGGTTTGCTCCCAGGAGAGACCACGTCCATCCTGGTCCTCTGGCACGGCTCAGCGGGCCGGCGGCTTTGTCAGGAATGTAGCAGTGAATTAGCATCTGCTGGCTATAAATGTTGCTGCCCGTAGCTGTCTGCTCCATCCTGCCGGTGGTAAACCAACTTTGATATCAGGTTACCTTAAAACGCCAGGCTGAAAAGTGGGGTGAATTAGGAGTTGATTCATGAGTGGATCAGACATCCCTGCCTTGGGGCAGCAACATCTGTTAGGCAGGTGGGGAGGAAGGCAGGGAGTGGTAGCAGCTTTGGCTGTCCAATTTTCATCTGCTGCTGCATGCCTGTGAGAGCCCTGCGGTCACAGGTTGCCCTTGATTAAAATGTCCTTCCCAGGCTGAGAGCTGCTGCTTGTTCTCAATGGGATTGAGGTTTACAGGATCAGAGGTTCTGGCTTTGCTTGACATACGGCCACAAGCCTATTGCAAGAGTGAGCTCTTCCTACCGGATGAGCCTGAGCTGCGTGATGCTTTTTCCAGCCCTCAGCATGGGGAGAGGGAGGAGTGCAGTTTGAAACTCCCAACAGCTGCCTTTTCCTCCTGCTTTTTCAATTTTTTTCTGACATCCTCTCCACCTTACTGGATTTGTCAATACCTGCACTTAATTTCACAAAGCTCAGTCATTTTCTCTGGTTACACTGCACTGTAGTTTTCTAATGCGTTTCAGGAAATCTTTTCCCTGTTCAGACCTTAAAGATAGTGTTCATTCAGCTGCAGGCAGCAGTTAGCCATCCAAATTCTACAGGATTAGCCTGGTCAACAGTGTAGTCTCTTTTAAGTTATCCCAGTTGTTCTCAATCTAAGGACAACCTATCTTGGACAGAAATCCATGGTCAGTCTTGGACATTGTAGCCAAAATAGTTAATTTTAAAAACTTGGGTGTAAATTGAATTTTTTCTGCTTTGTTTGGTGGCTTGCTTTTATCTGTAGGAGTGTCTCTGTGGTTTTATTAAAAATAGTAACTGTCATTTATGAATGATTTCCTGATGTCTTGCAGTCCACAGACTGAGGAATGTTGATCACCTGAAAAGTTTTGCCAACGTCTGAGACATTTCAGTCACTGCTGAATTCTTTATTAGGAAAGCAGAAGTTGCTGAAAGTTGTCAATTATGCTTGTATTTTTTTGACCAACCTCCCAAATTCTAGTAAGTTGTTTGGTTTGCCTGATTAAATTTATCTGGTAGTGTACTCCGGGACTTTACCTAAGCTACACCTAGACTACATGCTGGGGTCAACTATGGCGTATTGAGGTGTCCTCTGCATGGAAGCTAGATTTCAGGAGTAAAAGGTGGCTTGGGATGCATGCAGATGCAGAATTGGGAGAGGGTACGCACTCCTGTCTTGGAGTGGAGTGCGTGCAAAGCCTGGTAATACAGATGTAGCTCAAATCTCTTCTGTTTTTGTTTATGATGACAAAAATAGCCTTGCCTTTCTTCCTGGCATGAAAACCATTAAAAAGAAAAGACAGACACTTGTTCTTGTCTTTTATGCTGAAGAAACTAGTTGCATTGGAAGTGGTGCTGAAAGAAGGAACCTCACTGTAGGATGTTCTGGCAGTACTTACTCAGCAGAGACGACTGAGGAGGGAGAGCATTAGAAAGCAGAGGGTATATGGTAAGTGGGATAAATGATGTAATGTAAGGTTTCATTAGAAGCTGAAATTTTTATCTTTGGTTCTCTTCATAATTTTTTTTCCCAATTGTTTTCCCGCCATTGACTCATATGTATTAGTTAGTGAGAATTACAGGAGTAGTACTGCTGGTGTTGAGCCCCTACCAAAGTGTAAAAACTGGAGTGGATCTCTTCTCAACTCCCATTCACTCTGAGCACTGGAAAAATAAAAATGCAGATGCCTAGAACAGGGAAAAAAAAATAAAAAATCAGTAGTACCAGTGAAACACATCCTTATACTCTCTAAAACTCTGTTCTGGCAAAATCCCTATGCTTTTCCTATAGCCAGTTCACATCCCATTATTTTACAGTTATGAGATTATTATTCTTCTAAGATGCTGAATCAGATATATACCTTAGAATAGAAAAATATTAGGCCTGATATATATCTTCACTTATTTTTAGTCTGCTGATAATGAGCCAAGATTGACTTGGATCTGTAGAAGTACAGGGCTAGATTCAGATTAGTTATACACTAAATACATTTGCATGATTGATAGGAAAAATCTGTTCAAAACCACCAAAAGAAGTTGCTAGTTCTCTGAAATAAAATGTTCCCCTTCTATATTTTCAGCTACTCACTTTCTCCTCTTCCTTTTGCAGAGCCCCTAAATGACTGAAGGATTGTTTGTTTTCTGTTAATTTAAACTATAAACTAGATTATTTCATTATCCCAAGTTTTTTGAATCACTCTGCTTCTAGAGTGAGTAAGAAAGATTTGATCAGGTAAATACCTATAGCTCAGGAAAGTATCTATTTAATGTAGGAGTTGGCATGGGTTTGTGCCAGATTTTATTTTAGATACATTTTTTTTAATACAAAAGGCAAGATGTGAATAAAGGTCATCAGATGTTTAATATGTTTCTATCTCTCTGAAGCAAGTGGTAGTGTTGCATTAGTCAGGTATGGTGTTGGGTGTGTTCTTACTCCCTCCATTGCTTCCCACCCTTACTCCTTCCAATCAGGGTCTCTCTTCTGTTTGGCCTCAGATGAATGGATGAAGATAACTAAAACAGATGGCATCTTGCATGGACTTGCATATGGTATAGGGTGGAAAAGGCACCACAGACACGGACAGACTTGCACTAGATCTCTAGCAGACTCCCCTGAACCTCTTTTCTACACAGCCCTTGCTACACAACATGTCCCAATGTGTCTAATAGCACTGTAACAAGGCCTTAAAATCCGCAGCTATGACCTGACTCAGAAGGAGAGTGGGAAGAGGGAAGGGGTTGCCAGTCCCAAGTCCCAAAGTGTCTGGTGTTTCAGACTCGTTTCCTCCTATCCAGTCTTCCCCAACCCCTGCTTTCATACATTCAGCTTTATGTTTTTTCAGCTTCCACTGTAAGACCTGCTACTGAAAGGATGTAAGTGAAATTGTCAACCAAATGTTTCCATTATCACCTTTGGAGGTTTGCTATTTCTTATGCTCCATCATTTTTCTCATTCAGATTTGTTATTCTGAGCATGTGCCTCAGGGAAATGTTAAAATAATATATTGACTTCTGTAGCTTCTGCCTCTCTTCTTTCTCCAACAAGCACATACACGAGTTTGAGACCCAGGCAGGGTGCATGGAGCTGTCACACCGATGGCTGTTGAGCTGGTTTCCCCTCTTTGATTTTTAACTGTGTCTGCTTGAGCCTGCTCTCAGACTCTGCCTCGCGGGTGCCCAGAGCCCAGGCAGTGCTGGATAGCTACCCACACACCTCTGCCTCACCTCTGCTCTTGGCTGGCCTTTTCCACCAGGTTCTCAATTTCCTTCCTAATAATTCCTGGTTTCAAACATTTTCTCTATGTTGTGATGCTAAGCCAGCATTTTCTCCAGTAACTTCAGCATGTCCTAGTGGTACTACCTAGTTTAGAGCTACAACTGTGTGCACGTGTTGAGGATTAGTTTCCATGTGTACCACGAGGCACTTGCCAATGTAGCACGTTACCACGTGTCAGGGTTATAATATGTTAACATGAATTATTTTGCCATTCTTTGTAGCCAGCTTAGGTTTTATTCACCTGAATGATTTTGTGTCACGGACAGAGTTTGGCACTTCGTTATCTTCCGTCTTCTCAAATTATTGATTTATGCACATGCTGGGGATGCAGAATGGGGTATATAGCACAGACCCTGCTGGTAGCTTTTCTCTGCTGTAAAAACTGGCCCTTTCTTTTCATATCTTTAAACTGGTTATTAACCTAGGAAGGGATATTCCATTCTTTCCTGGGTACTTTTTTGAAGTTAACAAAGTTTAGGTGTAATTGAGGACAGAATGTAAACCTTTGGGTTCAGGGTGGGGCCACAAAAATGGTCAGAGGGATGGAACACCTCTCCTGTGAGAAAAGGCTGGGAGAGTTGGGGTTGTTCAGCCTGGAGAAGAGAAGGCTCTAGGGAGACCTTATTTGTGGCCTTTCAATACTTAAAGGGGGCTTATAAGAAAGATGGGGACAGACTTTTTAGTAGGGCCTGATGTGACAAGACAAGGGCTAATGGTTTTAAAATGAAAAGAGTGTAGATGTAGACTAGATATAAGGAGGAAGAAAAATTTTATAGTGAGGGTGGCAAAACACTGGAACGAGTTGCCCAGAAAGGTTGTAGATGCCCCATCCCTGGAAACGTTCAAGGTCAGGTTGGATGGGGCTTCAGGGAACCTGATCTAGTGGAAGATGTCCCTGCTCATTGCAAGGGGGGGGTTGGACTAGGTGACCTTTAACGGTCCTTTCCAATCCAAACTATTCTATGATTCTAAGTTAATTAAGCAGGAGGAATTTGGATTGTGTTTTTCTTTGCTTCTTCAGGAAAGAAGTTGTGAATGGGATAGAGCTTTCAAAAATCGTGAAGGAGCAAGATGATATCCTGTGCAGGCAGAAAAGCATGCCTCCTTCACGTGGTTCAGTCTTTGTTGTGGTGTCTTGGAAATAGCATGGGTATTTCTGCTAAGCACTCTGCATCATTAAATACTGTAAGCTTTTTGCATTATTAATTGCTCTCACATTCTGTGAAGCAGGAAAACAGCCAAAGGTGCGTAATCTTAATTCCCAGTCCCCTTATATAATTTAACTAGTGTTCAGTGACCTTTAGCTGGAGAATGATTTTTCAAAAGCCTTTTCAAAATCTATTTTTTACATGACATCCATACTTTCAGCTATGCCTGAGATTTTGCCAAGCTTAGGGGAAGGTCAGGACATTATATAAAACAGATCATCTTGCTTCTAGCCACACTCCAATAAAGAAATAAAATAGATCAATAAAGCATGTTGAAGCCATTATAATCCAGATTTTGGAAATTCCTATTAGCAGAGCACTTGTGGGTATTAACAGAAAATATGTTTTCTTTAAGGATGAGTGGCTGCAATAGCTGCTGTCACTCAGTGACCGAGAGCTTTCTCTGCATGCAGATATCATGCCCAGCACAAAAATGTGTCATTTAGGTGGCAGTCTTGATATGTGCCTTATTGTGGTCAGATTGGTAAAAGGAGAAAGATGTCAAAATTTTGATCACCCTTCAAACTAAGTTAACCTTTTTTCGGAAGCTTGGAAAATTTTCACTGAGATGTTTGTATCTATGTAGTCCTGATTGGGCAACCACCCTTCTTCCCCTCTCCTAAGATAAAATGTCAAATTATTTAAACTCTATTTGCTTGAAGGTAATGAGGGACAAATAACAAATAAATAAATAATAACAAAACCATAAAATTTGGTACTCATCAATGATCCGAACAGCAGAATTCATTGCTCTTTAAATAAAAGCAACCCCAAATCCTTTGTGTATTCCAGAGGAAGACATTCCCCAGGGAAAAAGAAAATCTGGAAAGTGCTTAATGCTTGACTTGCTGTGGCATATTTCCTATTATAATAATGAAAAATTCCAATTGTCACCTGCTCTATTTTCTAGCTGTTCACCTCTTATATACATAAATCTTCAAGGGTAAGTTCAGGAAATTAAGATAGAAGCAACAAAAATGAGATTAATATTTGCTATCTTTTTTTAAAAAAAGTTTTACTTGGTTTGAATGGATTGTGTTATAAAATATGGTCCATATGTTGCACATTTTGAACTACATCATCCTAGGTTGATAATCCATATTTCAAAGAAATGGAAAAGAGAACAGAAATGTGGGCAGGAGTGATTGATTTATTAATTTTTAGGGAAACTATTCTATCATGCATTGTTCATGTAAGAAAGAAAACCCCAAGTGTGAAACAGTTGCAATGCAGTGAAATTTCTTATCTAAAAAAAACATTTCAGGTTTTAAATGAGCTTAATTCTTCTATAGAAGATATTCTTCCAATTTCTTTCATTGTGATGCTCATAGAAATGTAGGCAAAACTGAATTACTCTGTCCTGAGAAGGCCAGGACTGAGTAATCAGGAAAACAAATGACTAATGTCTGATTAATTCGAAAATAGCTGAGATAAAGCTTCTGTAGGACTATGTATTTATTTATTTATAATGTTCCTAGCTGAAAGTGTTTTGCTGAGCACTGACACGTTGGGTGACTTGTGTTGTAGGGCATGTGTTAGCTTCCTGTAGCTCTGGTAATTTTAAGTGCAAGAGGTCTATAAAGCAGTAAAGTTACTCCTTCTGCCAGGTGAGGATTGTTTTCCAGAGCAGATATTACGTTTTGTTATGGCACTGAGTATCTTAAGGGTTCACGCTTCCAGAAGAGAATGTGAGCTTGTAGCTGTGGTCACCCCCAGCTTCTCTGAGAGAGCAGAAGAAACTCAGCAAAAGAAAGAGATATCAACCAGCCCCCCTTGAGCATGTGGGCTGTGGGCAGGAAGTTTAATTCACTTTCCTGTTGTCCATTTTATGCCATTATTCTCAGTCTTATTTCTCATTACTTCTTGAAATTTCATCCTTACACATACGAATAGTTAATCCTAATGGCTGTCCAAAGGGTGAAACGTTATATGCCAAAGTGTGGTGTCAGATCTTGAGGGTAAAAAAAAAAAGAGGAGTATGATTCTGTCCTTCCTCAGGAGACAACGAGCACTTGCAATCCTTTTTTTGAGTGGGAACAAAACACATGACTTTTATGTTTGAGTTCTAATGCCTAAGGCTAAATTTATAGGACTGACGTTGCTATAGATGTAGTGCTGTTGGTGATCAGACTTGTTCTGGAAACTGCTGACATGGATCTCTAGTTCAACAGTTTATGAAGTTAATTTTCTGAGTAAAGTCTCAACATAACTGCTAGAGCCATTAAGTAACTTCCAAAGAGGTTTTAACTTGCAATGAATTTGTCAGTTTGGAGACATTCCTAAAGTAAACTCCATCTAGATTTTACATGATATCACATCCAAAACATATTCCCTGAAAGTGGACACACTCTAACTTGAGGAAAAAAATACAGAGAACGGACGTTTTGTTTGCCAGTTATTAATAACCTTAACCTCAAAACTGAAGTACATTTTAAAAAGAAAAACACATGATGCTCCAATAAAGATCCTCAAGTAAGTCCTTCTTAATAACTCTTGTTCCTACCTCCATTAGCACTTAAAGTGGATAGAAATGAAGCTCATAAATGCTGGAAAGAGAAGATCAACAAAGCCTTTTCTGTTGAAATCACCAGTTACAAAATGTTTCCCTTTTAAAGCACATCCAAGCATAACAAGTCTCTTTCTCAGCAGATTAAGTAATCTTTGTTCATTTGAAAGACTTTATTTAATTGTGTACTGTTAAAGAGTGATTTGTTGTTTTCCAGTATTTGTTTATAGGGACTTTTATTGCATGAAAGTTTTTAGTTGTTGGTTTTTTTGGTAGGATTTTTTTATTATTATTACATTTTTTTATTCACTTCCAGAAAATTTTAAATGTGAGGTTTGTAAACTAACCTGTATTTTCATAAAGCGATACATAGCATTACAGACATGTATTTTAGAAGTCAGGTATAACGATTGAAGTTAACAAGCTGTCGAGCATTAGGCTTTTAAAAAAGTGAAACTGTTGTTTAACTATCCACAGATACTGAAATACAGGCTTTGCACCAATTTTCAAAAAGTCCAATTCTGCAGTATAAGGGGCATTTATTTTCATTTTATGTCAAATGTTTTTTAGTATTGTGAATAATATTTTTTTTTGACACATAAAATATAACTGAACCTCGAATATATGCCTGAAAGCATTCTGACAGCTAGTATTCATTATAAATTGGGCATTAGTGGGCCTCACTTGAAGCTGAATAACATCAGATTGTTTATATTCAACAAATAGGAATAAGATACTATATCCTGATAGAGAGGAGCATTCCTTGTGAAGGTGGCTTTGCAAGCAGAGCTGTCTGGAAAGCAGAATTTACTGTCCTTAGTGCAGCGCCCTGCTGCTCCTGGGTCCCAGACTAATTTTGCTTTGCAGCTTTCTGCTGCTGTCTGTCCGTATACGCGCTCTGTCACCTCCAGCTCAGGGATCTCACCCATCCCTTCAGCAGATAGTGGGAGTTGCCCTTTACCTCTTTAACTGGGATTCATTTGCTCAAATGTAGACCTCTGTGGTGTGTCCCCCATCTGAGGAAACCGCTAGACTCCATTTGCAGGCAATGGAAAAAAGGATGAATATCTGCAGCATGACTGATCTCATTCTGAAGGTAGATATGTGAAATGGGTCAGATGACCCCAGCCCTAAAAATGTCTTTTTCTTTGCTGTCTATTAACAGAGCCTGTGGTGCAATCTACAGTTTAATATTATGAAGCCTACCTTACATGACCTGTCAAAGCTTACTCATCTGAACCTAACTGTTGGCAGTTAAATATAAATTTTGGGGAAGTTCAGAATGGTCATAAACCCAGGAGAAGTAGTAGCCTGAGGGGCAGAAAGCTGTGAATGTGAATATTCACCTATTTGAAGTCAAGGCTTGCTTGAAAATATTTGCCTTTCTCAGTTTACCATCTTGTAAAGTATAATAATACTCTTTTTTAATTGCAAATGATTTTGTGCTCTCCATAAGGTAAACCAGGCCTACAGCCACAGTTACACACGAAATATGACCATAAAGGTATGGCAAGTCTTACTTTCTCTGCACTGGCCACTAAAGAAAACTTGACACAAAACCTGATGTATTAATCCTGATTTTCTTGTTTGTTACCATCTATATCTACCAGACCAGAGGATATTAATTATTGCAATAGCTATTTCTGAATGTGCCCTTATTCTGTAAAAAGAATATTCGGTACCTCTTTCCTTTCACTTTCTTTGAAAGTGTGTGTATGGAATTGGTCATAAATAGTTCCGTCTAAAGAAAAAAGCTGAGGGGTACTCTGTTTCAGGATGTGTCAGTGCCTGTGGAATAAGATTTGCATCTGTATGAAATTTACATTATAATGCAGCTCTTATGTATTGACCTTTTGGTTCTGGGCAATGTTAAAAATGCTGAATTGCCTCTTAGATGCAAAGCAGCAGCAGCGCCGAATACAAGCTAAAAAGCACATCACTAATAAACAATTAACTGTTCTCTGTTAACAGAAACAGTCTGAAGACCTTCATCCAATTTAAGTGATACCTGTAATACAAGTTCTCAGTTTGGCCATTGGAATCTAAATCACACAGGATGAAAGCATTTTAAAATGGCGAACTAATATAGCTGCTTGGGACTGTGAAAAGGAAAAATTAATAAGAGACCATGGGATCAAGGTTGGCTAGCTGTGATTGAAAATTAGAAGTGTTGAGCACTGTATGATTTCTTTGGTGTAAATGGAATGAAAGCAATTTTGAAAGCTTAACAACTCCGTTTCCCTGTTGCTCTTTGTAATTCAAAGCAAGTGTCTTTTGCTGGTAATTTCTGCCAGTCTCCTGAAACCCCAATGGTTAGGGAGAAAATTCTGTTTGTTTTCTAAATTCTAATCTTTCTTTCTTTCTTCTTAGTCCTTCTGAACACAGGAGTCGGGGTTAATTTTAGAGAGGAAATGCAATTTGAATGTTATAAGCAGTGGCATCTAGGTAACTTGCAGAGGAACTCTGCAACATGCCCTGCAGTCAGGGATCCCCTTTTGAGATGCCTGGGGGAATGTGCCACAGCTTCTGGCTAGTCCAGGTGCCTGGATTTCCTTTTGGTGGAGCTGGGATGAAGTTGGACCATGGGCATGGAAACTGCAGTTTGATTCTTTAAATTATGCCTTGTTCTGAAGTGCCTTGTAATGCAATCTGTCCCAGTCTCGTCCATTTGATACCTAAATTTGAGAATTAAATATACTTGATCTCAGGGGTGCTCTAACTTCCATCTGTTTAAATGCTGGATGGCTTTTTGGTCTATTGTATTATACAAGTGCATGATGATGAAATCTGACCTTTTTCTAAGATAAAATACTAAGTGTCCCTGTGCCAGTGGACTGTGACGGACAATGAAGTATCAGGAGTACTACTGCTATGAGGAATGGGTTTACAAGCTTAGAGTTTGCAGGCAAAGACACATAAAAGAGAAGCAATTCAGGTACTTTAGTGGTAGTAGAAGCCTATACCTGCTGATATAACTTCTGTATGGTTAGCAGATGAGATACAGGATCTATGGGATATCCATGCCCAGCTGGAACATCATCTGAGGCAGGAAGATATCTCAAAGTATTGCAAATGGACTAGACATTAGTCAGTGTCTAGGCAAGTGAATTCCTCTTAAAGTGGTCAGAATTTAACAGTGACCTCCTGGCCCTTATTCTGCATTATTAAGCTCCTTAGTATGACAGGTTCTGATCTCCTCTTCCCTTAATGGTGGAGTAGTACTTTATGCGTGCTAGCATTTGTTTTAAAAAGTCAGCAATGACAAATCTGGAAATAACATTTTGGCTATCACCATTACAAGGAAAGGATAGCTGGGTTGACACATTTTAACTGTAGCATAACTCAGATCTCATAATTTCTGTAATAAATAGAAGGTTTTCATTTTGTATTGGTTTTTCAGCTCACAAAGAGGGGCTATTCACTCTTTAAATTGTTCTGTGGCTTTTCGTAAGATGACTGTAAGTGAATAAATAGAAAAACATCACAGTAAGGTTTCCAGAAGTTGTTTAGACAAGCACCTCTTTGGTTCCATGGTATATCGAATCTGCCTTATTAAAATGACAGCTGCTACAGCCGATAAAAATGTAAAAGCTATAGTACAGAAAAAAGGTCATAAGTTACCTTAGTACTGACCAAGAATTGTCTGCTGCAGAGGGGTAGTAGTTTTTTCAGTGCATGGCCAACACAATAATTTACGCCTTTGTGTAGCCAAAGCAAATTCCATTTTATTTTCAGAGAAAAAAGGTGTAAAATTTATGCCTATTTTCAAATTAATTATTTTATATTAAATAAAACCAGCAACATATTGCTTCCCTAGATACAACATCATCTTCTTCCTTAGGACAAGGTGAATGTACAGGAGTTGAGCTGCTAATGCATCACTTAATTTCCAGCAGTGCCTTAAGTTGTAAGGATTTAGTCTTGCAAGACTCTCTAAAGCTGAGTGAATTTTTTCACTGAAAATGGGGGAAAGAGGGGAATCTGGGACATAAATAATTCCTGCTTTTGGACAAACTCTTATTGTGAGGACTCCTGTAAAGGACAGTGTGGCCTAAAGTCATCACACAGGAAATTTACATGTGTGAGGGCCTTGTGAAAATACAGTTAGAAATGCACTTCCAGACCTAGTAAGGAAAGGCAGAACTACTCAGGTAAAAGAATACTTCCAGGAATAATACCTCAATAATTCTACTTGATGATTAGTTGTGCATTTATTGGCAATTGTTGTTAAGCTGCATTCTGCCCCCCCCCCCCC
>JANZLQ010000007.1:18917177-18939114 GCA_026212715.1 Elanus axillaris | reverse complement strand
ATTGAACAAGGCTCTCCAGGCTGCTAGTAAGATCAAAATCTGTAAAATTAAGTGGAAGATGGAAACAAAACTTTGTTTGAACATTAAACAAAGAAAAATAATTATGATGAAGATCATCATAATAAGATGAGTCCTCAATTACTGCAGCAGTCTGGCCATGAAACTATAAAAATGAAAAAGAAAAAAAAAACCACCACCCTAGCATCTTTCATTTTAATTAAACTGTGTCATTTTTAACTGCTGCCATAAATTTTAACACCAGGTTTATAAATCCTGAGTTTGGGCCTAAGTCTGCTTTCAGATTAGGAGGTGCTATGTCCATGCAGGTTTCCATGGATTTATTTCAGAATAACTTTGATGTAGGAAAGGACTTTTGCTTCTGGTGTAGACCAAAGCAAATATAATACAAAGGAAGCAGCTGCAGAACAACAAAGTGTCAGTGAGCCCAGATTTTAGGTGCTACAGTTAAACTTTTTCACTTTATGTGCCTTTCTTTAGTGTGTCTATGGTGATGTTTAGCTGCTAGATAGGAGGGGCTGTGCAGACATAAATAATCTGTGAAGCCGACTGGAACTGGGATGTGCTAGGAGCTTATAAGCTCTTCTGCCTGGAGCCTAGAAAAGACTATTTGTAAAATAAGATAGGCAATATTAAGAAAAACATACAGTAAAATTTGATGCAAGTTATACTGTTGGGAATTTTTCTTCTTTTATTGGAAAGTTTTGAATTTAGAAAGAGAAAAGTTGTCTGCAGGACAGTCTTAAGATAATAAAGTCATTCATTCAAGTGTTTACGGTGTCTTCTAAGAGAAAAACCTCTTAATGTGCTTCTTTTAACTTACTGAGTCTCCACAGCATACGGAAAGATGGTGCTATACAAATTTAACGTTGACCACCCCTGAAATGCAATAGTCTCTTAAGAGTGTGCGACTGCATTGACAAGTTTCACAGAGGAAATGGAGAAGGTAGGAAGGGAGGGGAGCAGGGGCCCTCAGGAACTGCTGGTCATTGAACCGCAATTACCTGAGTAGAAATTTAATTGGGATGCTGTCACTGACACAGTTGATTTTATAAAGCTGCTACCTGATCTTTATTGATCCTAACCAAACTCTGAATTTATTGCCTCTTTGAAAGACTAGCTATTTTATATAATTCCCATGATGTGCTTTTGGAATAATCCTAGGTGGTAACTTTGGGATGGCAAAATGCTCCTAAAGTATACAATGATCTTGGATTGTTCAGGTGGACAACAGACAGCTTCAGTTTTCTCTCTTAGTAAGACATCATCCTTTCCCTTATTTTCATGGTAGAAAACTGCCTGTGTGACAGTGAAGAGATGTTGTTAGTAACCCTACAACAGGTTGGTGGAATTCAGGAAGGTTATCTCTTGGCTCACAGCATCCCTCAGGTATGCAGGCAGTATTTTTTTGAAAATTGCTTCTATGCTGCAGTCAGCATGTTTGCCACCTTGCAGAATGAAAGAAGGCATACATACTTGTTCATCTTCAACAGGCTTTCATTTCTGCAGTAAGAACAGCATTTTTGCTGGGTCCAAATTACTGTCTCTGGGCACCATGAAAACTCCAGGGTATTCACTTGTTAAATCAACCCTTCAATGAATATACATGAATGTACTTGCTTTTTTTCTGCAGGTGTGAGACTAACACATCCATTTCGACCAGTGAAAGACCTTTGTTTTAGGAAAATTTTTATTCTCCACAGGGATTTTGTTATATTTATGCAGTAATTTTTACTCACATAAAGCTAAATTTAATTTTATGCTTTTTTAATTTTTGTCTTCTATTATAAGCCTGCTAATAGAAACTTCAGACCTGTACAGCCTCCATTATTTTTGTGCACTTGGGAATAATTGGAATTTTTCCATCTTCCTCTGTTGGATTTTAAAAGTGACACCATCTTTCATTGTATCAGCGCTGAAAATGCATGTTATAACTGAGGTGCAACAGCAGATTTGAGTAATGACTTAATGCCCACCCTCATCTCCTGTTATATTACAAGAAGAATAATGTAATTGAACTATAACATAATTTTGGAAGTTTATCAGTGGGATTAAAGGGAGACCAGACATATTTTGGCTAGTATGTGACTTTCAGAGATACTTCACATATTGCAGAAAGTTATTAACAGGTTATAGGAGCTATAGAATGTATTTTAAAGGAAAGCTAACTGTAGAATTATTTGGCTTTGATGAAGCTGCTGCTGGTGTCAACTGTCTAGCACTAATCTCAACACTACTTTGAAGCAGACATAGATAACTTTACAGTCTTCCGTTGTCCTACAGCTAGAAGTACTGGTGCCAGTATTGCCTGATATCACTGTTAACACAAAAAAAAGTCACTGCGTGCCATAGTAAAAGTAATAATTAAAAAAAAAAAAAAGAAAGTGCAGCCAAGTGTATTGGAGACTTCATTGTCAAAAGCTATCCCCAGGACAAAAGATCAGAAAACCTTACTGCCGTGTCCTCATCACAGAGGTTGTCCTTTAGCAGTTTCCTCCTATTCGGCAAAAAAACTAGTATTGGCATCCCCTACCATAGCAGCAAGGTGACTGCGCAGCTTAGCCTTTTGCTCTGGTCATTCATACGTGGCTAAAGATTGCCTTGCATGATGGATCCTTCCATATTTTTTCTTACTGTAGTTATTACAATTTTAGAATTGCTGAATGTTTTGACCTCAGTTGCAGCCTAAGCCGATCCTCTTTCTTTGTATGCTGTTCTGATACTATTTTCGTCTTCTTTTGGCATCCTGCTGGGTTTGGGGAGACAACTTTAAGTACCAAAAGATCAAGAGCTGGGGATGTGACTGTGACAATTAAATGTTCTTAAGATTCCCTCCTGCTATGCTATGAATTAGTGAAGATATTTCTATGAAAAAGAAAATATTAATCTGAAAATGAAGCAGAGGTAGAACTAAAAAAGCCCATTATAGTATTGTTTAATTACCTATAAAGATGATTAATAATTCTGTAATATCTTCATTTTGATTTTAAATATGCTTGAGTGTGTAATGGACGAAGATAGTGCTAACAGCAAAGTTGGAACATGTAGAAATGCTTCCTCATGGACCTCCAATCTTTTTGACCTGACGTCTATGACATGAAGTGAGATGCAATTTCCAGAAAGAAGACCTGAGTATGAGCCAGCTGTCAGGGGAGAGTGAGGAATGCAGGCATGTGTTGTGTTATGCTCCAACCTTATAAAATGTCGGTCTCCCATGCTTATTCATATAGAGAGTTTTCAGCAGAGGAGCAGTACAGAAGCTATTCATTGAACTGTAGACTTTAAATGGAAAATGTTATCTGCTGGCCTGTTTTATGTGTTGTTGTTAAAGTAGACTTTAAATACAGGAAGAACCAAGCTTTAAGCAGAAGATATATTCTGCAAAGTAATGCTGTAAAAACCTGAGGAATAAGGTACTAGACTTGTCTCAGCTTCTGTTAGGTATTTGGTGTAATAAGTGCTGTCCTTAGGAGAAAATGAAACACAAGTCCATTTTTAACATAAAAATCCCGCTAGCCCCGCACAAGTGACAACTTGGGAAGATAGGCTGTGTTGTATGGTCAAAATGGTCAACAGGTTTGTTTAAGTGCTACTTGCTGTCCTCATACTACTGTTGTCTCAGACCTTATGTGTACTTGTGCAGCTCCTCCAAAGTCAGTGATGTTTGCATTGACTTCCAATGTAATTAGTGGCATGCTCTGAGGGCAACAGGCTGGTGAGAGCAGAACTATTGAAAGAAACGGAGCCAAGGACTCTTGCAAAGCTGGGAGCTGGGCAATGTGTGATTGTGTATACAAAATCAAAACGTTAGATGTAGAATAGAAATGGGGCTCCAGGTCTTCACAAAGCTGTAAATGGTAATAAAAAGCGTATTTTTGGAGGTGTTCAGGAAGGATATTCTAAAGCATGTTGTTGAATATTTTTCCTCTGACCTCTATTATGCATTGACTAGAAGTCCCTACTGTTGCTCTTCGCTAGTAACTGCATACCTTTTCTCATTTATTTTGTCCTGAGATGTTGCAAGTGAGCAATTCGTAACATACCTATGTTCATAGATAGCCTTTGCTTAGACTCAGTTTCATCTGGCACTGTATTACCCCATACTTTAGTATTACCATGACTTTAGAATTTTTTTTCTCATAATTCTTATTACTCCTGTGCCATCAGCAATTTCTTCCTGTTTTACTCCATTTTCCACTTCGCCAATAAACACAGCAAAGAGCACTGGTGTTATTACGATTCCATTGAGTATATTGTAACTCAATGATCTTCTGCCTTAAAAAGCACTCTTTTTCAGTTTTTAATCCATAATGGAACTTTCCTTTTATCTCTCTTAATTACTGAACTTACTTTATTGCATTGAATGTGAAAAATCTGTAAAAATCTTTTTGAAACTCTGAATCTACCTTCCAGCTTCTGTTTCTGTTTTAGGAATTTCTTGCAGTTGTCTCGAAGAGGAGGACAAATCTCATGCTCAGAAATTTCTAGTGAAAATTCTCATGTAGGCATTTTCATGCTGTCTACAGCTCAAATGGTCGTCATCCTAGTAATCTTAAGTCATGTAGAGTTGTATGATTATATATGCATATATATGCTATATAAAGTACCAAGAATTGAACATTTTGGTAGAATTTTGTGCACACATTGGGTTCATACTCTAAAAACAAAACACAGAGGAGACTAACTGCAACAAATTTATTATCTCAGCATCCACCCACGGGGTAAAAAACCTGCACTTTTCTGATACATTACAGTGTTTCTCACTGTCACCTCTTTTTTTTTCTGAATACATCTATGCACTATTGTGAAACTCATTAGAAAGCTGGGCTGTTTTTCAAAGCTAGCTGCTTCCTTGCTTGACTGGGGCAGAGGCATGCTGCAGTAAGTTTTTTTTCTTCTGTGATTCCTTTTATGTTCCCAGGGTCTGCTAGTCCCAAGTATGAGCAAATTGTGCCTAGCCATGCTTATATAAGTAATGATATAATTTTTTGCCATCCAAGGGATGCGTCTTGCATTTTTCTGCCTTAAACAAGCCTTTCTGCCAAATTTAGTCCATCATGATGTCATAATAATATATAGCGTTACATTTGTGTAGTTAGAGAGAAGCTTGCCGTAGGTTGGATCTAGCATAATAACATCTTGACATACACTAGAGTACACACAATTACTTCAACTGATGGTTAACATCCATGGGAAAAGCTTTTGCTAGAGAGATGGAGCTTAAAAATAACCAGTGACCTCTGACTCTCCATCTGGCTACACTTGGTTTAAAGCTGGGCTGTGTAATGCTAGATAAGCAGAGGAACTACACCACCTTTTGTTGTGAGCGCCTTTTATGGCCCAGAAGGATTATATGGATGTGTCTGAAAAGCAGAGGAGCTCAGGTCAGAAAGACAAGCACAGGAGGGGGAAATGATGCAATTTTTTCAAGTTCCTCTTTTCCCTGTAATAGTTGTGCCCTCCAAACCCTCTTTTCCACTTTTCCCAATGTTGTTTCCTCAGTTATCAATCTTTTCTCTGCCCAAAGATATGCCTATGCCATATTTGGCAGACTACTGGCTTTACTTCAATGCTAGGTATTGTTATGTGGATGGGTGGTCCCGTTTCTTGTTTTTGTTATGCCACCGTTATCTGACCCTGGAACATTGTGAAAGGGGCCTTGTAGCAGATATACTCTGCTGTTAATTTATCTCACCTAGATGACTCCCTTTACCCAACTTGAGTGTTATGGGGTGGTTCATCTGGTAAAAACCTCATTCTGCCACCTCCTCTTCTGAAGGAGCTTGCAATTTATCCCTCTTGTTGATGCACATACACACACTTCTTAAATGGGTTGGTAGGTAATCATTATCTTGAAGTGGCAGGCGGTAATTGCTGTATTAAAATTCTATGTAGCTTATTTGCCATGCAGGACTGCAGCAGATTTGTATGTACCTTGCGAGCAAGTTGATTAGAGATGCCTTAGGCATCATCTTTTCCAATTTTTAAAAAATTAATCATGCATCATTTTCATATTAACTTAGAATAGGGCAAGGGGTGAAAACAAGGCAGTTCTTGCAGCACGCTCTGCATGTTCTGTGTCTTTTTATGAGCCCAGTCTAACCTCTGTGTGCCTCTGATGACCCATACCTGAAAGAAGAAAAGGAGAAGTATTGTAATGAATCCATCTTCTCCAGGCAGGGTTTCTATTCCTCATAGAAAAGAGGGAAATAAGAAAAAAAAAAATGGAGTGCTGGGCATTTGTGCTGACCTTGCCAGCGCTGGAATGGCTATAGTAACATATGTTAGCATATGTCACAATGTTAAGGTGGTGAAGGTGAACACGCTGTCTAGCAGAGGTGCAGAGTATTTGCATAGTATAAAAAATGACAAATGACATAACCTAAGCCTGTAAAAGTACTTGGCTGTTAGTGAATCTGTTCCTATACCAGGGATTTTGCTATCTTTATTTGCGTTGACAAAGTGATTTATTCTGCTCTCCACTGCCAATGGGTGTAGTTGTAATGGCAAACCTTGTTGTATAGACAGTGTCCTCTCAAAAGAATAGGAATTCCTCTAAAAATTATGGGAATTACAGCAGTCTAAAGAGCTGCTTTGGCACATCTAACAATATCTGGGGGAAGAGACAGAGGCTATCATGGGCTTTCATAGTCACCCGTCATTACACAGTTGATTGCAACAATTTTAGTGAAGCAGTGATGATCTTGCTCAGCTTCCCATGTTATGAGGAAGTCTTTTGTTCTGGCCCATCGTTACAGCTGGACTAGGAAGCACGTTGTACCATGTGGCTTTATTTTCCATAGCATTGGGTCCAGCTAGGTTTTGAGAACTGACCGAGTCTTCTTGATGTGTTCATACTACAGATGGGAGAGATGCCTGCCACATCAATGAACCGGTGTGGATGGACAGTGGCACCCGAGTAGCCACAGCAGCACAAATACCTGGGATGAGAATATCTCTGTGTTTGCCCATGTACAGAGGGGTCTGAGGAAGTTCTGTTGTGTAGGTTGGTTTACATTTGTAAATTAAAGACCAAATCCCTACCTTAAAGGTTTTGCAGCCTAAATCCTACTGAAATACATGGGACTACTTAGCAGATTAAAGTTAAGCATGAGAGCCACTGGGTAGGCAGTGGGACTCATGATGTTAGCTGTGAATACAAGAAAGGGGAAGTGGCAGGTGATGAAAACAGAAGTTCCAGTATTATTCAATGGTCCATAGTCATTTGGAGACTATAAATTGTTTTCCTCATTTTTAAAACCTGAGTGAAAATTTCCCTCTTCTTACTCACATGGGGGAAGTTTTGAGAAAATTACCAAAACTTTACATTAGAAAACCTGACATGTACTCTAAAATAAGCCCATTTTGCTGTTTATACTTCACTAATCTGTAATGTTTTTCACAGGAAACAGTGATGCCACAAGCACAAGATTATGATGAAAGTTATGAAAAAAGCAATAGAAGCAAATTACATATTAATAATGGATATACTGAACCCAGCAGACAAAGGAGGGTGGACTGCTTTGTATTTAAAACAAGTTTCTTGATAGCGAAGTAAAAATAAAAGATCAGTACCATCAGTGCCCCTGCAGTTACATGCTGAGATTCGTCAGTGAGTATTTCATTGGATGAGATTCTGCAATAGGCGTAGTTAAATCACATAGACCCGGCCGTGCATTTCTTTCTGCACAGTAAATGCAATGATTGCTTCCTTTTTTTCTTTCATGCAGCTTGTGTAGTACGATAAATAAATTTATTGTGTTCTTGATTACTACTGCCAGCTGGTAGAGTTACTTTTGCAGTGGAGGTGGTTTATACTGTGAAGTTCAGCATTTTGTTGTTGGTTCGTGACAGAGGTTGTCATGCAGCCAGTGCACATTTCTTTGAATAAATGGATTCAAGAATCTTCTTATGGACCTTCATCCCTGTGTCCTCCCAAGAGAACATGAAGCTGAATTTTTCTTCCTTTTAATTTGGTTTTTCACATGTAAACTATGTAGTGGCAGTAACAGTAGAGTTACCAATTTCAGCACACAAATGTTATTTGCTTCAAAATGAGGATCTCCCAAACTTGCTCTGATCCTTAAAATCTGTCTGAATTTTTTTAAAAAAAGTATTTATTTATTTTTAATTTGGTATTGGATATATATTAAAAAAATTCATGGTTGATAATCTGCTGAAGTGGTGCTTTTTATGTTTAGAAAACTACCTGAGTTTACGAGGGCTGTGAGAGCTGAATAACTTTCAGATATTTAATGCCTTAAACACAGCAAACGTGTATCTCTTGAAGGGTATTACATGCTCATTAAGGTCTGAAACATAGATAGACTTTCTGGTGTAAGGTAATTGAACGAAGAATATATGAATTATAAGAAATGAAAAAACTACAGTGGAAAAAATCCAGCGCATTTTATTCTGACATCCAAATTACCCCATTTTTGGAGCCATATCTGAGAGCAGAGTTGGCCAAAATCAAGTTCACTTGCAATAGGGCATGAGAGGAAGATGCTGCACTAAAGCATTAGTCTGTTCATTTATAAGCATAGTAAGATCAGTCTCTCATTGTACTAATGTATCACTTCTTCCCATCCACAGCTCAGATTGACTCAGCCAACTCCATGCTTCAAGAGAGTTTTACTTAAAAAGTGAAATACTACTTGTTAGAGGTTTTTCTGGTGGAATGAGTTTGAAATATTTAAGCACTACAAAGGTTTCTGACCTAAATGAATAATGTAAGAGACCCAGAGGTCTCCTTTACCTTTGGCTTTTTTTCCACCTGGAGAAAACTTAATGTAATAGTTACAATGTGCTATAATCTGTCTCTCAGAGGTCCCATTCAAAAATTTATCTTCCTCATCTTTGGCATTTAAATCTGACCACTACTTCCTGAGGAATTTAGAAGGGAAATGTTGAGATGTTCATAGTTTAAGTGTGTACAGATGTCAAATTGCTTTGTGAATGATATTCAACAATGTTAATGGAAAAAAATCCTATGATAGCAATTAGTGAAGATCAAGATTTGGGTTTTTTTTATATGTTTCCTTAAAGTTGTTGAAAAATACATCATAGAAACCTTCTGTCTAAACTGAAAGCAAGGAATTTAAAGAGGACAGTGTGGTTTTGGGTTGGTTTTTTTAATATGAATGGATGGTCTAAAAAAAAGAAAATATTTCAAGCAAAAAAATAGAAAACATCTCTTTTTTTCTCCAGAGTTGAAGTATGTCTGAAAAGGGCTTATGGAAATTCATGGTGGAGATGTGTTTCGGCAAATAAAATCGTGATAATTCAGAGGCAACATTTGTGTCAAGAAATCTTGGAACTGCAGCTGTAGTCAACTCTTTGTGGCCTGCAGGTGCATGGTGTTTGTTGGTGAACCCAATTTGCCGTGCCTTGAAGAACTGCTGTGCTGTAGGCATTGAGCTGGTATACAGCAGTTAATGAGGTAACCAGAAATGACTTTTGTTGTGAAAAGAACTGTTCCTAGAAGAGAAAGGTGAATAATACTGGCTCAGTATTAGCCACAGACCTCTGGTCTCACTTTTTGTCACTAGAAAAAACTCTTCATATTTTTTCTTTCCCTTAACTTGTAGTTGAGAGTGTACCGAGGGAACACATCAGGTTATCATGGAAAGGCTTCAACATGAAGCATACAGCTAATTGATTAAACTATTTAAACCCGGAAAAATGGTGAGATCTGTTAGTTACGATGTTTGTTTCTCCACTTTTCTTGCCACATCAGCCAATGTACTGTATGTGAATAGTAATTCTAGAACTGAGCCAAACTGTGATGTCATTAATGTTTTGGAGATGTAGATGAAGGTGAAAGCTGGCCAGCTGATGGGACGAGGCTGCACAATATCCAAAAGCAGTGGTGCTGCATTCTGCTGTGGTGGAGGTGTCACACTGAAGGCTGCCTTTTAGCGTGATTCACCCAAAGCATTTCTATTTTATTTCTGTCTGCAATGGCTTTGGATGCTAACCCAAAGGTGTTTTTCTGACTGAACAGGCTTTGTTGGTATACACACTGGGGACAGGAGAGGATGCAGAGATAAGCATGCAACAACTGAATTGTGTAAATGAACAGTTGTGATCCTGAGTTGTTCCAGTGGTTCTGTGATTTAATACTCTCTGCTTCAAGTGAGATTTACTACATGGTCTGCATCCTCAGAGTCTGTAGCACAGAATTTCGTTGTGTTAGATTCATCTGTTAAATGACTTCCAGCTTCCTTTATGTGTTATTCCAAAAGGGGGAAAATATATAGAAAAGGAGGCAAGAAAAAAAAAAAAAGGTTTTATTGCAGGATAGAAAAAAAGGAGGATTAAAAAATGGAAAGAAAGAAACTGGCATTTGCTAGTTGGCTGTTCATGTTAATCCTCTTTAACACACACGTGACTTCAGCTGGAAAACCTCTCACATTTTTCAATCTGTTGTGGAGCAGCAAGCTTAGTGACAGTCATAAGAACCTTTAAAAATCTCTAAGCAGTTTCTAGCCCCTCTCAGTGTCATTCTCTGACTCTGTAGGCTGGCAGACTGGCACTGCCCAGATACGTAGGACCAAATGATAAATACTAAACCTGCTTCTATATATTTCAAATAGTTTGTTGTACCATGACTAGTGGTTCAAAATGACATGTCAGAAATTGATGTGTGGATTTTAATGCCATTTTTGAAAAAGGACTTTAACAGAATTTTTAGATTCAAAGTAGAATAAATAATCTGTAGCATGTGTTATAAAAAACATACCCTGGAATTCCTCGATTTCAGTTTTGAGATATTTCAGAGGAGCTACTACAAGTCCTGGAAGGACAAAGCAGAGCATAATTATGAAGGCTTTCCCTCTTCAGTGACCATAGAGGTAAAAAATCTTTTTTAAAAAAAAGATCTAGTACAATAGATCATTTTGTCTCTTGCATTGTCAAAGTTGGAGTAGGTTCATACATTGTCATTTGCAGTACTTATCCAGATTAATTTAAGATGTCTTAAGGAGCTGGATTTTACTACAATATATGCCCAGAGCTACAGACACGGGTTTATTTCAGTTGTTTTTTCTTTACTAGGAGGTATCTTAAATGGATTATCAGGAAATATGGGCTGACTGAGAACACTCACAAATAATTATGTCTCACGTGGCCTGACAGTATGGAGAAACTGTATGACAATGGTTTTAGGCCTTAAAATAAAACTTTTACCTTTGACAATTCAGCAGAAAGACAAAAAAATCTAGAAAAGAAAGGAAATGGTCAGGCTTGGGGTTTTTTTGCCACCATTTTTATTCCTGTATTATCTAAGCATAAGAACTGAAAAGAACAGCTGACTACTTGAAATGCTACTGTATGCTGAGATTGAGTCGAGTTTATTTTTATCTCTTTGGTGGTGTCATACTGTTTATTTTGCCTAAATTTTTAACATAGCGATACTGATGAACTTTACTGATGACTCCTTTCATGTTGTTAGAAATGAGATATGTAACTGTCTGGAAACACCGAACAAGTCATTTAGCTCTTCACAGATCTCATCAATTATGAGAGCTTGGATTTTGCTGTGTATAAATATTTCCATTAGATTGGTTGCCAATAAACATTGTAAACCTATAGAAACTGAATGAAAGGTGAAACATGGAAAATATATCTGAAAAGATCTATTTTGCATGATGATTGTGGGGTAAGATGTCATGAATACGTATGAGGATGTATTTTGTCATACCAAGGTATTATCTTTAAATCAAATTTTGATTAATTGGTGCTGACAGACTCTTCTTCATACTTGATTTCCAGGTCCTAGCTAATATTAATAAGTGCAATGGCAATTTTAATGCTGTGTTTTATAAATATAAGTGTGTTAGTTACGGTTTCATGCACAGCTTCTTTGTTAACTCAAAAGGTCACCTGTAAAATTCACGTGTGCCTGAAAATTTAAAGTAAATTTGTTTTTTCCTTGTAAAATGATGCAGTGAGACTGATTAAAAGCATCCTGGAGAGTGAGACATCATAAACAGAGGGTAAGCCCTTTGGGAATGTGACCCTGAGAAGTCTAGAACCTGCTCCGCAAATCCTACTGCCACTAAAATTCTGATGTCAGGTAGTAAACCTCAGTGCAAATGTTGAATTGTATTTGAAATGATTTTTTTAAAAATGAAGTAGCAGTAAAGCAGTGTATGACTGCACTTAGATAAACCTTCCACCAGGTGATATTTGAAAGATAAAACTTATAAAGGGACAATATATGAATGGAAGCAGCAAGGCAGGCTGGGGGAGTGGCCATCAATTTATGCACACAACTGCATTTTCAACATAATTAGCTGTCTAATTGAGCATTATAATTTAACTGACACATTTAAACATGTAATTTATTTGAATGCACACTGCTTGTAATCTGTTTATAATGTTTTGCTCTTCAGGATGGTGTCAGACTCTAGAAGATGAAAATATCCTTCTGATGAACAGAAGAACCAAAAAGAATATATTGAGGAGACGTGAATGCAAATAAATTTCTGTAATTTCAAATCAGAAGAGTATGGAAGCAGAAAAGCCATGCAGATAAAGTTAAATACTGAGCATAACTATAAGCAACATCTTAATTTTAAATACCAGAGATGATGTACTGCTTCTTGTTATCAGGCTACTGTGCAAAGCTGAGTAGTTTAGCTGGCAGCTAGGTAGGAAGGAGATTTTGGTAACTGGGAGGTTTAAACTGCGTATCTGTCGTGTCTGGAGGAAAGAAGCGTCCCTTTCTCAGCATGATAGATACTGCCAATAGGTCAGTGTTTATGCAGGGGCAGATTCTGAACCTGAAGTTGATAGGTGACAGTATGAGGTAATCACTGAAATGGAGGTTGCTTTGGGTTTTTTTCACTTCTGCACTGATCATGCTGGAGTGGTGCTGGTGCCTCCCTGCCATTTTGGCTTCTGTTTCTGTCTTGCAGTCCTGATAGCAATGCTTCAGCTATGGCTGGCTCTTTTCATATCTGAACAGGGACAAGGGGATATAATCCCTAGGCTCTGTTAAAACACACAGAGAGTAGCCTGTCAACTGGCTGCAGAGAAAGGAGCCAAAAGTCCCTTCATTCATGCTTGCGTACTCCCTGGTGTGCTGAAATGTTTGCTCTCTGGGTGATAGCTATGCACCTGGACATTTATTTTCAAGAAAAAACCCAAACTGATGCGTACTTGGTTTTGTTCCCAGAATTACTATTTTTTTTTTTTTTTTTTTTTTACTTTGAGGCTTTATTTGCTGAACAAAATAGTTGCAGGTTTCCTTTTAACCCAGTAAACTTTTGTACTGTTATACCTCATCATATATTTTGTGGTGCTGAGTTTTGAATCTGCTGCTTCGATTACAGAAACTGCCAACAGACATATGAAAAGCCAGAATATAGAGGCTGAAGCATTCCTGCTTTTTAGCTTTGGAATTACTTTTGCATACTCTGACAATTTTCCCTTATAAACTAAGTCAGTGATAGTTACAGTTACAGAATGCAAGAAAACTAAAGCAAAATTTTACTGCCAAAACAAAGAAGAAATCAAATTTTTCAAACCAGAGGTTGGCACAATTCCTGGCTTTTCTCCCCACCTTTCCCTCTGTTCTCCACCCTCCCAAGTCAGTAATTATCAGAAGTGGAGGAGAGGAAGTAAATGCAAGGCCATATGAGAGGAAATAAAAATGTATGGGTCTTTTACCCCAAGGAGTTGCAGCTTGCTTTCTGGCAAGACATACAGTGAGTTCATGTCACTTGAGTTTCTGATGCTCAGCGTAGCATAAGAGGTGATGGAAGAAGTTCTGCCCCTGGTGTATGTGAGGTGAAGAGTTTTAGCTTTGGTCTTCAGCCCAAGTTATTGAAAATTGCATTTATAGCATTTGTTTAAATCAGAAGAAAAATGTACTGATTAAGTAGATGATACATTGGACTGTTTGGGGCAGGAAGATTACTTCATTTTCAGATTGAACAAGATGAACTCACTTACTAGGAGATCCTGAAGCTTATAGAGGTGGATTTTGTATATCCAGACAGATAAGGCTGGGGTAGGGCAAGCTCACAAAATAAAATTAAAACAGGTTATGTAAAAAGTTCTCCCAGATCTTGGAGAGACTCATTTGTCGCCGTGGCTCTACTGTGTTGGTGCATAGCTTCCCAGATACATGGGTGCATGTGCGTGCCATGCAGAAGACAAGAGGAAAGGAACTCTTCCAGGAAAACTGGACTTCGTACCCTTCATGGGGAGATGAAGGGAGAGTTGGGAAGATGGACAGTGGCTCAGAGCATTGTTTCTCTTTTCCAGTTCTCTGACAGAGTAATTGTCAGGAAGTTGAATTTCTACTTTGTCGCCCACTGTGTTTCAGAATAACTTTTGTCAGGAGAAGCAATATTAGAAATATAATGTGAAATACATTCTATAAAATAAAATTCTGTAATACTTTGACCTTTCAGTCCTTTGCACTGTGCTTCATGGTGATATCCTCCATACTGTGAGGATTAGCATGGCTGTCCATACGAAGAGGAGAGCCCATCAAAAACCTCTCTACTCTGGCTACAGGTTCTGTTGGCACTTTTTGGTATTTTGACTTAGTGCCTCTTCTGTTCTTCCTCGATAAAGGAGCAGTGAAGCCTTTCCCATCTGGGAGTGGAGGACCAGTGGAAGGGGACAACTGTTGGAATTACTACCAAATTACCTGTAATAGAGTAGTTCCTATTCTAATGCTACTGCTCTTTCTTGCAGTGTTGTCTAGAGAAAACCAGAAATTCCTGACTTTGAGTGGAATTGACTCTGCACTGGGGGGAAGCAGATGTGGCAGGCCCCCCCCCCCCCCCCAAACTAGCTTCAGAAATGGCACCAGTGTCAAAAAAGCAATCTGGTGACTGCAGTTTCCTCCCTGAGGTTTCTGCTCGGTCGTGCACTACTGCAGGCACACGAGGCTGGCTGGGCCTAAGGGGCAGGCAGGGCAATGAAAAGCTCTGGATTAAACTGCTTTGCTTGGTGCAGGCTTACCTGAGCTGTCTGGGATAGTGATGGGTACTGGGATCAAAGAGTGAATTCTACATTATTCATAGAGATTCACTGCGATTTGGACATTCATTGATCTCTAGAAAGGGATATGGAAAAATAAGAGGAAATTCTGAGTGACTCCTACTTTAGCTCAGAATTTAGAGAATGTGCTTTAAGTGGGAGAAAAGGTGAGAAAGAAAGATGAAAAAAATGAAAATGAAGCAACAACTAACAGCAAGGTATCCCTTACGTACCAAACTCAATACTGTCATGTCTGAGGAGGTGCCTTTAAATCGATGTTGTTTTCAGAAAACCAAATTGGGATATGTTCCCTAGTTTCTCTGAAAGGGTTTAATAAATTGAAGTCAATAAATTCTCAATAAAAAACATATGATTAGCATGATCTTTCTCCTTAGACTATACTCCTGTCCAAATAAACATTTATTCCATTTTTTTGTTGTTTAAATTAAAAATAAATAAAAGCTTGCGTTATGTAACCCAAATAGAAATTGATAGAGGAGCAGGTCAAGTTTCCCCCTACTTAAATTTCTGTGTTACTTTGACCTATTCTGTGGTAAGTGTTCACATGATTTACAGTGCAGCATCTTTCTGTACTCCCCCTTTGAGCCTTCTGTATGCAGGAGTACCTTTTACAGGGTGGTATTGTGCTACTTCAAAATGACCGTAGTTAACTTTATGTACTGTTTTCACTCAAGTACAACTTGTACTTTGACTCATAAAGCTGATGGGGTACCCTGTAATGGAGATATCTGTATGCTCAGGATTGTATTCTTAAGGGGAATGTCCCTTCTGTGTGTGACTGGTTATGCAGGGGCAGGATTTGCTTTTGCTATAAGTGCTGACTATATATATATTTTTT
Source organism: Elanus axillaris (assembly GCA_026212715.1). NCBI lineage: Eukaryota > Metazoa > Chordata > Aves > Accipitriformes > Accipitridae > Elanus > Elanus axillaris. The sequence continues at coordinate 18,923,234 of JANZLQ010000007.1, read as the reverse complement.
ACTCCATGTATTGGCTCCAAATTTTAGCAGTGTGTGTGGTGGGGAGAGGAGTGGGAGTCTTTCATCCCACTGACCCCCTCTCTGCCACCCTCCCTACAGTGAAGGGCCTGGACCTTCTGGAAAAGTGTGAGCAGTACTGATTATATCAATTTATTTTAAGGCAGGAGTCCTCAAAGTGTACTCTTAGAGAGTCCTTAGCTCTCCTTCTTGAAGTGCAAGCAAGATACCAACAATGAAGGATAAAACACGGTAGTTAAGTGTCCATTTGCTTGTAAAAGAACCTATGATAGAAGTGGAGGCATTTGGTAGAAGAGCTTTTTCTCTTAATCATTGGACTAGATTAAATGTGGGAGGGATGGGAAAAGGCTAGAAATGGTGCATTATACACAGAGAGGTTTGAGCTGTTGGCTGTTTGTAAGCTTATATGTGAAGCGTGAATTTGAAATGTACTTATAATCCATGTCACTACTTTCTGTTGTCCTGGAGACTTGAACTCTGAGGCTCTGGATAACCTCTACCTCCCTGCAAACATGGTGAGGGGGAAGAGGGCAGATTTCTGACATGGTAGTTGTGTTGCGCAAACTTTTAAAGTCTAGAGCAGACAGAGATACCCTCATCATGCCCATGCACTGCATGCATCTGCTGTACATTGGCTTCGTAATCTTCTTACTAAATGTCACAAAACATGATAAAATCACTATGCTTGAGTAGGCAGCATCTCTGAAGAATATATTGTGAATGTGGAAAAGAGGAACTTTGCTTTTAAAGAAGAAGGAGAGGCTGACCTCAGCACTAAGATGCTCCTCTCTATTGAAATGTGGGAATAATATATGGAGCTGCACTAGTACAAACTGCTGAAGTGCCTTGGCGGTGCTCCAAGGAGTGCCCTTTCTGTTGGGTTTTTTAGTACTTCAAGAAGACATAGTATGTGCATTTAGATGCCAATAAAATGATTCCCTGTAGGATCCATAGGCTGCATTTCAATGCTAAATTACGATGACAGTGTGAATGATTGACCACTCACCAGTGAAGTATTTCTGCACACACGTGCTTTTGCTTTTCTGCAGTTTAATCCCTTCTTGTGGTAAACTCTGTCACCGCTTCAGCCCTTAATTGAGATGTTTCTGTCCGTCTCTCTCAATGCACGTGTTGTGCCATTGCTGCTGAAGGCTAAAGAAGCCCTAACCACCTGGCAGTTTATTGGCTGGAGCCTGACCTTATTGTGTTCATGACCTGCAAGAGGCCACAGCCAAGACTTGTTTGGTCTCCAGACAAAAAGCTACATTAAATGAACCAAAAGAGAAATCCATAGGTGCAACTATTGCTGCATCTGGCAATTGAGAGAGGAATGAGAAGGGAACTGAAAATCCCATTACAATTATTCTTGGGTAAGAGTGTAGTTTTCTGTTTCAGAAAAATCAAATAACTTTGAATGTATGCTCCATCTAGTCTAAGCTGTATGCAACAAGAGGGGAATGAGCTTGCTATACCTAACAGAAAAAAAGGGTGACCTTCTGTTAAGGGTGAGAATAAGGAACTGGAGTTCAGATTAAGACAAGTGATCTGAAAGATTTCCCCATAGAGTGGTCAGTGAATTAAAACTGAAGCAAAATTCTTGAAATTCTTTTTCCCAAGACTTTGGATAGATTATTTTGGTAACAAAATTCACTGGCTGAATCTGTCTGTCACACCTGTGAATTGGGATAAGTATCATTAACCCTTTTAAAAAAAGAAAGATTTGTTTCATGTGGAAAAACTTGATTCATATAAAGTACAGCACCTGGCCAAATAGAGGAGTAAGGCAAATGCCCCAGGATCCTGTTTCTTGTATACATGATACTTTATAAATTGTATGAAAAATACAATAAAAGCAAACAGGGAGTAATTCAATAGCCAAGCCTAAATTTGATAATCTAGACAGCTGTTATACGATTTCTTCACATTATAAGCTTTTTATGTAGATAAAAATGTGAATAATTATCATCAGGAAAATGGAGAAATAAGCTAGGAAAGAAAATGTTCTTAGTGCTAATTCCATCTCTATCTTGATTTTTTTTTTTTTTTAAGAAATCCTAATTTTTTCAGAAGTGCTGATTAATTCTGTTTACATGCCCAGCCTAGCCTGAGACAGCTCAGGTAAAATCCTGACTCCCTGAAGCTGACAGCAATCTTGCCATCGTGCCAGGTATCTGGCTCATGTAGTTTTGATGGAAATTTACCCTGAGGTCTTGATTTCTTGAAAGCCGTGGGGTATCTCAATGTTTGCATCCAAAAGCTGAAGAACAATGACATAGCAACTGCAAATTGTTGTCATTCTGCTGATGAGAAATGCAAACACAGAAAACTCAAGAATAATATTTATGTACAGCATTGCTTAGGTTATAATTGCATATATCCTGAATATGAAAAATGAGATAGTATAAAACACATACACAGGGCTTCAGTAAGAATTGGCTTTCTTTCACGTGGAGCTTTCTTACTTGGTACCAGGCAGTAACGATTCTTGTCCACTTAAAAAAACCAAAAATTAAAATGTCAAACTGTTCAGCTGAAGTCATCATACCTTCTGAAATAAAGCTTTAATAGTGAGAAAAATAGGAGGGATTTTTGAAATCCCCCCCCTTTTTTTTTCCTTTTCCAGCTAAAAATTGACTGGCAGCTATCAGCAAACCGGAGACGGAAACTTTCTGAAGTATTTGCCTTCTAAACTGTTATCGTTGTCTGCAGTCTTCTTGGAACCAGATTTCTATTTGCTGACTGCATAGCATTTTGTTGGAAGCTTTTTACTGAAAATACAAGAAAAAACATTTGAATTGCTTTTGGATTTCTTGTAGGATTTTGTCTTATTTTTAAAGCCTGTGAGCTGGATGTGTATTTCATTCCTTCTCATTTTTTGTTTTTTTCTTCTAAATATCTTCTTTGTTGTCCTGCACCAAGTGGAATGTAAAATAATTAAGCAAGTAATTTGTGAGTCTCTGACTACAAAATAGCACTCCTCCCAACATTCTCAGTAATTATATTTTTAACTAAAGTTTTGACCTGTTGTGAGACAATAACAAATTGTTTTAGTCTTCTCACAGTTCTAGGTTTGCATTATAACTTAAAAACCTGTCCCAGTCTACTGATATTTTTGTATACTTCATGATGATGCTATTCTCACTTAAATCCCAATGACACCTTAGTTCTTAAATTGCTTACAGTTTATTGTTCCACCCCCGCCATGCTAGTTAATCCGTTTCTCAACACTACAAAAGGAGCAGAAAATCCCCAGACAAAAATTATCAATGCTAGATTATCTACACGAAACAAATACTTTTAGGTATTTTGCTCTCCTTTGACATTTGAAACCAGACTACCGCCTTCCTACAGGGCTGCTTTCCGAGGCTCGCAAACAGCTCGGCATTATACAGAGAAGACTCAGCTTGGTTTTCTAAACAACTTTTTCATGCCATGCCACCCACACAAAAGAGTTTGGGGCTTTCCTCGCCTCTTCAGTCTTGATATACTTCCTTTTTTATTCCCGTGTCTCCAGTCAGTGTGGCAATCCGTGGCCTGGAGGCTTGGCTTGTGACTCTTTGGATTTGCTCGATGCAATAAGCTGATATACAAATGCCTGGAAGGATTGTCAAGGTATGCTTGGTACACCTAGAAATTAAGGAGTTTTTGCGGGCTTGAGAAGTGGAAACTCAAGTCCAGGCTTGAATTTTAGGTCCTTCACTTTGCTGTGGGTGTGTTGTAGCATTCCCGTAAAGGGCAATGCTGTGTGTGTATGTTCTGTAGCATTCCCCAGGGGAAATATCAAAGCTGTAGCTTCTTTGGAATCGGAGATACAGCTGTGTCCAGGTATTTGACACATGATCTACTAGTGTGAAAAACGGGTTACCCCTGTATCAGGCGCGTTCAACCTGTGAAACACTATAGTGTCATTATTCCCTGTGGTGCTGGAGTATTTCATTTGCTGGAGTAGTGTGATGCAGCTGACGGAAATGTTGTGTTATACACAGTCAAAGGTCCCAGCAGCAGAGCTGGTGCTGGTCACCAGAGCCCACTGATGGCCGCAGGCAAGGGGCACAGAGAGCCGACTCCTTTGATTAGTGGTTTAGCTCTTTGCAGGGTGTAGGCATGGGAAGACTCGTGGGCTCGGCCGGTAAGGATTTGTTTGGAACAGACAGTGGATAGGTAGTTGAGGGCTGATGGTGAGATTCAAAAGGAAACCATTTCACAGTGATGATCTTGGTTGTGCTTTAAAATGCTTGTTCAGGAGAAATTGTGTATGAATTGGGGGAAAAAAAAAAAAACCATCCAGAGAGAAACAATAAAAGGCTGTGCACAATGCCAGCTGCCATTAGAGGTTGAAGGAATATTTTTCAGAGCATTGTTTTTAGAAACATTGCTTCAAATAATTTCATTCGTCTAAAGAAAATTGCACCTTACACCTTTTTGTTCTGTTTTCAGAGTGGATTTTTATGGAAGAACAGGGCTGTTCTGAGTGTTGGACAGGTTAAGTCCTGCACTTTCAGAAGAGCTCTCTGAAAAGACACTGAGCATTGTGTGTTACGGTTGCATAGTGATACCATGGTCCTTGCTCTGTGATGAATAATTCAAATGAAAGTGGCTGGTGGGCTACAAATAATCAGAACAGATTTTGTGAGTATACCGTATAACAAGGGGCAGCAGACAGTAATGGGCCTTTTCCAGCTCAGTGCCCTCCTCGGGACTGGGCTCAGGTAATGGAGAATTCTCATGAAATTTCCAGAATATGAGAAATAATCTCTCAACATCAAATAAGTATTCCCTGTCCTGGGTGGAACTGATAATTGGAAGTGAGGCTTGAACTCAAAGGAGACAAAGTGCTCCTGTTTTTTTGTTTATTTTTAGTGGCTAACATTGAGAAGCAGTGTACACAACTGAACTTACTGAGAAGGCTACAAATAGCATGATCGCTAGCAAGCTGCCAGTATTTAGGAAAAAAGAGTTTTCTGCATCCAGCTTTCCTTAGTTCCTACTTTAGAAATTTCACTGGGAATTTCACATGGTCCTAAGCTTTGCATGCGTGTTATCCCTATACCACAGAAGAAGCAAGCACCCTTTCCCCTGCGTGGGAGAGCATTAATAGCTATGTCCAACAGGCAAACATGCATTCTTCTGGCTAGTGGTCAAATGAAATTTGAAAGCCATTATACTGTCCAGTGTTTTTACTGAATAACTGATGCAGACAGCTGGATTGCTGGGAGCTGTCTCAGGACTGTCTGGGAGGTTACTGAGCTTTTGGTTTGATCTTGGAACCATCTTCCTGTGTAAATAAAGGGTAAGCATTGGTTAAGAATGATTAACTTAAAACATCTAATACTTTAAGATGTCATGTGTTTCTTCATTAAACAGCCTTTGAAAATTAAAATCAAGGTCATCAGCCCAACCCAGTTCTGTGGTTAATGCTTTTTCCTGGTTTGATTTGATCTAGTTACTTATTTCAGGCATTTATAATCCTGTTGGGGGACAGCCTGTGAAATGTATATCGGGGAAAACAATTCTGCATAGCATACCTCCTACTCGTGGCTTTGCATGTAACTAACTGGTGCCATGGAAATTGTCTTGGTTTGGACTGTGTGGTGACCAGAGGAGGTTCTGCCCCCAGTCGGTCTGTGCAGTCACCCATGGCGCATGCCAGAGGGGCAATTGCTTCCCTGAAAGGTTGGGCAGATGGTGTACAGAGCTGTACAGAGAAGTGAGGGACCGGCTGCCGTGCACATCAGCAGGTGGAGGGAGAAGTCGGATGTGTTCAGAAAATAGGCAGGCGCTATCAGTATGTAGTCAAAAGCTACAATCACTTTGCTTTTTACCATTTAAACCAGATAAGCTTATTTTATGCCTTCACTTATCTCAGTGCAAATTATTACAGGTGAGTTATAACTGAAAATATAAGGCTTTAAAAACACTGAAGTTTTACAGCTGCAGTGTGTTGACACTCCAGGATCTCCTCTTTCTCACGTAAATTTGAAAGCATAGTAGTGCTCTGAGCTCAGTGCCTCCTTTTCAAATGATAAAAGGTTCTAACTT
>JANZLQ010000007.1:18907064-18917167 GCA_026212715.1 Elanus axillaris | reverse complement strand
CCCCAATGCTAGGTCCTAATTAAGCAGTAACTGTAAGAGCAGTAACTGCAGTAATCATTTCTCTTTGCACTGATCTAATCTGAAGCCATGAGCAGCTGCAATAGTTATGCTACGAAGGATTTTTCCCCTTTGGCATGTATTGCACAGGCTGTCCCTCGATTAGGTTACAAGTGCTTGAAGGCTATTGAGTTTTGCTCTGTTTTACGAGAATGCTCCTCTTTTTAACAGTTTAATTTCTCAGGTTTGAATTTGAATGATCTGGTCATAAACCAAAAAGTACTTATGCATCTGATTACCTGTTTATCTGGTCGGGGAAGCTCTACAGCAACACAAAACCCCCTTTCTGATCCCTGAGCAGCCGGAGACCCCACGCTCTGGGGTGTTGTCCTCCTCCAGCCAGATCACACACACGAGGTGGCTCTAAACATTAATAGTATTTCTTAAGGGGAAGTGTCGTTGCGGCATTGCTTACCAACATCCTGGAAACACGCTGCACGCATGAAAATGTGCTGTGGAAATAACCCACCCTGGGTTTTCGCTAGGCTGATTTGGGTGCGTTGCTAGGCAACTCAGGGTAACATGGGGGTTGTATGTATTCTTTAGGTGGGTGCAGGTCCCTGTAGATATTTCCGGGTAAGTAACAGACGTGAGAGAGGCTGATCAACTGCGACACAAGAAGTTAAGCCCCGCGAATTTAACTTTCGTTAAGAGGAGTTTTTCAAGAAAGAAATTGGATTAGACCCAGGGATGACGTGTCCTCTTTGATTTCTTTTCCCCTTGCGCTCTGATGAGCTTTGTGTTTAGGCAGGCTTTTGTTTCTGGCTCTGAGTTGCTTGAAAAAAATTTGGGAGTGTGTCTCAGGGTGTCGAGGGTGATGTGCTGAGCTTGATTGGCTCAGTTTTGCTTGTGAGTGCTTTGTTCTTCCCACCACCCTCAGGACGGTTGTGCAACATGCCCCTACTGTTCAAAAAGAAGGAAAAAAAAAAAAAAACCAGAAATGCTGAGTAATGCCAGAGGTTTCTCAAATGGCTGATGCAAACCTGGAGAATTTGCATCATCATTCAGCTGGAGTAACTTGGTATGACAAGAGCTTAAATACAAGTCCACGCGGAAGCTGAGCTGGTTTCCAATGATAGGGCAGTACCAGCTCGCAGTGTGAAAGCGCAGGTGTTCCTGAGCAGTGCTCAGATCGCAGTAAAGGCTTTTTAGAATACACTTTAGAAGCTTGCTACCTGTGTGTGGGAGCAGCTGGAAGGATAAGAGAGGGCAGAGGAAGAGACTAAGTAGTTGACTACGCAGAGAGGAAAAAACCCTTGAGTTTCTGCTGCAAACTTTTTTGCCTGTGCTTGCTGTCGGTGCGCTGGTGGCACTGTAGCATGTTTAGGAAAGCTGCTGTAACCACGGTCTCTAATGGAAGCTACTTGCAGGGGCAAGCTAATGGCAGGTTGCCCTCTACGGACAGCGGACAGCCAGCCCAGGAGGGAAAAGTTGTGCTAAAGAAGAAAGTGACGCTCTTGAGGGGGATATCCATCATAATTGGCACTATCATTGGAGCTGGCATCTTCATCTCTCCCAAAGGCATCCTGAAGAACACGGGCAGTGTGGGCATGTCCTTGACTGTCTGGACAGCATGCGGTATCCTCTCGCTATTTGGTAAGTTCCTTAAAATTTTCCAATTGGTCTAGAGGGGCGGCCGGTGGATTATTGCTATTACTTGCCTGATTTTGCCATTGGATAGCAAGGCACAGTGTGGAGTTTGAGGACCAATGGGGCTACAGAAGGTTTTTGCTGCGTGATAGGTTGCATGGAAGGCGCAGAGGTATGCAGCCCCCGCTCCCCCGGCGCCGGGTTGGTAAAGATTGGAAGTGTAAATTATTGTTTCTTATGGGTCCCTAAAGGAACAGGAAAAGTAAATGTCCATTTTATGCCATACAATGTGCTGTATGCATAATGTTTTTCTTCTGGCTGTAAGAGCTAGTTTATGGTTTGCTTGTAAGGCCCCCCGCAGCTGGGGATGCAGATCACTCCGCTCAAACACTGGTGAAATGTTTAGACAGCTCGACTTAGTTCCCTAGAGGCTAGAGCAAGGTCTGAGAGGAATAATTCCCACTCGACGTAAGCTGTATTGGCATGAAAAGGAGCAAAATAATAACATTAATAACCCCTTTCCCTAGTCTTGTGTTACTACTCTTTACTTGTTCCTCGCTCATGTTGTTGCTTTGAAAGATTGTGCTGCAAAAACCAGTGTGATGGAAACAAATTTGCAATATGAGTTTTATTGCTTGCCTGCCTATTGTGACAGTTTTTACTAATTTTGAGTATTTCTGAAGAGTAGTAAATTCTGAAGAATGCCAGTTTATTTGTTCTGTATACAAAGCCCCCATTCAGAGTAGAAAACCCCACCCTGGCCTGTGTGGGACAGAGGGTCCATTGACTTGCTTAATGAGTTAATCTCAAAGAAGCTGAAGGACTAACATGAATATTGGCTTTATTTAAAACAGAAACGACTTGTTTTCTGGCAGGAGGTAAAGCGGACAAACATGGACTAGCGCGTGTCTGCTTAATAGGTGGAACATGCAAATGCCACCCTGTGTAAATTGGCTCTGAGCTTAAAAGAAACATGAACTGTTTACAGGCTAAGCCCACCCAAGCCAAACAGACAGTGCAAGTGAGTTAGAATGCGTTCTGGTCAAATGTTAAATGTATTGGTACAAGTGCAGCATAAGCTGTTGTATAAATGTGGACGTCCTGCCTGTAACCAAAATTCCACTACAAAGAAAGATCTCAGATACAATTTGTAACCCTGTCGGAAGACCTTGGTCTTTAGAGTTAGTCAAACCAGAATTTGCTTAAGCATTGCATTTTGGACTTTAACGTTAATAGTAGTAATTTTCTGGCTGTGACGTAAAATCTGTAAAAAAAGAAGAATCATTTCTTTTATCAGAAGGATTTTCTAGGTCATTTTCCAGATCTCAAGATAAGAAGAACCATGTAATTTGGCCCAGCAAAAGATACTATCTCTTTTTCTGAATGGCTCTGTTACAGTTATTTTTTCATATTTTCTTATGCCATGACTGTTTTTAATTCCCTGTGTGATTTAATTATAGTAAAATCACATGCAAAGATCACTTAAGGTCGTGCTGAGGCTGTGAGTATAACATGTATCAAAACAAAATGTCATTTCATCCTGAACAGAAGAGGCTGGCAAGAGAAAACCCATCAGTAGCTTTTTTTTTAATGTGGCTGTAAAAATTCCTTTAAGTACTTTTTCAGGTAAGCTGAAGAACAGCAGATAAAAGCTGCCACATTTTTGCAAAGCCCCAAACAAAGCAAATGAACAAGGATGGAATTTGTCATAATGTGGTACAGCTTTAATGGGTTTGTCCACATTTTGTGTTTTTGACAACTGCAGTTTTCATCTTAAAGTGCTGCAGCACAAAAGCTCGCAGGGAACAGAGCCGAAATGAGTTCATGTATGTCGCTGATCTTAACTCTATGGGATGCAGTGTTTACAAACTTTATTACTGTTTTCATCAGGCTTCTCAGACTCTTCTAAAAGGGCTGCCTACATTTATTGGATATGGTACACTACTGCTGTGGTCCACCCGTGGAGCTGAGAATCCACTGGCTTTGTGACTGGGTGATGGCTCATTAAGCAACAGTAGCAGATGGTGCATGGGTGAAGAAGGCTTCATGCAGGTCCTCATAGTTGCAGTATGCTGTTGCTTGCTCCATAACGGTAGAGGCTGCACGTCGTGCCGGCAGCAGTCTCGGGGAGCTCTCTGAGAGCTGCCACTTACTGGGAATGCTACTAGCACTTGCTCCAAAGGGGCCTGAACCACTTCTGCATGAGCTAATGCAGCAGTGTGATGATGATTTGGGTTTTATTTTAGTTGCTGTAAATTCACCAAAGGATGAAATGAGCCCCCTGCTATGAAAATGCGGTCTGTATCTAGGGCAACGCAGAAGTGAACTGAGCTTTCATTGCCTTAGTAGTATACAACAGCACTGCACCAGTGTTGAAAAGCCAGGGTTAAGCCATCCCCCGAATTTTGTATATCAGACATGGAGAGTACTTATTGAGGAAAATTCTTAATCTGCAACACCTCCTTCCAAATTTTGGCCAGTCCGTTGCTTTGCCCGTGGCTGAGGAGAGGTAATACAGTTTTCAGGCTTTTCTTCAGAGACTGAGCCCGGCATCTCTGAGGCTGAAAGGAGCTGATTGTCACTTGGTAACAAGCAAATGTGTCAGAAGGCTTTCACTTAGTGGTGCAGTCAGGCTGGCTGAGGAGCTGGGGTTGCCAGCATGACACAGTGTTTTGTTGTCCCTTACCACGAGGTACAGAAGAGTAATGAAACATGTTGATAGCAAATCGTTTGTTCAGGGGCTTTACATGTTCATGTCGCTGATTATGTGTATGGTTTGGTTAACTGCAAGTCTAGCTGAATGAATTAAAACTTACAAAATTGCTTAAAAAAATGATTAAAATATATCAAAAGTTGTGATGCCACGGCAGCTTCATTGTTTAGTTTATAAATGTTTTGAAAGGTATTTCTGGGTATCTCTCGTGATGCTAAGGTTCAATTTTCACAGGTGCCCTCTGCTATGCTGAACTAGGAACATGCATTAAGAAATCTGGTGGTCACTACACCTATATCTTGGAGGCCTTTGGCCCATTACCCGCTTTTGTGAGAGTCTGGGTTGAATTACTCATCATTCGGTAAGTGTATTGTGGCTTTTCTGTGTTTCTTTTCTGATGGCAATATACTTTTCAGTCATAAAAAAAATAAATCTCTAATACATGATGGGCAAAACAAATCAAATATAACTTGATCAATGAGCTGGTTTTTTTTTTTTGTATGGTAGCTTCAGAGAATTTAACAATGCTCTTTTGCTCGTTGATATTGAAACATTCAAGAAGACATATGTGCATGTATGGGGGGGAAAAACCTATTCTAAGAATACTGTCTGCCACACAAATTCAGCTACTAGCTTTAATTTTGCTAAGCTTACTGTATCCATTAATGTCACTAATAACTCTAATACCCATGCATATACATAGCATAGTGGAAGAGGAAAGTCACCTTTACATTTTTTCAGTCTTGGCACTAGCTTTTGAAGCTAATAAATTTCTATAGAAATAAATTTCTATAATGTAAATGGATCTTTGTATCAAACTCAAATATGGCCCTTTGAATTTTTAATATATACGTTATTTTTTTTACAGTATTGCTGAGGCTGGAGAGCTTGTTACGCATAGAACAGGGCAACTCACGCAAAATTACTTCAGAAATGCTCCATTCCTGCCTCAGGCTAGTTAGCTCTCCTTTCCCCTCTCTTCTGCAATCAGCAAATTAGTCACAAAAGCACAAGCCTCATTTCAAATCACAACTATGTTTACATAATATTGACAAGTTCCAGCATAGACTGTTGAGTTTAAAAGCACTGACAGCGCTGAGTCATTATGAATCCATAAATTCTTATCTTGTTTCCGGAGGAAATAATTGTGTATGTCAGATGGTCCCTTACATCCTCCCCACCCATACATAACCTTTGAATTAACTGCATAATTTCCATCAAATGTGATGAAAGAGCAGATGTCTTAACTGTATTAACTTTTTGCCAAAAAGGAAAACCAGACAGAGGAAACAGACCTATATTTTCACTGTGAGAAACACAGTGCTGTGAATATAGCTATGTCATTGTACATCACAGAATCAACTAAAGAGAGTAGTTAGAAATCCCACTCTTAACCTGTACCTTACTAGGCAGTAAGTAAGGTACTACCTTTTTAACTTAGGCACAAATACCCACAAGAAACCAGGCTTCACAAATTCCTCTCCTTGCAAAATGATTATTTTTTAAATATGACAGTGTCCCAGGAATGTCATGAAAACACTCTTAGTCATTGTGATCTGCCCCACACCCAGAAAATAATCATCTTGCATGGGAAGGAACATCAGTGGATTCTTTAATCATCAAATCTGAGAGGCAGCAAGGGAGGCGTACTTGTTATAACTTGTGATGATCAGAGCAGTGCTGCTGAAACCCTGTGTAGAGTTTTATATCTGACTCCTGCATTGGTAAACTAATTGGCTGCTGCTATCAAAGAAGTTGAGACTTAATATGTATCTAGTTTTTTTCAGTGGATGAAGGTGCACACATGCTTCTCAGCTAAGCCATTTTTTTCTTCTGAAAGACTGCAGGATTATCACACCCATGGGCTGGTGGAGCAGCCGCAACCAAAATAAACATTTCCTGCTTCTGTATGTCTTTTCAGCCACTATTTTACTGTCTAGGACATACTTAAACTCTGCCCACACGCTGATTAAACAGTGCCAGCATCACTTGCTGTTTAGATGTGCCTTACACAATGCTGCTCCTCTTCCAGTACAAGCAGGAACTCTTTTTCCTCCCCAAAAGTCAAGTTGCAGGTATATTACATACTTTTTAAAAAAACCCCAACTAGTTTTTGAACAAGTAAAGGTGACTGCAGCACTTAACTATGGTGGTTGCTAAACACAGATTGGGTGAGAGTGTGCTGCCAAGTGAGTCACTGACCTGTGGTACGTGCTGGGGCACTTGGCCTGCTCCTTTCCTGGTGGCTTTTTGTGCTCCTTGCCCTTCAAAGAAAGCTCCTAATGCGCTTTCTCTCTGGTCCTGAACATGCAGTTGTTAGGAAGCTGCCAGCCTGTCTTTAGGATTGCAGTCAAAAGGGTAAACGCCCCATTCCTTCAACTTCCACCTCCATTGATTGACTACACTGCCAGCAACATCTCTGCCCAAACATGGGAATATGAAAGAGACAGCTATTTATTAGAGGTATAATTCAGGAGCCATGTTTTAAAAACGTAGAGGCAGCGACTGCCTCTTTAAAAAGGCTTCTCTTAAAATGAGAGGGAAAAATCCAAAATCTGGAAAAAGGAGCTGGGACCGAGGAAAAAGGTCTGGGAAAGCTCCAAAGATCTGATCTTTGATCTGATCTAGGACAATTCAAACTACTTCTGGCAGGCTGCAGTATTTAAAAGCTGGAAGCCTTGTGATCTTCTTGAAATGTAAATTAGAAATATTGCACCCAGGTAAAGTCAGTAAATGTCTGTGTAAATCCAGCTCAGAGGTCAGTCATGAAGGGACTGAGGGCAAAAGTTGCGAAGCCAATTGTTGGCCAGCGAGAGGAACAGCTCTCATGCATGGGGGATGCACAAGCAGCAGCCCTCATTTGTCCATGCAGAAACTTTCCGAGGAAGCTACTTCTGTTCTTTGCTGCTCTGCAGTTTGGTCCAACACAGTGTGTGACATTTTGGTTGAGTCATAACGCTAAGAAAGTGGGTTTTGTTTCAAGGGCGAAACTCACTTGTGGAAAATTCCTTTATCGTTCAATGGAGAATCGTAATTCTCTTCAGAATTTTTACACTGTTCCATAGCATTTTTAGCAACTATATTTTTAGTAAAATTCTGTAGGGTGAGGCATTATTTTATTAAATGCTGTAGATGGTTTTTTTTTTTACAAGAAATTTGCATGGACTCTTGTTTAACTCAAAAATTCTTTTAGACAGAGTCATATGCCTTTTGGGCCTTACTGTGTGTGAGCGCGAGATGAAGCACAGATGCCACCAGCTCTCCTAAGAAGGGTGAAAGTGTCCTCCCAAACAAAACGTGAACAGACCACTGGAACTGTAATATGCAGACAGTGTCTGATCCAAGGCACGGGGTAATTTGCTGTTAATATGCATCAGTGCTAAGGCTTCTGGCAAACATTTAGCTTGTCTCAAAGAGAAAGGCTGTATGAATATTACGAGTATTTCAAATTGGTAAGTGCCACAGCTGCGTGCCTTTCTTCACATTTCTGTTTCATGGTAGGTGCTTTCTGTACTTTGAGGATTTTTGCTCTCACTTGCAGTGTTAGGAAGTCACTAAAAGGAGCAAATTCTGTTTGCATTTTAGGAAATCCCATTTTCATTCATTTTTAGCATTGTCTCAGGTTTTAATAACAGGCTTGAGTAGGTTTTGGATACTTATTTCGGTAAAGCAGAATTCTCACCTTGATTGAATTAATTTACTTGTGTCTCTTAGGGGTGAGATATATCTGGCCACTAAAATTCAATCCTCAACAACTCTTACTCAGGGTTTTGCCCACGTAATCTAATTCTGGCCATGTTCACTTCAAGTGAGTGAATGAATTTTTCTGTTGATATCTGTCCTTTCTGTTTATGGCGGCTTCACAACATGGAAGTTGTAAGAGCGATCCTGGTAGGAAGTGTTGCTCTCAAGATCAGAACCACTGAGCAAAGCTAAACAGCTCATGGCTTTCTGCTACAATCAGAAATCATGGTACATGGTGGCATAGTTACAAGCAGGCTCCAAAATTAAGTACGGTTCACGGTTGTGTGATAGTAAAGTTACAGCACAATCCCAGAAGAATATTATCTATCTACTATTGCAGATTAATTTTTTTATTTTTTGTTTTTTTGTTTTTACTCTAGCCCTGCTGCCACAGCAGTGATATCATTGGCATTTGGACGTTACATTTTGGAACCTTTCTTTATGCAGTGTGAAATCCCAGAACTTGCGATTAAACTTATTACAGCTGTTGGCATCAGTAAGTATCCAATTTTAGGTTTCAGGGAGGGGTAAAGATGATGTAAATTGAAAAAAAAAAGTAATCACACACTGAACAGGTAGTCGTTTGACATGAATCATTACAAAATGACTGTGCATCCAATGCCAAGGGCATCGGCGTGACTTTTTGCCTGGGTATGTGTGTTTGTGAACATATGCAGTAGTAAAAAGAATAGTAGACTTTATTAATGGCAGAGAAAATCTATTGCCAAGGCTGATTCTGTTGCCACTTGAATTAATGGCAGAACTCTCATTACTTTTGTGGAAGCAATTTCAGTCCCTAAGAGATGGTGAGCCAGTGCCAGAGATATGGAAGAATGATTACCTGATTTTTAGTGCTTTGCTCTACCTCTGTTTTAGGAGGCAATCGAGTGCCAAGTATGATGCCATGAAGAAATGTAGTTGTCTGGAGTGGAGCACAGGCAACATGAGATCATCTTCCCTAGTCCCACACTGTCCTTCATAGCAATAAAACTTACTGAGGCACTTGCGGTTCAGGAAGCAGGAACCCAGCTGATGACTTTGGGAGCAGGGTGTACAGCTTGGTCAAAATGCACGTCTGTTACCGGCAGCTTGTCCTACCCTTGCTAACTTTGCAATTAGTGTAAAAAGGACCATTTAGGGCTACAGAGAACCAATAATTGCCAGTGGAAGGCAGGAGGCTATCCTGAGACCGGGAGCTTTACAGTGTACCTGGGCTGGTGTGGGAGGCTGCATGAAATGGGAAGGCAGGAATCGTGATGCGAGTGGGACCCTGGAGCCATGTGCCTGTAGTGCTGGAGGCTGTTTCCAGTTCTGTCTGGTCACTGGCGAAGGTGCGCCTTGCACATGTGCGCACACATTCCCGTTCAGCTGTGCTGGGAGGAGAGTGCAGAGTAGACCTGAGTAATTAGTAACAGATTGTTCCTTTCAATTTGGACAGTGCATGCACATATCAGAAACAAAAGGACTGGAAAAAGGAATTAAGACATGCAAAATGATCAAAGGCACGCTGGAGACCTCTTCAGTTTTGCACAATAATAGGTTCAGATGACTTTTTCTTTCTTTGGGGTATGGAGTTCAATTGACATTGAAATTTCTAGTCTCCAGGTTACTGTGGCTAGTTGCCTTCTGCCAGGAGCGTTACAAAAAATCAGTATGTGACCGTGTTTCTTTCGAACTTAATTATGCACAAACTATAGGTTTCATAGGAATAATTGAATTAAGGGCTTGAATTTTGAGGTCAATGACTTTTTATAGCTACATCTGTCTGAAATATTTCAGTGCGAGACAAGGGTGAAACAGATGTTCAGTAACTTCAAGGTCACTGAGACAGAAGGAATGTTAAGTGAGGACTCCATCAAAGCATTTTGTTAAGTGCATGTGATTCAAGCACAATAAGTGAACAATTTGAAATAGGTTTTTATTGCTTTTAATTTAATTGAAAATCTGTGTGATAAGCCAGGGCTTCGCAAAGTAATTAAAGAAGTAGCATTGCGGGGGG
>JANZLQ010000007.1:18882809-18906964 GCA_026212715.1 Elanus axillaris | reverse complement strand
GGGTGGGGTGGGGTGGTGGAGTTATGCAGAAATAATTATAGCCTAAAGGGAGAGAGGAGTTCACAGCAGATTGCTCCTATGGTGAGCGTGGGTCTGTACAGCACAGGTAGGATGAGCTGTCATTTCACTGAAAGAAGGGATTCTTGTAGGAAGTTTGTAATGGTGAATGTGACAATGCTGAGGAAAACAGTGATGGGTCAGACTGAGGCTTTATCTTTATTCTTTGCAATATGCTCTACAGCAGAGTTTCATTTGTAGTAGTTTTGGATCATATGCTACACTTAAGCTCAGGGATCCCCGAATGAATGGCTGTTGTTCTTGTATGGTAAGAATTAGCTGCTGTGGTGGTAATTGTTATGAATGTTTTGTATTGTGCATGTAGGCAGAGTGATAGGTAAGATTAAGGTGGTGTTGAGCTGAACAGATACATTGGAGCCCTGAAGATCTTACAGTCCAGTTTAATGGTGCCAAAGGTATTGTCTGCTACCACTGAAAATTTTGTTAATCAGAAAGTTAATCAAAACCTGACATTCCTTTTGTCTTCTTACCCACTCCTGGGCCTTTCTCCTTCCTGTGCCTGATGACGGAGTGCCCACTGCCTATCTGTCTTTATTGTGCAGGGGGAAAGGTAGTGGGAATCACCATTAAACTCTGTCCTTGGGTGAGATTTTGTTCTGTAGTTTTACCTTGTCATTTCTGATCATGCTAGAAAGGGCAGGAAGAGATTTTTGAAAAATCTCCAGGTGATCCCCTGCCCCCAAACACAATCAGCATATCTGAAGAATTTCTGACAGATGTTTGTCTGAGCTGGTCTTAAAATCTCTAGCAAGCAAGTTTCTAAAGCCTCACCTAATACTGTAGCCTGTTTTTTCTGTCCTTGTCACAAGACAACTTTTGTCATCTACTTTTTTTTCCACCTAAACTTTTCTGCAATTTAAACCTATTATTAAAAGGTTGCCTGAGATGGATGCAACCAGGATTATGATGGGACTGACAAATACTGTTGCTCCTTTACCAGCTGCAAGCAAGTACTTTTTGTAGAGGAGCTACAGCCCATTCTGCTCTCCATCATTCCATCTCAGTGCCTCTGTGGTGAAAAAGCAACAACGGTGCTGCAGAGATGATGTAGATCAGATGAGAGCTAAAATGGAACTACTGGAGATGGTGACCTTTAAAAAAAACCCTCATTTTTGGTTTATTATTTATAGGGGAAAGGCATATGCTGGGCACAAAATTCCTGTTGAAATCACATCTCTTCTGAGCAATTTTGAAAAATATGTAGAAGCAAATTTTCTGTTCCACAATATAGTGCTTTCATTTATTTTTATTTTTTTTTAAATTTTTTTAATAAAAGCAATGAAGCCAAAAGTCCAAACATTGCAATGGCTTGGTAGAGAGAAGGATGATTGTGTGGAGGTACTCTTCAGATACCCCAGCTTTCTGAATGTCTGAAGCAGAAGCTGTCCTTTTCAAATTTAGAAATCATTTAATTCACCTGGCATTTCTCAAGGAAATCCCCACAAGGAGAAAAGCCTAGGCAAATACTGGATATGCAGATCTCAGTCTATCTGTCAGTTTGCCATAAACTTTTTCTAAACTCAAGTCAATTTAACTGTACCTGAAAGAGGAGCAGACATCTCAAAGATATCTCATTACTATTTTTATGAAAATAAGTGGCCAGGGAGAGTGCAGAGAACCTGAATGTGCCCCAGCATAGAGAGGGACAGCTAAAGAAAATGCAAACAGGAGATGAGGCCTTCTAAATGCCCAGCTTTGCTTGAGTGGGACAAAACAGCTGCAGGACACAAAGCAGAAGGGATGCTGTCTACCTTTGTTCTGATGCTGAAGGTGATCTTTTTAGGAGAAAGAGTTGAAAATTCATTTCTCTCTAAGCGAAAGCTACTAGACTCCTCCATATTTATTGTTTCTTCATTGGAAGATTCTATCACCATGCCTATCACCATTGCAAAACATGGTGATAGTGCAAAAGCCCCCTATATTCATATATTGTTTTATTTATATCTTTTATTTCTTCTCCTAATGGTAAGCTTATATATATTGGTAACAGGAAGGGATAAATTGTACTGTGTGAAGGTACTGAACTGTACTATCAATATGTAACTTGAATAGATACGCAATCTTAACTGAGCCTGTTCTAATCTTTTCTTGGCCTCCATATCAGAAAGCTGATAAACAGGTTTCAGCTATTTAAAACTGTGAGACTGAAAGCAGGTTACCAACTTGCACATGTTTGTCAAGTTTTTATACTCATTCATGCGTATTTTGGGCATTTTACACTGCAATAATCTACAATTTCCTCCCTTTTCTGGAGCTCTGCCAAAAAAACTCAGATACCCCGAACTATGGCTGTCAGAGGCAATGTTGTGCTTAAAAACCAAGGTGAGCTGTACAGATCTATCAGTGCTTGCGGGCAAACACTCCAGCCCAAAGCTTTATTGCTATATATTTGGTGTGTGAGTCTCTAGTTAGTTGTTTCCTCTGCCCCCCCACCTCCTGCCCGTGGCAGATGTTACAGAGGTAGCTCTCCTCCACTGACAGTTTTCAGACAAGTAGTTTAAATTAAGACATCTCTTGGCTTGCAGGGATACCAAAAGCTGCTCTGATGGGTGCTTTTGTGCCTCCTGTGACTTCATTTTAATTGACGCATTAGGATCTGCAAATTGAGGGTATTTTTTGCTTTGTGTGAATGCCTTGACCCTAAAAACCTGACAAGTTAGGGGAGGGCAGATTCCTTGGTTTCCTGCTGAGGCAATGGTACATATATTCTTAAAAAGTAGGCCAGGATGTAATGCTTACTGCTGCTTCTCCCATTAGATTTTGGTATCCCTCTATAGCTGTGGCTGTGTGAAGGCAAAAGATTGTGAAAAGCAACATGATCAGTCTTACCGTTGTGTTTGATTGTTCATGAACCCCATTTTGTTCTCCCTCCATACTCCCTTCAGTTAGGATTCATCTCACTTTTAGTTAGGTGTTGAGTTTAAGGTAATTTTCTGTGCTCCCTGTAGAGTTAGTGGAGAAAGAGGGAAAGAGACTCTTCCTGAAGGCAACTCATCTCATCCGAGATAGGCATCTGAAAGAGGTGCTATTATTCATCCTCCGGAGGTAACTGTCTCTTCATTGAGGATGCAGCCACACTAGATGCCTGACTTTTAGTTAGCAAAGTTAGAGATGAGTCCTCCTTTCACTGTCCTGTTGTCTGGGTGGTTGCTGCTTCCTTCTGATCATTGCTGTGATGCTGTATCATAGCATCTGCAATCAGTGTCTTGAAGTATCTCCATAAGGCCCTATTCATAGAAAAGAGGTGTTGAATAATGACCATAGTCCCAAGATATAATTTCCGTCTTGAATCCTGGCACAGCTGTCATATTCTTTTCCTGCTCTTTAACAGCTTTCTTCATGACTTCTCCATTGCCTTTCACTATCAAGTTGCTAACACAACCAGTATGGTGCTGATACACGAGCAGTATAAGCCCCACATCCCTATATGTGTGTTATACACATAGAACTGCGAAGGTTAAATATTGTATGACTGTAAATTCTTATTAAGTCCAATAAAATGAAATTCCAAAAAATACCAAATTGGTCTCAAATATTCTATGTACTTAAGTCTCAGCCCTTCAACATGACCTAATGTATTTGTGCAGTTGTCCAACTCTGCAAGGGAATTACTCTAACAGAGGACCATCAAAACTAACGACACGTGCACTGGACTAACTGCAGTTGTAGCATCCCTTCAGCTTGCCAATTAAATGAAAGTTCTTGCAGTGTCCATTTTGCTTTCACTATTTGATTAGAAAGCCTCAGCTGAAACATTTGGCTGGCCTGAACTCACAGTTGGGGGTGAAGAAGGTTTTAGCACAGCCTTGTCACAAGCAGGCTGACTTCATGAAAATACCAGCCTGCATTTTTTTTCTTTTAAGCCGGTATAGCTCTTATACAGAATTGAGGCTTGTGATTTGTGTGTGGCTGGTGAGCAAGGAAGGTTATGAGTTTCCATGTGAGTTGATGTTAGTGTTTGTACTAGTTTGCTACTAGTTTTGCTTTTACACTCGTGTATCAGGAGGGTGAAACCAATGCATTAGAAAACCTTGAGGAGGGCGCTCTGCAGGGAGGATGCTCACATTACCTGGTCTGACCTTTGTAAGGTAACAACAGATTGCTGCAGTCAGCTTGAAGTCTGAATAAGCTGGATGTCAAATTACAGATATTTTCTTACACATAAAGCTCTTCCTTGAGCATTTTCTTGTGGAATGGTCCCTGCCTGGGTTTTGTCCTCTGGGAAAGAAAAGTATGATATCCTGAGCTTTCTAGGAAATTTGAAATAAGCCAGTGCTTGTTTATGGTGCTGGATTTTCTTTATAACTTAAACACTATTGGTCAAATGAATATTTTAAATATGTTTTGCTTAAATGACAGTTATTAATCTTCCTGGTAATCAAGCCTTAGGAAAAGAGGGGGAGCCTCAGTCATGGTAATATTCAGCAGTGACCTTAAAGGCATCTTTCAACATTTAAATGAGCAAAGATATGTCAAGGTAGTACTGGGACAATAGAGTAATGAATCAGGCCCCTGGGATTTCCTGTTTCCTGCTGAGTATAGGTATACATGAAAGTAATAAAGCAAAAAATAAGTGTTTGGATCTCAAGTAATACTTGCAGAAGCCCACATCATTTCTTTGTGACTTAGAAAAGAATGCCTCAGTTCTGAAATCTGGTGAAATACAGAATGGGAAAAACATTTTGAACTTTAAGATCTCTTTTTGGTGAAAAATTCACATTAAGCAGAGTTGTGGGCTTATGTTGACTTTAGTAAATTATTTATTTGAGAGTGGGGCCCTCTCTTTCCCAAATGAAAATTCCAGAAAAGGCATCTAAATTTTTTTCCTCAATTTTTGTTTTATTAAAAAATATCTAATAAATACATTGGAATCCAGATTACTTGGAATTTTCTCCCTTTCCTATTAAACCAAAACTACTTTTGGTTTAAACTGAGAAGAATTTTTTATGATCTATGTTTTGGCCTTGCTGGTGAACGGAATCTGTGTAAAAGACTTGGGATAAATCAGTGGGTTTTGCTGCCAGAAAGCCTGTACCATGCCAGATTTACAATGTTAGCTCATACAAACTAACTCCCAGATGCTGGTGGGAGATAGCAACTTGTGTTTTTATGTGTCCCAAGATGTGTGGTATGGCTGATGATACAGAAAAACCAGTGCTCTTGAGAGAGTTTGAAGTATGGGAAGACTGTGATGAGGAGCTAATTTATTAGCTCTATAGGATGGCAAGAAAGAGAAGATGAGTGAGCAGGCTTGTTTGACTATGTTCCCCTTTCCTTGCAGCAGAGAGGGAAAGGGACTTTTTATCTAGTGAAATGACTCACATTTTCTATTCTTTAGGTAATATTTTCTTTTTTTCTTAACTATCTAAACTCCTTTATTGATTCTGTTTTGCCAGGGTAATGGTTTAAATAAGCTAGAATAACTGGCACTCAAATGATAAGACCCACCATCCTCTTGTCAGTCAGTGCTGTAGTAAAGGCCAGAAGATGCCCTGCCTGACCCAGATGTGAGCCGAGCAGGCAGGACCTAAAAGCCCTTCTCACTTATCTCTCTACATGTTGAAGTGCAGACCTGGGCTTTGTTTTCAAGAAGTAAAAGGTCTCTGTTTCTTCACCAATTCCCAACAAGGTGGTTACTTGCACTCTGGCCCTCCTGCATCTCTGGTGGTATGGCAATAAGGATGGAGAAAAAGTGCAAAAGAGGAGTGGGGGAAAATAAGGTAGTGAGTGACAAAATTATGCAGGGCCTAAATGGGGGTGAGAAAGTTTAATATGATTAACAATTGTTACTGTTTTCTGAAAATGCAAATCTCTACTCAAAAAGGCAGTGATAAGGAAATATGGAGTGACAAGGATTGGGCAATTAATTTCTTTCATCCAAGGTAGGGTCCTGTCAGCCCGTCATCTACCAACAGCTAACAATTCTGAGTAAACATAACTAATTTGGTGCAGAGGGAGTCAGGCGGAGAATGGAGAGATGGATGGGCCGTGCAGTGGGTGAGAGAGAAGGGCTCAGCTCAAGCGTTTCATGCTTCCTGTGGAAGGGGAATGTGAGAAGTGGGAGGGCAACAGCTGGAGAAGGTTATTGGGGTGTATTTCCTTTAATGAATCAGGATCCATTGTGTGTGTGGCCTCTCTGCTGGCAAAGAGTTTTGCGGCGATTTCAGCAGCATGAGTATTTCTTTCTGACTTTTCTATTTCCCCTTGCAGCGCTGGTGATGGTCCTGAATAGCACAAGTGTCAGCTGGAGTGCCCGCATTCAGATTTTCCTTACCTTTTGCAAGCTTGTAGCAATTCTGATAATTATAGTCCCCGGAGTTATCCAGCTAATTAAAGGTATGAAATGAAAAGTAAATGCTTTTAAAGTGCTTTTATCTTTACCCTCCCCAGTCTTTCCCCACCTGCCTCCACCAAATAATGCTTATAGCAGCAAAATCTCTTAATTAGTCTGTGCTTGCTTAACTGAAGCTCCGTACTGTCATGTAATTGATTAGAAGTGGAACTACACTGGGGTGAACTGGTATTTCTTTCAGCATGCCAATGAGTCTCTTCAGATCAGACTCTTTTCAAATGAGCGGAAGTATTGCCCTTCTCTGTAATTTGCCTTTGGCATGAACTTTGTAAAAGGGGCAGTATGGGTTTTAATGACAGATGGGCATACCCTCTCCAAAGCACAGCCCTAGTCCAGGCAGAACATGTCTCCTTTCACTGGGCTAGTGCCTAGTCCTCTTCGGTACTGGGTGTGTGGTGGTAGAGGGACCTCAGAATATATGGAAGTGACAGTATCATGGATGCTGTTCTACCACTTTGGTGATGTAAATTGTGAAGTTAAGGGTGCTGTGCTGGCAAAAGAAACTGTAGTTAGCTATTGCTTTCTTGGGCTTCCTGCCTGCAAGTACTGGATGTTCATGCCACATACATACTTTACTTCTTCCAAGTGAAAAACTAAAGCATACAGCTAAAGGCAATAGTCTGGGGCTAACCTGAGCGTAGGAAAGGAAAGCAGAAGTATTTGAAGGGCCAGAATTACTCTACAGACTATCAGTGCTGCTGCATAAGCAAGGAGAGTGGAAACACACCATTGTTTTCCCCAGCAGCACGCAGCACAGACATGGCAGCACAGGCCTTTCCTTGGCACTCTGGAAGTCGCTGGGGTAAAGTCATGCTGGCAGAGAAGCTCTTTCCACTGACATGCTTAGCTACCTGAAGAGGCTCTTACATTATAGCCCTATCAGCAGCTGCTGTGAGATGGTGACAAGCCCCAGCTCGCTCTAGTTACAATAACGCTGGGCAATAACTACACAAAGCACAAGGAGCCATTCAGCACAGAGGGTCAGAACGGGGAGCACTTTTTAATGAATTGGTGGCAGATTAAAAATTATCATGGTTGTTGGCTCTGTCCCTGGGGATGCTCTTTTATGATGCTTCACAAAGCCTCCCATCTGAGTCAACAGCACAGCATTAGGCTCTGCAGTGAGCTCAGTTTCTCAGGGACGGGTGGCTCTCTGGTTAGAAATAGACTCTAAAATAAAAGTTTTACTGTGTATCACTCTGCTGATTCACTATTTCTGTTTTCATGTTTTTCACTTCTTTCTGGCAGTTGCAATGCCTCTTCCCTCACCTCCTTTCATGTGCAAAATTTCTCTCTCTTCCTACCCGCCCCATTTTTCCCAGACTTTTGGAGCAGGCCACACCCAGGTTTGGATGGGGTTTGCTGCCTATAAGTAGCTCAGATAGTGCCCCTGACTCCCCACTGGGCCCTTCCTCTGGCCACAGCTCTTCCTTTACCCAAAAAGCCTCTGTGTCAGTGGGGATTTTGACTGAGGGCTCAGTAAAAACCAAGTTAAGGATAGAGGGTTCGACCCATTGCTAATTCAAGTCTGAATGTATTCTGCTTCTTTCTGCTCCTTTTCTGTGCAGGATCATTGCTTTTCAGGAAATCTGGGATATTGTAGGGAGGTCTTACAAACCACAGAACACCTTGTAAATAAATAAGAGCATAACACAAATGTCTTACATGTTTTCATTTAGAGATACATAATTCTTACTTACTGCAATATTAATACAGTACTGACTGTAATGTGGTAGGGAGTTACTAAATTTTTCAGTGGTAGAAATGTTTAAGATATTGGGTTTGTTAACCTTAAAAATGTTGCTTGTGAGTGAAATGCTAGCAATGTTCCTTCTGATTAAAAAGTTAAACAAGAGAAATTTACCACAGCAAAAAACTGCAGAGCTCATTCTGTTCTTTCATGTTGATGTAAGTCACAGCTGGACATGACAGTGCAGTGAGTGTCATCAAACTCAAAATGCTTTGAAAAAAACTAATAGGTCAAATTCTCTTACTGCGTGACTAAGGATGCCATGAAACCTTTTACAATTGCTGGCAGATTACAGCTGCAAGGACTGGGTCAGAAATTAAGATCAAGGGCAGAACTTGAAGTCAGTGAACTGTTGGGTGATTAAATGTTCCGTGGTGTGATCTATTTATTTGTTTTAAAGTAGGAGGTGACCAACGAGCTTATTTTTCAATATTGTTTTTGTTGATGTTGCAGGAGAAACACAGCACTTTAAAAATGCCTTTATGGGAAATGATGCCAGTGTTATGGGATTACCACTTGCTTTCTATTCAGGAATGTATGCCTATTCAGGCTGGTAAGTTGTTGAAACCTATTTGTCCTGAAAACAAGATTAATATGCTCTAGCAAAGACATTTATTTATGTGAAGAAATGAGTAGCACTTTCTACCTCTTTTGCCAAACTACATCATGTAGTAAGGGTAGATCTCACCACTGTTCCATATGCTCAGTAGTTATTCTGCAAGCAGCTTTACAAAGAACAGATATTTCTTCTCCAGCGTACAATAGGTAAACACGCGCTGAACAGTAAAGAAATCAGACTCTTATTTCTGTTCTTAAGACTAGAAATAAAGGCAACAAGAAAGGAATGTTCTTAATTTTTCATTAGGTATTTTGATAAAGGATAAAAGGGATAATGAAGCTTTAATTTTTGTTGAACAAGTCAGTAATTACACAAAAACCAAATCTATGAACTGTTACAAAGTTATGTCGACCTCAGCCTTCGCTTTGTAAAAGCAGTATTTGAAGAATAAGTGAACCATGATAACATCAGTATAGACCACAAAACAAGATAAAACCCCAGATTCTTACGCCTCTTGCTCCGGGAGAATTAGACCTCACTTAACAAGAAGTGCAACTGGCTTCCATAGAAGTCAAGTGCTATTGACTGTGAGCAAAGGCATAAGAATCTGCCTTCAAGTATTCTGCTCAGAACTTGAAAGAAAGTTCTTTCCCTTTCCCCCACCAAAGTACACAGCAGCTGATTTGAAAGGTGCCACTGCTCTTCGAATCTGCCTTACAATTTATTCATGCTTAGTGAGGGTTCCATGTTGCACAATGTCAATGTGCTTTTGCAGCAGCGTGTGTGTGTGGAGGAAAGACTACAGTGCACACAGAGTGGGCTTATTTTGAGATAGCTTTGTCTGCAGGTCTTCCCTTTCCTTTCCATAGCCTTACAGGCAGCCAAGTTCTTTACCTTGCACAAAAGGCAAGGGCTGAGAGATAAGGGTTTTATTTATTTAATTTGGAGGGACAATGGGCCGAGCATTTGAGTTCTCTGCCTGTCTGTAACTCCCTGGTTGCAGGAGCATTATAAACATGCACACTGAAGTACTGAACAGAACTTTTATATTAAAAGGGGCAAGGGGGGGACCCCAAGAGAGTCCAAAGCCTTTATCTGTGAGAGATATACAAGAAAAGAGCCTGGCATTTTGAAGCCTCAAAGAAATTGAACTCATTATGCAGACGGTCTCTACTTTCTTCCCTCTCTCTCTCGTATAACTGCCGCTGTCTCTCTTATCCATACGTGTGATGGTTTCTCACTTGTAAAATATTAATCTAACTGTACATTTTTGTATAAAAGCAATTTTAAAAGCACTTTAATATTACTCATCACCGAGGCAGAGTTTGTTTACTGTAAAATCCTACATCAAAAATACTGTTATTCTGCTGCTTCTTTCCTATTTCTTTCCATTTTCCACCTAACAATCCAAACCCCTACAATAAAAATAATCTCTTTTTTTTCCTTTACACCTTCTGACTTTTATTTCAAGGTCCTTATTTGCCACTTATAAAAGAAATTAGCAGGGAAAGACCTAATTTGGCTAGTGGTTCTTCCCAGCTGCCTATTTGTCTTTGTCACCAGCTCAAATTGATTGCCTCAGAGCACAGAAGAGCAGACCATTAAGTGGAGTGTCGATACCCTTGCACTATCAGTTTCATGGGGCTAAATCAATCCAATAAGCTGAATGCAAAGGAGTGTTGCAAGAGTTGGTGTTGCATCCCAGGACGCAGGCAGAATTTTATGCATTGCCTATGAAGCTATTAACTTTTACTGATATAGCTTTAAAGAACAAAACAAAGGTAGTATCTGTTATATGTGTGGGTTCATCCTGTGAAGAGCAGGTATAGACTGTTTGGTGTATAAAATGCTGGGTGAAAAAGGACAAGTAGAGAAAAGAATGCAAGGAAGCATGTCTTTGCATCAGTAAAAGGACTGATGCAGGGCTGTCAAATTACTTCTGTCTAGAAGCAAGACTAAGACCACAAAGAAGGAGCTGAACATCTTACTCATCAGAAGCTATCTCTCCTTTGAACTATCCCAACTTCTTCTTTTGTGCTCTGTGCACTAGCAAGTTTAGAGACAAGTACTGAGGTGGTTGTATAAGATGGCAAATCTAGTTTTACAGAATTTCATGCTCGGTCACAAAATCCCATTTTTTAAAACAGTGAGCTAACTCATTCTGCTAACCCAGATCTGGTCCAAGACTTATGATGGAGAAAAGTTACCAGACTTTCTGCCAGATCAGGTACCGTTTGTTTATCCACTGTAGCACTGTTGGGTCTGATATCATTTGTCTTCCTGTATGAAAGTAGAAAGCCAGCATAAGCACTGTATTGACTGCTCTGTTTAATTATCCAGGATGTGACTTTGTGCCCATATCTGAGCCAGGCACATCTGTGTGATCCAGCGATGCACAGACCTAGTACTAATAAATGCAGAACAGAGGGTTCAGTGACCTTGAGGCTTATGGTTGCTTTGTATGCAAGGCTGTACCTGGTGAGTAGTTCCTATGAATTCCCATAGGTAGCTGTCTCTTGCACGCTGCTGGAATACGACCAGAGTGCAACCTGTACTGGAGGTTGTGCAAGAACATGCAGGATTAGTAGCCTGGGTTTGTGATTGTATATGACACACTAGTATCAAAATCCTGGTTTTAGGAGGGTTTTTTTGAGGCTTCATTTATTTTTATTGTTAAGAAGTCCTTGCTGAGTACCCTGATGAGAATTTTTGCCAGTATAGCCCTAAACTGTGAAAGGCTACAGCCACAAATGGAATATGAAGCTTGAGGGTGCATGTGTGTTTGTGTATAGGATTAGGGTAAACCGTGATTTGCCTAGTATGCCGAGGAAAATAAACCCTGATTTAATTCCACACTGTCATTACATAGCTTTTGACTTTTTTTCCTGCTTTGCTGTCTCCTAAGAATTCCCTTCATGAGTCTGGGGATGAGGGAAGGTTAAATCTCACGCTCTCCTTAATTCAAACACGGGTCTGCAAAATCTACTATAATTAACAGCAGTGCTTAACTAAAAGCATCATCTTGATTCTTTGGGAAAGAAATACAGAGTCAATATCTACCAAGCCCTTATAATATGTTTTATAACTGTTTTCTAGGTTTTACCTCAATTTTGTTACTGAAGAAGTGGAAAACCCTGAAAAGTATGTACCTAATGTTTTTCTTGACTTTTGAAAAATGGTTGTAAAATTTAAAATGCTATAAAAGTAGTGATCTTCAGAAATTCTGCATGCTGGTCAAGTTGCTTGCTTTCCAGCAGATCTGGTATCTATTTGAATTGCACCTGTTTGAAGATTTGCTATTTTTGGCCTGTCGTGACCTTGTTATGTATTCTGCTTTTATGTGCACAGAAAGCAGAAAACTAAGTAGATCTCCGGGGCTCTGATTCTCCCCCTCAGGATACAAGTAGCTATCAGTGGCTCCTTTCAGTGGAAGTTGCTGGTATCCTGTCAGGGAAATCTTGCCCAGGAAACTTATCTGCTGCAATATCTGGCAGTTTTGCTATGTTTAAATATTAATCAAATACTTAGTTCTACTTCTTTTAGATGTCTGAGAGTTGCAGGATCTTGAATACACATAGCACAGCATCCGATCCAATTAAGCTGAACAGGGTATATTGGTGGAAGTCTGTTTCAAACCAGAGATGAATATTCTCACAGCACCTGCCTGTAAGATGTGGGAAGAAAAGCCGTCCTGTTAGGGAGAGTTTGATTTGGCAGATCTATTTCGGTAGGCAGGTTTTGGTACACATGGCCAGTAGTAAAAGAATATTAACTTTTTCTAAAAATTAAAGAAAATATGTCTTGTCAAATCAAATTGTGTTCTTTGATGAAACTAACAATTTACTTGATTAAAAATTAATGGGTAGATAGCATTTTCTTAGGTTTTTAAAATAAGATACCTGGCAGGATACTAAATAACTTGGTGTTTAAAAAGACCCCCAGCACTGTACATTCAGAGAATATGAAGCTACATATCTGAGATATGTAGAGAAAGAAAAAAAATCCAAACAACCCCAAACCCAAACAGCCATTGGTGGGGAGAATGTAGAAGGTTTTTAGTTGGTTTCTTCAAAGTCTGAACCAAGCCAGGTGCTGTTCAGTACTTTTTATTTTTTCAGCACCTGAAAATAATTATAAAGAAATTGATGATAAAACATGAGGATGGCAGAAAGACTGGCAGATTTCCATTGTTTCAGTGCCTTTGAGGGGTGTTGGGTCTCAATGAGCTCTTTAATGTGATCCAGATATATATATATGGAGGACTGAATGCTGAAACCAGACAAATGCAGGTAGAAAATATACAGCATTAATATTTAATAAGGTGGTTGACTAATCATTACCAGAGATACCTATGTACAGTTGGGTTTTTCATTGGTAGTCTTCAATTCAGACAGAACACCTTTTTAGAAGCTGTGCTTTAGTAAAAACACAAGTTATTTGGCTTGGTGTAGAGCAGCTGGCTAATGCTTCCCAGGCCTGGGATACACAGGAACTCAGGCTAGGTGATCTAGTAGCAAGTCTGGGTTTAACTACCAATAATATGTGTGTTTTGTAAAGTCAGGGAGGCAGAGATTTAAGCCCCCCCCCTTTTTTTTTTCAGCTTTTGAAAAAACATTGTATGGCAGGCTGGCTTGAAATGTGAAACTAAATAAAGGTGTGAAGTGATTCTGGTCCAAGACTTCTACGGCTTCAGGAAATTCTGGGGAGATGGGTTACAAGCCACAGTCTTGGTGATGTGATCAAAAGCATTTGCTAGAAGCAATATAATTTGTAAATTATCATGTGGTTACCATCAATACTGTGTGATGTTTTTAGACATGCACATGCTTACCACCTCTTGGGACTTAATGTGTCTCTGCAGTTCTCTTAACTGTATGGTGATTAATTGAAATTATTGGTAATTCTCATTATAGTCATTTTGGTTTTTATTGACTTTTTTTTCCTTGTGGTTTGAATTAGAGGAGTGTGTATTTTTGAACATAATGCCCTCTGCTGCATAGGACAGAAAGGCATAGTTCCTTTTCTTTTTTTAACTAAGCACCCATTGAAGCACATTGTATCACCACTAAGCAAAGCGGTGTGGGTTAGATTTCGGGGTTTTCTTCCTTGCAACTTGGATGGGAGAGAGGGATAGATTCTCTCCTCTGCCCCCATATCAGGAGAGCTTCTCTGTTGTCCAGGTTACCCCTGGAGAGCTGCTGAAGTTAATTGTGCTGCTAGTGCAGATGCAGGACCAGGGGGCAAGGCACATAGCCTGACTGGTTCAGTGAATTCTAGGACAGCTGTGGAAAAAACAGCTTAATGTTACATGTGCAATGTTGCCTCAAAGCTGTTAAAGCTTCCCTTCATCACTACCCTTCTTGGGGTTATGCTTTGAAAGGACAAGAAGGGAAGATGCCCAGTGTTTACAGCAGGGTGTCTGGGATGACAGCCTCCACACAAAGTTAACAAATATACAGTAGAAGATACTGGGATTTTAAACGTTGCTAATAAGTGGCAGGTGATGGCAGGACAAGGGGATTGCTACTGGCTGTGCTGATAGAGATCTCTGCACCACCTGTAAATGGGGATTCTGGACTCCATTAACCCCAAACAAGCAATTAAACGAAACAGTTGGAATACTACTTTTTTTTTTAATCCAGTTGCCACCTGTGACTGGCTCTGTTGGAAAGATGTCATGCTGAATGGGGGCCTTCTCCGCTACCCTTCCCAAAGATAGAGGGCAAGGGAATAGTGAGAACTAATCCCAGGGGCAACTGTCTCAGCTCCTGCCAAACTCAGTGCAGGCATCAGGTGAGCCACTAATCGTGCTGCTGTTGTAGGCATTTATTAGAACTCAACTGCTGTGGAGATATGATGTTAGCTGTTTTTAAAAGGGAAGAGGGAAGTACAGGCTTGAACCACTTAGGCTGTAACAGCTCCAGGTGTACAATTTGTAATGTTTGTCAATGGTTAGGGATGCAAATTACTTACAACAACAGAGGTGAGCACGGTGATGCTTTCTGCACTGTGTGTGCCAAGGTAAATGTTTGTCTGAGAATCAGTCACAGTTGCAAATTTCCAGGTGTGCGGCAGCTTTTAAAGTAACTGACAGCTGGTGCTGAGAGGAATGATCAGCACCGTCCCCACGTTAACAGGCCTGCTGCAAACCCTCAGTGGAGTGTACCGAAAGAGTTGCGGGGAGGAGAGCAGAGTTACAGCGGGGGGAATGCAGAAAGGCTCTAGCGCAGAAAGGAGTTGAAGTGGACCTGCCAAGGGCCCACATTGGTGGAGACCTGGCTTTAATCCCCTTTTTATGTGGTGAGTCCTGGACTCCCTCTCTGCTTGTGTAGTATTGTGGAGGGTGAGAGAGAGAGATGGGTCCAGGCCTTAGAATACATCCTGAAATGCACAAGAAGGTGGAAACATCTACTTTTAGACATTAATGTTTTCCAGATAGGGATTGCTTTGTTTGCTGTGGTGTGTGAGGCGCCAGGAAAGCTTGCTGGGGTGCAGTAAGTGCCATTGGAAACGTAGGAGAGGGGAAGGGGGGATGCTCATGACCTTGTCTAGCTGAAAGCCCCCTTTGTCCTCCAATGGAGCGGCCGTTTGTACAGGCAGAAAGGGCTCCCAAAGGCTGTGGGAGTCTGTGTAGGTGCAGCCGTTTGCCCAGGCGCAACAAATTGCAGATTTAGGTCTATAAATAGGATAAATACTATGGGCCTGAGGCACTGAGATACTTAGGCGATATGAAATCTTGGAGAGAGAGGGCTGACACAGAGACAGTGGAAGTGAGCCAAGTGGAGAAGAAGCACCCTTTAAATTATAGAAAGGAGAATGGAAAAAGGAAGAAAAAAAATCTGAAAGTGAATGCCACTACTTTTTGAACAGATTTTTGGAAGTAGTGCTGAATTCTCACTTTGGAAATGTCACAGTCCCTTCTTTTGTACAAGAAAAAGGATATTAGTAGAACCCCAGTTATCATAAGATGTAAAAGTAGCTGTTTCTGTCTCCTGTTAAACCCCCTTTTGATGTCTCATTTTTAAGCCCGGACTCATTTCTTTATTCCTCTTTGTTAAAGTGCTTCCCTCATACAGCATTTGTAGGATCTGAAGCGACATGAAGTTGATGTTTGTTTTACAAGGAGCTGTCGTTGCAGTGTTTAGCTGCTTTAATGTACAATTTAAAAAAAAAAAAAAAAGCCTGAAATAATTTTATTATCAACAGTATGTGGAACAATGTTGAAGTGTAATAACAAATTTCTTTTACTTTTGAAAATTATGCTTTGCATATGTGTGCTTGGTCAATAGCGATTGCTGTTTGAAATGAAATACCTGAATAATCCTTGAAGCAGGGCTTCACCAAAATAACCTCATGAAACCACGTCACGCGCAGCTTTGATCTTTTTGATTTTCTCACATTATAAGCATCAGCCCTACTCAAACTGAGGTCGTATTGTATTGTCTAAATAATAAGTAAATGAAGGAACAGCTGGGTCTCTGAGAGAGAGAATTTGTCACCTGAAAATTGACAGGAGCCTTGTTGCCTGGAGCAGTAAATTTAGAGGACTGGAAATCAAGCATGTTGAACTTTCAAACTCATTTCTTATACATAGTCTTTGAGCTCATCTGTATCTGCTCTGTACTCTCAAGAAAGAGACCAAGTTTTTTCAATCAAGACCCTAAAAGCAGTTCATGCCCAAACAGTGCTTCTCTCCTCCCTTCCCAGACAGAGCAGAGTCCAGGATCAGAGCTTTAGTTTGTCAGGAATTTTGACGGACTCCAGATGAGAGAATAACACAGGAGTGTTTCTATATTACAGCAATGTCTTCAGAGCCTCGTCAAAGTTGGGGCCAGATTGTGTCAGATGCTGGCCAAAGAGAATCCTGCTTTAAAAAAAATTATGTTTTATGTCCTCGGTATGAGCAGATGATGAGCCCAAACGCTTCACGCTATAAAGATTAGGCTCTTGTTGGAAGAGAAAGAAAGTATTATTTCACTTTAAGGGAAGGGAAACTAAGACTTGAATTCCTTAATGACTTCAAGGAAGTCTGTGATCAAGTGGGCAACTAGAGGTATTAATTCACAATCCTACTTTAACTCAAAATCATATTATGTCTTTGGCACTGTAAGTTTTTGTTAGCGTGGAACTTAGGAAATATTTTTTCCTTTAGTAGTCTTCAATTTCAGTTGTATAAAATGATAGAGAGGAGATTTTTAAAGGACGTGCATTCTGAAAATATTTTACAGCAAAAAGTTAGATTCCTTTGCAGTTGCAGTTAAATATAGCTGCTATTTGGCAAAATCCTATCTTCTTTTTTTTACTTTTTCTCCCCCTCTCCTCATCCCCCTTCCCTTATTGGGCCATTTCATTTGCAAATATTCTTTTTATGTTTGTAAAATAACTTTGTTCCAGCCCAGGCAA
This sequence comes from Elanus axillaris, assembly GCA_026212715.1. Lineage (NCBI taxonomy): Eukaryota > Metazoa > Chordata > Aves > Accipitriformes > Accipitridae > Elanus > Elanus axillaris. The sequence continues at coordinate 18,889,822 of JANZLQ010000007.1, read as the reverse complement.
TCTATCATTGTTTAAAAAGTTACACAGTGCAAAGAACATATTATTGAGATGTATAGTGTTTATAAGCCTGGTCTCAGATTGATAAATCATGTCTTGTGCTGTTGAAAAGCCAAGAAATGAATTGCTTTGCTGTGACCTTGGGGTCTGAGATTAGTCAGTTTGTCTATTAGATTTTTCCAGTGTTGTTCTCACTTCATTTATTCCTCTCTTCTAAGGAACTGAGAAGCTGTATATGTATAACAAGTCACCAAGGCTTCATGTCATCAGACGTTTTGTAAAATCAGGATATCAAAATGTTTGATATAATCTGTTTTTATATTGGGTTTAAATAATGTGAGTGTCATGTCTAATTCATCTAATGTGTACCACCCATTTGTATTAATTACAGTTTAAAGTCACACTTTGCATCTATGAGGAATGAGTGAGAGAAATATGATATTAGAGGGTTTTTTTCAGGGTCCTTAAGCATTATAGAGATGCAGATGGATGGGAGGGGAATGGTGGCTGAGACACTAAAACTATTCCAGCTCCCTAGCTGTTTGTAGCCATCTGATTTTGGAACTTCACATTAGGATGCACCCCCCTTCCAAAATCAGTCAGAAACTTGAATTGCACTGTTGCTCACTACCAGTCTAGTCCCTGACTAGTTATTCCTAGTAATCATAACAATGAAAAATATTTTTAATGTTAGTTGAGAGGATGCAAGACCTGTCATTTTTGCCTCTCTGCTTCTTTGTTAATTTTTGTTATAATTTAATGACAAGATGTACTCTGAAGAAGAAAATTAATATTGATTATCTTAGGCACCAGGAAAATAATAAAGTACGACGTTTAGCTCCCTTGCAGCTATGCTGTCTATCATTTCAAACATACCTCGTCACTGCTTTTTATTCAGGAAAGACAGATGATTTAGTTGAAGCACTGAACCAAGACTCAGGAGAACTGGCTCAGGCACAAACTTGCTTGAAAATGGAGGGTGGGTTACTTAATCTTTTCTCCTCCTCTTTTCCTCCTTTCTCTCCTCCCCTTCTTTTCCCCATCCATTTTATGGAGTGGGAGGTGACATCTCCTAGCTTCATTTTTGGAGTATTTATATCCTTCCAAGGTTGGAGGTAAGCCATGGGCTATGTGGAACAAAAAAAAAAGTTTATTTGGATTTGAAAATCTATATGCTTACTCCTTGAACTGAAGGCTTTAGCAGATTTATTAAACCCTGGGTGTGGCTTCTGTAGGTCCCAGTCCTGTAAAGCCTCATAGGATATCAGTGGAACAAGGAAGCGTATGCAGGTCCCTGTGTGAGTAACCAGCACCTGGGGGTGTTCCTCATGAGGAAGCAGTCTTATTTTAAAATAAACTTTGGACAAGACTTTCTTACAAAGTAGCAGGGCATACAGTTCCTTTCAAATCTGACATTGGATGCAAGTATCCTGCCTAAGTGTAAGCAGAAGAGCTTTGGTACCTGGAGTTTGAAATCTTTCTTGTGTTATTCTGTGCCACTTCTTCATAAAGGATACATTTGAGTCCAGTTCATTTTCTTCATGTCAGGCTACAGGACCGAATATTCAGTGCAGAAGTTATAGGATTACATTCTGATGTTTTAGCTGAACTTAATCAAAAGAGACAAATGCTAATCTTTCAAATATTTTGCAAAGCCCGTTTGCTCATGTGAATTCATCAGATTCCCCTAAAGGGAAGGCCACGTCAGTTAAGTGAGCATTTGCATTTTTTCTTCGATATATTTTTTGTGTCTTGGGCTATTTGTCTATTTGAATACTTATTCTCCATCATAGAATGAGGATGTTCTAATTACCCTCCCCCCAGCTATTTTTATGTGTCACTTCAATGGAAATCTTATTCTTTCTAAATTTTACTGTACCTAACAGCACAACAGGCTACCTAAATTCCCTCAGTTGTCTGCTAAGCATCTCAGAAGATGAGGTGTCCAAACACTGGTGAATCCAACATCACTTTCCACAGTTTAACTTCACCCTGTGTGAGGGATAAAATGATGGATTCACAATCACGTCTTCAGAACTAGAAAATCCTTTAATGGGGAGCTGAATCTGCCAAATAAAGAAAACAAATTAATTTACTAGATAAAATGTACTTACACAATACCAAGCATGAGTTTCGTTATTTGTAAATTTTATGAAAAACCATTTAATCAAGAATTTAATTAATTAGTATTTGTGTGTGTTTGAGAGGGAGTAGACAATTACTAGCTCATAGGGGAGCTGGCTCACCAGCATGAAACTGTTCTTGATAAAAGTCAGTTTCCTTTACTTTTGCTCTCTCCCTAACCTTATTAACTACTTACTGCTTACATGCCTCACATTGTCAACTCATTCATTATAGTTTTTAATAAATGACTGATAATTCATTTCTGAAACTATTTTAGTCTTGGATGCTTTTTTTTAAATGAGTTCAGACTTCTGAAATCTCAATAAAGGAACTAATTTTTTGCACTTCACAAAAAAAAAATTAATTAAAGGATGCTGCTGCTTCTCTTGCTGCGAGCTGGAAATTCTCTTATGAGTGGGATCCAAATGTTCTGAGTTGCTTTGCTCTTATTTGTAATCTTTTTTTCTTTTTTTTTTTTCCCACTAAAACTCCTAGTTTGGGAGACTTTTAATTGTCCCATAGTTTGGTACACAGAGGTTTCCCAGACTCTGTCGCTTGAAGATCATGGGTACAACATCAGGCTGAGAATTGCTTGGCAAAATATTATGTGGGAGGCAATGCAGGCATTAGCTGTGACATGATATGTTTCATAAAACCAACTTGCCAGTAGGGAGGAGTAATTATTACTTAATTTTGTACCCTATCTCAGCTAATTTTTGGTGATAGTTTGAGGCAGCTTGGATTCAATTCAAAAGCAATTACAAAGCTGGGGGGTGGGGGTGAGAAGTATTGAAAGTACTTTTTGGCCAGCTATGATCTCAACTTAGACATAGAGTATTGCAGTCAGATTTTCTTGCAATGCCTCCTAATTCCTAATGGGGATGCTGGTAAATCAGTAAGGAATAATAAGCTTTTATAAAAAGCCAACAAACTTCCTTCAGGACATACTGCTTTTGCTGCTGCACTGTCCTGCACATCAGTGAGTGGAACTTTCAGAATCACAAGTAAAAGGATCTTGAAAGAAAAGTCCATGCTGGAGCAGTAAATGCTGTGGCAGGTTCCTCTGACTTCTGGCTCCAGTTTCTACTTCTCTCTCCCTTCTCCATCCCACCTCCTGTGAGAGCGGGCTGTAAATGCCCTAACCCCGACAATCTGTTGGTTCTGCCAAGGATAGATGGAATTAAGAGAGCCATATGTGAGACGTGCAAATGTTTCAAGACGTGCAACTTACTTGTGAGCCATATTTGGGGCCTGTATATGATAGGATTTGGTGAGGGTCACTGAATCCCCAAAGTATTTCCAACTAGCTGGAGTGAACAAAGGAACCTGTGATTTTAACAGTGTTAGCAGCTTGAGTTAAAACAGGGAAAAGGTCAGGATGGAATTGAAATTGGTAACCTAAATTAAAATCCAAGTAGTTGTGTTCTTTTTTTTTTAACTTCAATTACATTGAACTGGATTTTTGGATTTGATAATGTGGATTATCTTGTACTCCTGTAGCACAGACTTTTCTTTGGCCCTGCAATTTTCGAGAGTTCCAGCACATTAGCTACCATACATAATATATCCTAATTAACTGAGGATGCGGAGTCAGTCCTTTAGTTCTTATTTTCCCTGTTCTACAAGTTCCTCCTACCACACCTGGGTGTCCCTTGCCCCACGGGTGCAGTGGGTCCTTCTCAACAGCTCATGAAACTGAGAGCACAGCTGGAAAACGTAGTGTGCCATGCAGTTTGAGTCTGAAGTGATCCAGATGTATGCAGAAAGACACTCAGCAAACCCAAATCCCCTGCCTTGTCTTTGACACATGCACTTTGTGTCTGAGCAGTGCTTTGAATTCACCAGGGCAATATATGCAGAGAGCAGATGGGCTGGGAAGATGACTCACTGCATGAATTCACCTGTCGTCTGGAATAGGGATCACAGACAGCAAAGGCTTCAGCAGCAGGGATAACAGAAAGACTGCAGATTCATTGGGCACTATTCCTCTTCCTTACCTCTGCAGACAGTTGGAAGTAGCTGCTGTGTGTGCGTATTTTTTTCCAGAGGCTGCGTGTTTTCCTTATGCATTTAGTTAGGAGCTAACCTAATGGATACTATCACAGTCTATAATGTTCAGGGGTGTGTATGTGACACATACTCAACATATGTTATTATTTCTTTTTCCTTTTCCCTTGTGCAGTTTCTTTTTTGTTGTTATTGCTTTTGTTCTCACTCCATGTTTTTTGGTGCTTATATATATCAGTGCTGAGTCCTGTGGTGCAATTCCACGCCATGAGAGAGAGAAGCGATCCTTGGGTGCAGTTTTCAGGCACCAGTATCTTTTTGTCTTTGGCACCTGCTTTCTAAACACTAATTTAGTATTTGAATTGGTTCAGCTGACTTCCAGTCTTTCAATCTCTTACTTCCACTTTATTATCTTTCTATTTTAATGTAAAGAAAAAGAAAGGTGGGGTTCTGTTTAGAGACTGCCTGCAGTGAAGAGCTACCTGTGACAGGGTTTAAACAGGTATGCCGGTCAATATGTGTAAATTAGAGAAGAGACTGTTGTAATCTATAGCGTCTGTAAAGGTTTCAAAGAGGTACCTTGATCATTAATTAAGACAATAAGGATGTCTCATAAAATTACAGTTGAGGAGACTAATAATTCACTATCGAATGAAGTAAGGCAAGGTCACTTGTATAATTATCTGTTCTAACATTTATATTCCTTGCATATAATGCTCCTACTCACAAAAGTGAAGCTGATGGCTGCAGAAATATTCAGGACTAGGAAATGCAGATTTCATACCTAAGCTTTGAGAGCATACAAAAAAAAAAAAGTATAGTTGTCTTTATCTATTTGTTCTGTTTGATTTTGTAGTATAATTTACTATTTCATACAGTTAAAGTTAACTTATAGCACATGTCTGGCATGGGTTTTTAAAGAAGAGTGAGTGGAAAAATGCAAGAACAAAGATAAACGCTATAGATGCAGGGTTAGATCAGTATTGCTGCGTGCTGGGTTTTAGCTGTGGATATGTGTATTGAAATTAATAGTGCTATCGCTATTCTTTTTCTTCTATTTATCTGATATAGGATCTGATTCCAATTCCTTTTATATCTCAAGAACGTAATAATGATATTGCAAAGATGTTGGTACAGAAATCAGGAAGGTAGTCAGCTACCTGAAAAATCAAAGATAGTCAGCAAACATCGCTGGAGGATGGAAGGAAAAAGAGAGGGGAAAAGATAAATTGCAAAGGCAGAGTCTGTAATACCGCACTGATATATGCCACGACAAAGGGTTAGTAGTGGTTCTGCTCCTGTGTGTGCTGTTAGGAGGGAGGAGGGTAAGGCAGGATGGGAGAGCAGGCTGCCTGCGTGGTGGTCTCCCTGCGAAGGCAGTGTCCACGCTGCGGCAATACTTCAGAAGCCATTGCTTTGGTATGTTTGTTTCTGTTCATGTAGACTGTGATTTTAAGATAAAAGGCCCAACTTGAAAATGACTAAATGAAATCTCTCAGAATTCTGGAAACACTTGTAACTTCTTGGAGATTACTTGTAGTTCTGAAAAATGGATCGTTTGGGCAGGCTCCTGCTGAAGGAGAGGTGTCGGCTGGGTGGGCGAGGTTCCTGCGGGCTGGCTGGGGGGATGACGCATAGCCTTAGTTTTTCTGATCCAAAAGTAGTGGAGAAAGGGGGTCTGGGCTAATCTCTTCTGCAGGGGATGAGGATATTTCAACGTTTTGATTTTTACAAGTGACTGCGTTTGTCAATTTAAAGCTCATGATGTAAGGTGTTGTGACGGGGTGCAGGTGAAGTTATTGCCCGGAGCGTACACGGAAGAGGCAAATATCTACACGGAAGCGGACACTTAAGAGGCAAACCCTCAGCCAGGTTTCTCATCCTCTGCCAAGCCCCTGGCACCTCTTTTGAGGAAGCAAAGTTCAGGGAACTCAGTGGGAGCTTCCTGCCCTCCCTCCTTCCCTCCTCCTCCACAGGGATGGAGGTGCCTCCCTGGGGTGCCGAGCACCCCACAGGTTTCTTCGGAGCTGACTGTCTCTCACGGAGAGTCTTGCACCGCCTCTGGCTCAGAGTTTCACAGAGCTTTGGGGGCTCCAAGGCATAAGGGTGCGATAAATCTACACGCTGGCTTCAGCTTGGGGTGGTGGCCTCCCCGGCTGTCTCAGCCGTGGCTGTTCCGTTTGTGTTGTGCAGCGTCACTTCTCTACAGAGCAGGTTGCTCCTTTCCAGCCCTTGCAGCTTGGTTTGCTTGCTGATGTGATAACCTGCTGAGTGCAAGGTGTGTTTGCTTTCCTTTTTTTTTTTTTGTTGTTGTTTGTTTATGTGAATCATTGTTACTATGAGTCAGCTCTGCTAAGGAAGTAAAACAAATGTTTATTCACAGTCTCCCCCGGGTAGTTGGCAAAATCCTAATCTGCTTTACCAGCAGGCTAATGTAATGTGGCAGGAAAACAACGTAACCTTAGAAGTTTCCACTGCCCTGTGTTTTCCTTCATTTTCACCACCTGAAATACATGTGAGACTAGTTTAACATCTATTTCCCTTGCACTGAGGGACAGAGCAGTACCTGTTCCCTCTTTATGGGAACCCTGAGCGGCTCAGCAGAATATTCATTGCGGGAATAAAAATCTCTTGCAAGACTGATGTACTGCAAAAGGTCCAGAGCTGTAAAACATACTGTATTTTACTGGAGAGATCATGGGTCTCTCAGGGCTAAGCTAGCTCTTCACTTGGCTGCAGTGAAGGTCCCAGGCTCTCATTAGACGTTTTCATTTTTTTTGGTGGTTCATAAGCAGGTGGCCTGACTGAATTTACTGGAAAAGAGGTGAGACAGCAGTGCATTAATGGTAGATAGGAAAGTGAGTAAACTCACCAGATCAGTTATA
>JANZLQ010000007.1:18858982-18879557 GCA_026212715.1 Elanus axillaris | reverse complement strand
CAAAAAAGGATATGTTCTTCTCCTATGCATGATAGTAGTTAAAGTATTATGAAGTTTTAGTGAGAGAGGATTTCAGCCTACTGATATTTCTTTTCTTAAAGCACTGAAGGTAATAAAACAGAAGAAGTTGATATTCCCATTTGAGCTCCATTCAAGCGCCTCCAGTTACTGCATGCTACAAAGACATATTTCAGTTCACACTTGGAGCTTTCTGGATTTCTCTTCTGTGTCAGAACTTAGTAATTTCTTACAAAGTTATTTCAGTGTGCTATATGGGCTGTCCCACATCTGTAGCCAGTCTGCTAGGCTGTCCTTAGCAAGAGCCTCATTTCCTTGCTTTCTGCAGAGAAAAGTATTTATCTGCCGGACAGCCCCCTACATGGCAGTGCAGTATTGTTAAGACATCTCCTTTTAATTTCATTTAAACCCTTGTATATCTTTTAAAATGCTAATGCTTCAAGGCACCTGCAGTTACCATTTTTCTCATTTTGAATTCCTTCAGAACAAGAGCCTTTCTTGGTAAATGATATTTCAGTTTCCATGGTGCTCCTCATTACAAGTGGCTGCTCTTTTCATCACCGAATGGTGCAATTTTCATTCATGCCAAAATATCAATGGTAACATACAGCAGCAAATTGTTCTTTTATGATCCTTGGCATTGTGGAAACTCTCCTGCTCAAAATTAAATGTCAAGGAATTTAACAAGTATGAAAAATCTGACTCCTTTTATGCACACACACACAGAGACATGCGCTCCTCTCTCCATCCCTCTCTGCACCTAAGCATTTGTCTTCCCTTGTTAGCATAATGAGTCATTAATATGCTACCAGCAACGCTTCCTAAAAAGTTCAGCTGTGGGGCCAAGGGGGTGGTGTTCCCTCGTGTACCCTCTGCTGGAGCTGAGCAAAGTGTTTTGTATTCAGGCTGCTTGTTCCCAGGCTCTGAACTTGAGTGGCTCGTTTTGGGAATGATAGCAGCCTCGCCAGCCTGCTCCCTTGCATTACTCAAAGTGTTGCTTTGCCATTTGCCATGCCATAAATCAGAAACATATGTCCTCAGTATAGACAATAAAAATACATACAGCTCAAGGCAGGGCACCGCTTCCACCCCAGCCCTGCTGCCTGCAAATGCTCAGGTCCCTGCAGTGTGTGGGAAGGATGCTGTGACAGGCAGCGTGTTTTTTGCTGGGATTCCTTTTGTAACCACTGTAATCTCTTTCCTGGGCCATGACGTTATTTTTATGTGGTAGTCACTGTCTGCCAGCTTAGGTTTCCTGCCTCTGAGGCCTGATCGGCTCATTTCCCACCTCAGGTTCCCTTGTTTATACTGCTAAATATTCCCCCCCAACTACTGCTGGTGCTCTGCTGACTGCACACTTTGTGCTTCATGGGAAAGTGGCCGTGCAGGACAGCTCCACCTGCTTGTAAGTCTGCAGAGAACTTCAGAAGACTCTGTCTTTCTTGGGGAAAGTGATTCTGCATGGGGAAAGTAGAACCTGTTTGTAAATCAGGTGCTCAGGGAATGAATAATTTCACATTCCCAGAAGAGCTCCTGTAATAAATAAAAATATTTTAAATACACAGTTACATCACACCCTTCTTTTTACATTTATTTTAAGTCTAGCAGTGAGGTGCGTGTCTGTATGGAGCAGTTAAAAGGAAGTTAGACTGGTGATCCCATGCTAGATAAGGCAGCTTGGAGGAAGTGCTTTGAATCGTGCCTCTGCCCCTCTCCCCTTCATTTCCATACCTGAGCTTGGTGCAGGCAGGTGTTTTGCTTTTACAACCCTGTGTCAGGTTTGTGGTTATGGCTTCCTTGCCTCCAAGCAAGCACCATGATTTACTATTGCTTCTCACCACAGTCGACGCTACTGGCAGTGCTGTAAGCACTTCCCGTAAATAGGCCTCAGAAGAAAATAAAATGCTGGAACTTGTGAAAGAGCAGAGGTGCTCCCTTCATCTCCTGGTTGAGTGGGAGCTAGGCAATAAAAGTCAAACCTGAGTTTTTGCATCTCTGGTGGAAAAGGTCACAAATTTCCTGGAGTATGTGACTGTTTCCCACAAATGAAATAAAGGAGGGATGTCAAAATGCTGATGTTAGGTGGAAGCATGGAAGTCATTCATCAAGCCCAGGAGTGACAATATATATGTATTTGAATCCTCTGGATTTAGACCATGCTGCTTTTAAAAGGCAAGCTTTGTGAAAGAGAGTGGCAGACACTGTTTTAATTGCAGGTCTGACCTAAACCACACCTCAATTGCAATACCCTAGATAAATGAGCATCTTCATCCAAGCATCTTCACTGTTATTTTAGGTTCTGAAATCCTAAATGTAGATCCTTTGCTAAAGATCCTGCTCAGCTGCTGCCCACATTTCTAGGTACCTGACTTTTCTCCAGTTAAACCTCCCAGGCTCTCTGAGGCCAACACACCTGAGTTTCCAGGGCAAGCCTGGCTCCATGCAGGGGTGACTAGGCCTGACTATTACAACGGGAGAGGAAAGCCAGCTTAGGGCCTTGGGAGGGTTGTGACTTGTGTTCAAGTTACAGTGCAAACTAAAAGCCAGGTGTGATTATTCATATGTCTCTTGGAAACGGTCATAAACTTTGTACAATAAGTTTACAAATGACGTAATGTGAAGATGTTGGATACTGGCACTTCATGGACATATGGAAATGGTTTATCAAAGAGCTGACTGAGAAGTCATAGGTGATGATTTATATCTCATGTTTTAAGACTGCGTTCCATTTCTTTTTTTAAAGAGTATTTTTAAAAATTAAGCCCCCATTTTACTTGCATTTCATTTTATTTCAACAGCTCCGTGTACTGCTTCTTGTGCTCTCTTTCTGGCTCCTAACAGCACTTGCTGTAGAAGAAACTTGCATGGCTAAGCAGAGGTAGTGTGACTAATATTTAGTGTTGTAATCTTGAAAGTCCTTTGTGGATTTAGCTGTCATCTTTAATACCTGCTGTCTGGGCTCAGTTTTCTTTGGGAATGCCAGGAATGCTATCCACTCCATGTGAAAAGATTCAGGATCCTGCTTGAATGTGAGAAGTCTCTAGCTAGTAGTCCAAGTTTCAGAGGAATCCATTTCGCTTTTCAAAGAAAAGTGTTTCATAAAAGGTATTGGCTTGACAAGTTAGGGCTTGGGCTGTGACGCAAATGAATATGGCACTCTGGTGAGATCTGGCTTGCCAACCTGAGTTGGTACACAGTGTGACCGCAGCCAGGTTTATATCTCTATTAAAATAAAGCAAATCACTTTGCAAGCCTAACAATTATCCTCAGTCTTTCAGGGGCTGTTGACAGATCTGCTTCTGCTTTGGACTTCAGCTTGGAGGGTTTGCCTAGAAGGAAATGTTATAGAGAAGAGCGTTCCCCTGTGCAGTTGGTGTCTTTCTAGGTCTTAAGTTTTAGCTAAGAGAGTATTTATGCTAATTCATTTTTTTTAGGAAAGCCTGCTGAAGAGTGTATTGAAAACATTTGAGAAGGTAATAAAATCTACTGCCCATCCCAGAACACTTGTAATGCAGTTTGGCCCTTTAAAGTCAGTTGGTCATACAAGACCCCTTTTATGAACTATAACCAATTATAATCCAAACGAGTGAAGTTAAACACCGGGAAGAAAGCAAGTAATTAGGTACAGCAGAAGCCTTTTTCTTCTCTTGTTAGGTGACAGAAAGCAAGAAGGTTTTTAAATGCAGACCACAGCCCGATTCTTCATTCTGTTATCCCAGTGTCATGCTGCTGCTGCGTCTCTGCAGATGTCAGAGGTACAGAACCAATGCATCAAAATGGAGAAGGGAGCCCTTTAATGCTCACTCCAGCAGTAACACCTGTGGAGCATGCGGTGGTGTAAATGAGAGCGTAGCTTAATAGCTAGTCTTTCCTTTTTTTCATTTCTCCCCTGGAAAATCACAATCAAAAGAAGATGAAGAGAAGTCACATAATTTAACAGTGTCTGAGCTGCAAGCCCACAAACAGCAGCTCTGGTCTGGAACATAAGGCTGGAACATATTGGGTGGCAGTGAAGGGGGAAAAGCGGTGATCTGCTGAGAAGAACCTTCGCTACAATAAACAAAACAATAATAGCTCGTTGCTAAAGTCAGTCGTTGCTGAGACCTGTATTAGCATTTACAAATACATGGATTTGAGAGGTTCTGTGATGACTCCCATCCCTTTTGCCTCTCTATTCCTGGCTTTGATTCTGTCCTGGGAGGTGGCCTCCTTTTAAGTTTTGCATCTTCCTTTTCTCCTAACAGATGGGCGCGGTTGTAATTTTTTTCACACATTGACATGGTGAGAACCGTTTGATCCCTTCAGTGTAACAGGCTGTCTTGTAGGCTGTTTTTCACATGAAAAACATGCATTAGAGGTAAGGAAGTTTATACTAAAACACACTGCTTTCCTGTTCAAGGTTTGGGATTGCTGCAGCTCACAGAATAACCCCCCGGGCGGGAATGGCAGGAGATATAGACTGGGCTCTGGAATGTGGCACTTACTAAGACAAGCCTATACCTCTTCTGGTCTTGTGCTGAAGTCCTGGGAATATTAAATTACCAGGGCTCTCTTGCAGCTTTCTGTATTTGGTTATTTTTTCAAGTGTCAGGTTATTTGGATAAATTTGCACTTGTGACTTCTTCTGCCAAGCTTTGGCCCTATGGACAGTGCAATGAATGATTAGATTTTTTAAGAGTGCCAAAATCTGGAAACAGTTCATTTGGAAAATTGCTTAACAGATTGCAAATGGTGAATAAATTATTGCACAAGGGGACTTTTGAAAAGGATCTTGAAACTCCTGTGGTGGCAAATTTTCAACTCAAGAAATATAGCATGTACAGGCTCATGCTTATGAAAACCAAGCAAATCCTTGCCTGGAAACTATGTGAAGAAATTAGGACTTTTCCTTTCTCTCTCTCCTTATTATTATTATTTTTAATTTAAATGTAACCAAAAGCATCTTTCACAGTTTCCATAGCACAGTAAAGATGCGGTTTTCTCACCAAACTTTACCAGTAATTAATTGATTTGTTTAGAACTTCTTGTTTCCTGGCTGGGTCTCATTGGTGCAGCTTTTTCTAGGATAGTCAACTGAGACTGAGCATTTCTAAAACCTGGATTTGAAATGGATGCAAGGAAATGATTTTGGCACGGTCTCTAAACAACAACGGATGTGGTGACAATGTGTTTCATACCTGTGAACTCAGCTGATTCAGTGGGGCATATTTGACTGTGTGCTTGTTGTTTTACAGAAAGTACAGCCTGCAGTGGTCACAGCTCTTAGCACTCACTGTTTGTTGTTATAAAAGTTGTCATTAGGCTGGCATATGAGCTGTAGACTTCTGGGAATGTTCCTTGGCTGATTTATTGACATTGTTGTTCTTATTCTCAGGTTCTCGCTCTGGCTTGCTTTCTCTTTTCCCCTTTTTTTCTACCCCCTCCTCCCTGTTACTTAATCTGCTCTGTGGTTTTTTCTCTCAAAGATATTTGTAGGAGGTAGTGCAGTATCAGAGCAGATTATCAGAAGATGTATTATTCTGCAACACTCAAGGTCAAATCCAAAACCCAGTGGATATCCTGATTAACTGAACCCTGTGCCCTAGCTCCGGGATCCTTTACAGGCTCTAGAAGGAGGAAATTTGCTTCCAGGCTGTATACAGCATACATATGGCAATGCATTTCAGCCCTGTATAGGCACAGGGTGGACTAGCTGTATTTCTAATGCTAAATTTCTCTGTGATGGCAGACTCCTGAGTGACACTTTTTCTGGGAAGCGCAAGGTAGATGTTCTTCGTTTCAGCTGTTGTGATTCTTGATTACAGTTGCTTTATATATAGGGAAAAAGGGGAAGATTTGGCTTTGAATACTAGCTAGGGTCAGGTAAATCTTAAAATGTAGGAGATTCAATTCAATTTTAATCAACATTCAGATGCTTAGAAGCTATCCTAATTGTCTCTCATCTGATTTGATAAAGACTTTTAAATTACATTGTCAATATTTTCCTGATTCAGGTCTCCTCAGATTTTTTTTTTTTTTCCCCTTTTGGTACTGATTTTCTTCAAAGTTCTGGAAGAAGAGATGAATATTGCAAAGGACTTTCCTGGCAGTGGCTTCCCCTTCTACCTGAGGATCAGCCTGCTTGAATATCATTTTAGCAGTAATGCAAGAGTCACTCCCAAATCATTGTATAGGTTTGGGGCTAATGTCAGCAGCTCAAGGTCTACTCAGAAAAATAGCTGATATGAAAAGGATTCTTCTTGATTTTGAAATCTGTTGATGTTTCACTTTGAGATGAAATGCAAAAAGGAAGCACTGCCCTACAGTAACCAGTAGCCACTTCAATGCGAGTTCAGGTCCTGGCCCTGCTTTACGCAAATAAAACATTGCAGTCTCCTGTATCTGAGCACACACAATGCTATGGTTTTTAAGCCATTGGCCATTCTGAGGTGTTTACTGGTTAGACAAGATTTCTGTCTTGGATCTAAGATTTTTTTCCTAAGAAATGTCCTACTAAAATGGTCATGTTTCCCATCAGAAGTTTTAGCTTCAATGAATCAAAATCTTAATTGAAAAATATTATATTTTTTTTTAACATTATGACTCCCTTTAGTCCAAAACGCTCAGCTAGCTGTGTGGCAGTTGTGAATTTGCATTATATCAGAAACATGGCTTATCAGTGTGCTAACACCCAATGTTGTGTTTCATTCATAGGATGTAGAAGTAAAAAGGTGAAATCTGCATTGATAGAGGCAATTTAATGGAGAATAGAACTTAGGTATGATTTTTCCTGATTTGGAGAGAAGATTTGGAAGTCTAGGAGAATATCTAAAATACAAGGTAATTGGTACAGTGATCCTCCAAGGAAAGGAGATAATCTTTATTGGTAATGGTATTACAGTTTTTATTCTAGTGCAGTGACTGTAGTTCATAGCAGAGAGTTTGATAATGGGATCCTGTTGCAAATTGGGAACTGCCTCTTAAATTGGATGGATAGAAAAGACATGATTAAATCTCTTACTTAGTGGTTTTACATATGGTTCGTACCTGTCTGTCTCTGCTTTCAGATGATTCAAGGACCAAGTGTATGTAAATCTGAACTGAGGTGTCAGTGAGAAATGAACCGTACCGTATTACTCATCCTTGAAATCTTGAAACTGGCCCTTCATTTTTATCTACATCTGTCACCGAAAGCAGTGGCTAATAAGCAGCACTCAGAGGAGCCGTGTGCGAAAGTACGGCAGCCTTCTGAAGGTCTGCCTCTGCCAGGAGACAAAAGGATGTGCAACCTGAGTGCTCGCTTCACTCAGAAGACGAGGACTCAGGAGCTTAGAAGTCACAGCATCCCTTGTGCTGCTCCAGGCGTGAGTTATGATTTGCAGGCTTTTTAATGAATAGTGCTCGCTGACTAGTTCTGGCTTGGTTTTTTTGGGGTTTTATTCTTCTCCCGAGGTTTTTTTCTTTTCTTGTCAGTATTACGATCTAAGGGGGTTCGTACTCTTCAGCATAACAAGGCAGGATCCTCAGTGCTAAGAAAACGGTCATGTTTGGAAGCATGATTTCCCCCACCCCCGCACCCCTTAGTTTTGAACTGCCATTTTGGTTTAGAGGAAATTAGACTGGGATTTAAATTAGAAGCTAATATAGCAAGCAGGTGTTTGGTAAGAGTTAGAATGGACAAAGCTAGGTTGTTAAGCTTAACAATGTGGTTTCAGTCATTCAAATGGTATTTGTGAGAATAGTACAAATTTGCTGTTTTTGGCTGGAAACATTTTTTTAAGGTTGGAGTAAGTGCTGCTTTATCCAATAGCTTGGATTCATCTGTGATGCAGAAGATACAATTAAAATCTCTGTTCTGAGAGGCTTTGAAACCATGTATCCCGACCTTGAATTAGGTGCTAAGTGGATTGAATTAAATTTAAACCTAGGCTAACCTAGGTAAGAGGTTGCAAAATATCTGGCAACTGGCCTACGGAAACATTTTTTTGCTCAGACATATTATCAACAGGCAGTTCTGCGATATTTCTTGAGTCAGTAACTTTGTGTTTTTTTCCAGCAATACAGCACTTGTATTCTGGGCTGTTTGCTCTGGTCCTTGCCATTGCCTTCTCCATCAACAAGCACATCTTACAAGCTGACTGGCTCCCCTCCTCCCAGCTTCTTCACCTGAGACCGTGCATGTGAGGTAGCAGTGGGTTAATGCAGTATCATCGTGTCTATCTGGATTTGGTGCTGCAATATGGCATGATCCTCTTACCTACCTGTGTGTCTGGGTTAATGACAATATTTGACACCATGGTTTCTAAGGTGGGCAAGATATGCAACAGTGATACTGTCCCACTTTATTTAGTCTCCGTTTAGCATGTCTTTTCAGTTCTATACAGGTATAAAAACATCAAGGATTTCTTTGTGAAATAAGTACTCGTAGTGAAAAGGTTCCTTACATTCTGATCCAGCTGCATTTCTTTGAGGAAAATATCAGAAAATAATGGATCTTTGTGTTGGTTTTCAAAACACCTTTTCCTTTGAGGTAATTGCAATAATACTTTAGGAAGGTGCTTGCGGTCTCTTCTGGGACACCAAAATTCCTCATTCTGTCTCTTCTCCCCACCTGATGGGGTGACCTTCACAGTAAAGTTCTCTAAATATGGCAACATCTCCATCTCTTCAAAAGCAGTCTTAACATAGACAGCTGGAGGGAACCGGCAATGAAGCAGGAGCTCTCAGCTCTCCTCAGAGGGAGTGCACATACTGCATCTTTCCAACCACAACTCTCAGCCTTGGAATTAAAGGACCAAACATTTGTTTCAGCTCTGAGTCTGTTCTTGGTGTGATGCAGGTATCAGTGATATCAAGCAATGATACCAAGTGGAAAGAGACTAAAGTAACACTTGAAGCATCTGGGTTTTGTTCCTAATGCGAACATTTGCCTGCAGTGTGGCTTCGGACAAATTCACTATGCCTCTGTTCCTCTTCTTTAAAATAGAAATAATTATGCTTTTCTGCTTTGCTGGCTGGGAGGACATGCTATATAAAAGTTTGGCATTATTATTTATTTTTGTGTTATTGTTCTGTCTTTTACCTAAGATGTCAGGGGGTTTGTACTGTTCAGTACTATTTGTGCTGTGCGAACAGTACAAATTTGTGCTGTTCCTCTTTCTGTGTCATATTCTGCCCTCATATCCCTGAATAGTGAGAGGGGTAACTGGGACTTGGTAAGGTGTGTGTAAGAGAAGAATTGCACAGAGGAGGAAAGGACAGAATTCCACATGCTAGATGGTTTGGTATCCAGGGGAAGCTGTTGAACCACCTCCAGGTGGGCAGGCATTGAGTGCCGGTAGGTATGCTGGAAATGCCACTGTGATTGCTCTCCTGATACAGAGCTAGATCACCTGCATCTGTCATCTGCCCTATTGCTGGTTCAAGCACTGGTACCTGCTTCCTTCCTATTGGGCTCAGCTGGAAAGTCAGTATGGGTAGCAGCTCAAATGGGCCATGCTTCTTGTATGGGAAACATGGGGACCACAACCTCTTGGTGTTCACAAAGGGCTCCTCCCTCAAATGGTTTCTCACCCCTTCATCATAAACCTATTTGCTTTGTCTAGGTGGGTTTTTTTGGGTGTGTTATTTTTTACTGGTAGTTTCTAATAATGATATTTTGGGATCACCGAATGTGCATTCACCGTCATTAGTGGCTTCTTCTCATGTTATTTGTTTCATGTTCAGGGAATAGCAACCAGATTGGAAAATAATGAGCTACCTTGTGTATTTCAGAAACATACCCCTCGCAATATGCATTTCAATGATTATCGTCACAGTTGGCTATGTGTTAACAAACGTGGCTTATTTCACTACAATCAGTGCTGGGGAATTGCTGCTTTCAAAAGCTGTAGCAGTGGTAAGTTACAGAAGAAAAATACAAAGCTATATCCCTGCTGCAGTTGTGTTTGTTGATATATTCTTATTTCCAGGGGAAAAAATCGGGGGGACACATCCAATCAGGCTTTTCTATGGCTCCTCTTTTATACCACATATTAGCATTCTGGTGAAAGTAGTCTGATTTTTGACTGATGAGTGGGATTGCACTTAAGGCCATCGATAGCATTTGTAATGTAATGTTAGACCATATTTATTTACCTGCTATAACAAAGTCAATAGGACTTAATTTTTATAGCCAAGTACATGCTTGAAAAATTCTGTGCTAAATTGTAGGCTGAACTCCTGGGAAGCAGGAAACACAGGTTTGTGGAAGTGGGAGCTCTGAACTATTTTTAGTAGCAAGAAGTGGTAATGCTGTCTGCGCACGACGTGCGTCCCGAGTGCTTAGAAGGGAGTTGCTGTGAATACTGGAGTTCACTTGGGAAGGAGTTGCAAGGCAACCTGGTTTGGAAATACTGCTTTGATTGTTCTTGCTGAATTGTGGCGATGACACTGATTTTTATATTTATGGTATCTGACTTGCAGTGAGAAAATAAAAATTTTCACTTATTTTCCAGTAGTGACGCTGCTGTGGCTACTTCAATTGATGAGGCATTAAAAATGACCAAATTTTGTAGCTCATCGAGATTTAGAAACAAAACATTTTGCAAAGCTGAAGAAAATTGTGCATGTCTCCTGTGGTGCCCCAAACTCCAATTAAGGCTCTTCTGGTAACCTAGAACCACAAAGCGTGAATGGATGTACCATACTACTGGGTAGCATTAGCTAAGTAAAATGAAGGCTGTAGAAAAAGTTATAAGGTATACAGATCAGACTTCGATCCTTTCAGAATGGGTCTTCTTTTTTGGAGTCATAATAGTCTAAACTACACATAAATCAGGGCCTGATTCCACCTCCACAGCATTGCCTCAACTGGCTATCTTCCATGCGCAGTCAGGAGTAAGGGTGGGAGACTTCATCTGCAGTAGCCATGGTTTCACAAAATAAGAGGTAACAACTTTCAGTGACTGATGCAAAAAAGAGGTATCATTAAACTTACCATACTTATTAGTAATTTGTTAATAGAGTAAAATTACTGTCATGTTTTATGAAAAATCAGTGTATGTTTCTCTCTCCTCTAACAGACCTTTGCAGAACGACTAATGGGAAACTTTTCTTTAGCTGTACCGGTATTTGTTGCTCTCTCCTGCTTTGGATCTATGAATGGTGGAATTTTTGCAGTCTCCAGGTGAGCATTGCTAATATTACTGGGGGTAAAGGGTATGGGATACACACTGAAGGTAAGGAAGCAAGGGAAAGGGAGAGTAGGATTCATTCCCTTAGCAGGGAGTGAAAAATGACTGTAATGTTTACCAGGTGTGGGGCATTTTCTTACTTTGTTCCTGTTGAGTTTAGTATCTTTTTTTTAAAACCCTTTGAATGATTTGGAAATGGATCCCTCTGAGCATAGCACTTAATTAATGGCTGCTTCGTTTCATGTGAAGGAGGGAAATTGGAGGGAAAATATTAACTAATTCCGAATAGCAATCACAGTTTAAGGTAAGGAGGGGACACCTCCAGAGATTACTTTGATTTCTGCATATGGGCTTCTCCTGCTAGTCTGTTCATTCAGAATACCTCAAACAAGCCTAAGAAGTGCTGCTGTGCTCTGTGACTTTCATGAGCCGCTTTGCCTAGTCACAATAATGAGCACATTTAAAGTCTGTCCACATTTATTTCCCACCAGGATGTTCTTCGTTGCATCCCGTGAGGGTCACCTTCCGGAAATTCTCTCCATGATTCATGTCCGCAAGCATACTCCTCTGCCAGCTGTCATTGTTTTGGTAAATCATACAAACAAATGTTCCTGCACAAGAATTCATATTACAGGCTTGCTCTGGAGGATTCGAACAGAATTTGGGCACTGCTTGAGTCTCATTTATTAATGTGTACGTGGGCTTTGGGCAGGGCAGAGGACAGCAAAGAGAGGAATGAGATTTGGGAGTTGTTCTTATTCTATCATCTCCTTGCTATTTTGTCGGTAGCACTTGACTGCCTATCGCTGCAACCTAATTCATGTCTTATTGCCCTTTATTTCTAAGGAACTGCTAGTGATGAGCTAGTTCCCTTTCAGAGAAACAAATTCCAGTTAAACAAACAAACAAAAAAGGGATTCATTTCACTGGAAATGCAGCTAAACACCAGCATCTGGGAGCACCCTAAAGGCTCGTTATACCACCTTATAGTGAAAAATGCAAACAATTATGCAGTAAGATAATGGAAGGGGAACCCTCAGAAGTGCTGTGTAGCAGTGATTAAAAAATGAGAGAAAGTGTGCCTGGGCAATAGTCTGTGAATTGTCTAAGGAAAAACACCAGTATTATAGTGGAAATCGTATTACCGACTTCTAAAATAGTGGCAGAGCTAAATGTTGGCCATGCATTTGCATTGCAGACTAATTTGTATGGTAAAATGTTAGGACAAAATGTCAAAAAACTGACCTCAAACCTCAGTTTGCATAGTGCCAAGATTTCCACTTGCAGTCTTCATAACCATGGGTGTTCAACCCCTCTTGGGACCAATACTGTAATGTATCCGGACAGACCTCTGCGTCTGTGGGGAGCTCTGGCCACAGCAGAAGGTGCATGTTCATCTATGAGTGTACACTAGTAAGATCAGATGCTTGTACTGGAATTTAAATCAGTTTTTGCTGTAGATGCCTATAAGCTCACTTCTGAAGTGCCAGCTGAAATATTGAATTTTGTATGTGCGCATACAACTGTAGGCTTTCAAATTTTGAAAATTGGGCAATGTGCTTATGGTGAAAAGTATTAATGGAATTCATTTTATATAAGCATTTACTTTGCATTTTATTTCTTTGGGCTGAAGTAGTCGTACCTTTCGGGCAAATTGCTCTGACTGTTTTCTGGGGAATGAAATGCACAAAATGTATTAACATATTATTTTTTTCTGAATGGCGTTTTCTGCTGTTGCATCTGGTCCTGTTACACCAGTGCATTGATTTCCTTTGAAAAAATCAGATTTTCATATGAAGATGGCTTTCCTTCAGAGATTGTAGGTTTTTTTTCTCACCTTATTGCAACTAGAGTAGGTACAGGATATAGTCTGCATTTTAAGATTTTCCTATTTTATTTTTCCTGCCAAGGTCTGTAAGAAAGGAAAGAGCCCTTGAAGAGAAACTGATAAAATGAACATGTTAAGTGTTTGAGGATTGTTAAATATAAAAGCATTTTTAGGAATTAAGAAATCTGTTTATGTATGTATGTCCTAGTATTTGATAGATATGTGTGTGTAGCACACTGTAAGAAATCATGCAGTCTGATTGTAACCCTACTTTACTTTTTTCTTGATAGCTCTCCTTCACTGTCCATGGCCCTTTGTTGCGTTATCATGCTTATAACATAAGTGAGATTTTAAATGTTTAGGGGCTGAGTCTATATAGAAGAAATCTTGCCCAATATAATTCAGTGGTAAAATTTCCTTTGACCTTTACAGATAAAGAGTTTGCTTAATATCAGTGTGTAAAGAACCAAGCGGTTTGTAAGTCATTAGAGGTTGGGAGCCAGAGACCCATATTTGAAATATTGATCGTTCTGGTTCTAATCCATGCTGTCTTCACTGCTTAAAAAAAAAAAGGGAGAGAGGGTGTGTGTGTAGATAACTAATACAAGTTAATTTTCCTTACATAAAGATCTAGCCCAACATTTTACTGCATCTGCAGCTGATATGACCTGTTGCCTCATTATAAAAAAGAGGGGCTGTCTCTGCCAATATTTTTCCTCTTGCTGAACAATAAGGGCTACAATGAAGTTGACTCCTTTCTTCATCTCTGAATGCAAGGACTGTGTCCTTGCTGGCATAGAGTGTCTCATGCAGGAAGTGCGAACTACCCTGCAGAGTTGATCCAAGCTACAAATATTCTGCTTTTGTCCAGAGATTACCCTGAAATAGACCCCTATAGCCTACACCAATCATCTAACCCAACGTGCAACACTAACTTATACATAAGCTTTTGCCTGCCTTGCAGAAGCCTTGTATCTCGGAACAGCTTTTTAATGAGGAAATGTATTTACTCCAGTGTCCCCTCTCCTTCTCGCTGTTCAGTAGCCACCTGAGTGACAGCTAAATGCTTCTCTCTGCTAGAAATGTTTGCACTTGTGATGTGCAATAAGTCTACACCCTGCAAGCCTGAAAGGCGTACTGCATATACAAGCTGGTGGCAACCCAGTGTGCCCAGCTGGCACCCTGTGTGGTGTAGCTACCTCTTACCATGCCCTCCTTACGGAGTTCCCCTCTCCCAGCCTGGGGCACTATAGGACCTCTTCCTTCCACAAGACACCTACAAACCTCTGCTTTCATATGATCAGATGTGACCAAAATGTAACTGCTTTTATCATTTGGATGAGTGACGAGTGAGTAAAACTGCAGTGGGCTAAGGTGTTTGTCTGGTCCCGTGAGAATGGTGCCCAGGGTGCTCAAACATTTTGGTGACCCAGTGGGCTGTGTGCTTGTGTATTTGTCTGGGTCACAGGGAACAGATATGCACTGATCAAGTGTGACCACGTGGGACAGACATCTATTGATCAAATGTGATCTCAGGGGGCAGCTAGGTATTGATCACACACTTGATTGCATGACAAAGACGGGCCTGAAGTCTGTGGCCCTCGGGTGTCCCTGCAAAAGGCTGTGCTGTTTGTCCCCATGGAAAAAATTGATGTCCCTGCTGTAAAATAATAGAGATCAATCCACTAAACCCCTCTTATGCTCTGAATTTCTTTTGCAGCATCCTCTCACAATGATAATGTTATTCAATGGGGATCTCTACAGCCTCCTGAATTTCCTCAGTTTTGCCAGGTGGCTTTTTATTGGACTAGTAGTTGCTGGGTTGATTTATCTCAGATATAAACGCCCTGATATGCCTCGTCCTTTCAAGGTAACCTCTGCTCTCTACTGTTTTACATTAATCTTTCTCCCTCCTATGTATTCGGTAGTCAGAATAAAAGGAGCATTTTTGGATGTAGAAAGCTAGCCTCTTTTTTGAGAAAAACAGGGATAATAGAAAATAGCCTTTTGCACTGAAGGGTCTCTGAGTGTTTTCCTGCAAGCTCCGCACCACTACCCCAGCTGCGTTCCCTGCTGAAAGATAATTCTTGCCTATTCCCTGGTGCTTGGGAGGCAGTGACTGAAGCTGCTGTGCCAAAGTGACGGTGTTTGCTCAGTTTTGCCTGTCTGTCGCACTGAGGCAGCGTGATGCAAGCTGTGTGAAAATATGTCTAGTCCTGTGTAGTCACATAGGGTTCAACCTGCAAATATTGGGGTTACATGTGCCAACCTGATTTTCAGCCAGTCCTCTATTTTAAGTCTCCTTTGATAAGGCCTGAATAATTTTGCCACCAGAACTTACGTCAAGCGTAAGCATTAATATTAAGCATTTATTTCATTCCTTATCCAATATCAAATATACCATTTTTTTTTGTGCAAATAAGTTGTTAGTGCTATTATTATCATATCTAGGGCTTGTAATGGATTTGCAGGCACAGTTATTGTGAACCCAGAAAGAAAATGCTAATAGCCTGGCCCATTGAACAGTAGCTGTTTTGGCCTTGGTTCTGCCATTCTTCTTGCTTATTTTAAGTAACATCTTACAAAGTTGTCCTGTTGTGTATCCAGAAAGATAACGTCCATCATGAAAAAAATGGAGGAATCTATCCCTATTTATATATAGCCAAGAAGCCTATTTTATGAAGAACTAAGAATGTGCGCTGTTGTATTCTTGTCGGTGTATCTGTAAATAAGGGTCAACAGGACAACCTATTTTACTTTGATTTAAAAAAAAAAAAGCTTTGACAGTGCACAAAAGAGGAACAGTAATGCTTCAAGGCATAAAAGGAAGAGAAGAATCTCCAAGGAATTCTCCAGTTCTCTGTTACACCAAACATCTCACAAGCCATGCCTGTAGACTTTTCCTTCAGAGAGGTGCTAACATAGTGATTTTAGTGGTGTTCTTGCAAATTGAGAGAATTAATTTGATATTGTTATTTTTTGCACTTTCAACAGTGACACTAATAATGCTGTTAATCATACAGTCAGAAAGTGCTTTTTCAATAACTATCGGTTGCATAATGCTATCAAATATCTTTATCACTAGTCAAATTGGTGTTTAATTTGCTGTCTTCCTGCTAGATTTTGATTTGTACCTTAGGAAGAAAATCAATATGTTCTTAATAGTTTTAAAAGGTGACTTGAGCTCCTGGTTGTGTTTTAAAATGTTTTCTAATAGGTAATTATCAAAGGGGAAATCTTTACTGTGGTTAGCGCAGCTTACTTATCTACTGGGGGATTAGAGAAAGGACTTCCGCAATGTAACTTATTTACAGCCCTTACGTTTTAAGGGATGTAAACCTGCAGTGTTTTAGTGTGTAATTAAAAGACTTCTGTGGTACTCATTGCATAGCACTCTGTGTAGCTTGGTTTCTGCAATCACTGACATTTTGTGTGCATGTTCTAGATACTCATATTTCTCCAGAACTATCTTATACTGCTGGGTTTTATCCAATTCGCATTTCACGGAACATTAAATGCTATAGTCATTCAATAACAAGGTCAATGTAAAGTAATGGTTCTTTGTGTGGTTATGTTTCAGGTGCCTCTATTTATTCCAGCGTTGTTTTCCTTCACCTGCCTCTTCATGGTTGCACTGTCACTTTACTCTGATCCAGTGAATACAGGGATTGGATTTGCAATAACCCTGACTGGAGTTCCTGCTTACTACCTCTTTATTGTATGGGACAAGAAGCCAAAGTGGTTCAGAAAGCTCTTAGGTAAGTCCCAGTGGGACTTCTCTCCTTCATGCAAACGCTGGGGATTTCTCAGGGCTCTCCGTGTTGTGAAATCCTTCCAATCGATCCTCTCAGCTGCTCTGAGCTGGGGATGACAATGCAAGTTTCTTTCTGGCACATGCTATAGTATTGCTCCGCTGGTTACAATCAATGTTCACTAACTAAGGAGATACGTTTACAGTAAGCCTATTCTTCAGCTCGTGATTGATTTTAAATGACTGGATGCCTCTCCTCCTGTTCCCTTCTCCTCTCCCTCCCCTACAAACATCTGATTCCTTTTAAATCACCCACCTCCAAGCCCTGGCCGTAGACACAAGTATTAACGCTCCTAGGAGAATCGGTTTGGAAACTTAAACGTCACAGTTGTGATGACAGGATGGGCTTGGTGCTCCCTGCTGAGATGATGTGTCTCTGGGCCACTGCGGAGTATTTGGAATGGGACAGGCTTGGTGTGGGGATATTGTCCTTAGCAGTGGCTGCCGACAAAACGATAGCAAAATTTACTGTACCTGACACACCTCTGTGGAAATTGTTTCTGTGCTTCATGACAAACAACTTTTGCGTGACTTGGCCATAGTATTTCACACCTGAAATACACTGAGAATCATTTTTATACCATTTCTGAAAATTTTTGGAAGCATTTGTGGAAGTTCTGATATGTTGGAGAAGGGTTATTTGAGGCATTTCAACTAGAAAGAAGTCAGTATCATTTATTACAGCTCCCTATTCTTCCCTTTTTTGCCACTCAGCTTGCTAAGTTTCCAAAATGGAACTAATTTTCAAAACATGAAACAAGAATATAGGCAAAATATTTGAGGAATAGTGGATAATTTATTAAACAAATCTGAAAGAAAATCTCTTCTGCTGCAAAAAAAAAACTCAACCCATGAAAGTTTTCAACTAAAAATAGTTTATTGGTATAGGTGCCGAATCAAAAATGCATATTGTCTTCTGTGCATTCTTCTGTCTTAAGGGATGATTTAAAATGAGCTGCTCACAATAAAAGAATAGGGGTTTTGTATGTATGTTGTTATACTATAATGTGTATTTATGTGTATTTTCTCTATATAAATGTATGTTATATAATTATGTTCTATGTGTTGTAGGATCTATGAGTTTCCCTCTCAATTCATGCTGGGAAGTCCATAGACAATAGGGCAGAAAGTATTTACAGAAAAAGAGGTTAGTTTAAGGCTAGCACTCTCTGGTCATCTTAATTTTATATCCATGAAGTTATAAACTACTTGCAATGTCCTGGGAATGGGTAGAAAGCTCCAGTGCAAATGAAAACAGTTGTATGCAAAAACATATTCTATTAAATAGTTGTTTTTTTGTCTGTTTATAATTTCTTAGCCTTGACATTTAGGGACTAGGAAATTTTCCCTTATGAAACCCGGGAGATTTTTTTGGCATTTTCTGTGAAGTCTCAGAGGTTTTGGAATACAGTTACTTGAATCTGTGGCCACAGGATGCCAGTGTTGAACTACATTACTTGGGTGAGAGAAAAAAATATTCTCTTTAAGGTAGACTGGGTAGATGTGAAGCTTTTTCTGCTAGCTCTGACAATGAAGGTGAATCTTCTAGCTTTTCAGATAACACAAAATTCTCCTCCTGGAAAGAAGGCCTGGTGACTCTGTAATAGTACCTATGGATGGACACGGGTACTGGCTCTGAGGGGAAAGCAGCAGGTGCCAGTCAGTGGGTGAAACAGCTTGTTTGCTTTGCAATTATTATTTCCGAAATAATAACAGTAAAGATGGAAAACTGATGCTGACAGTTTTGGGGTGGAGCAGAGTGGAGATTTACTTGTTAAATAAAAATAATTTTTTTTCATTGGAAGAAGCAATAAACCTTCTGTGTGGAGTCATTAAAGTGGCATTATTTTCTGAGTGTTAAGGGAGCTCCATTGTATAGCCTTAGAGCATTTTTCAAAGGTATTGAATGAGGATAAATTCACTTAAGGTACCTCTGTGAGATACAGAAAAGTCATTGGGCAGCTGCAAGCTTGAAAAAATATGCATTAGATGTACATAGGCATGAAAGAGTAATTCCAGACCTGAGGTAAAGGACAACAGGGGAAAACAGGATTGTCATTTAAGAGGTAGATTTTTGCCATGTTAACTGGGTAACTTTCTTTGAGAAGATAACTGATTTTTCTAGACAAAGGAGAATGTGGTAGATCCAATCTACTTAGACTTGACAAAGCTTTTTGTGTAGTACTATGGACAAGTCAAAGCCAGTTAGTGTGAACACAACACCCTGCTAACAAGGCTGTTCCCAGGCTGCTTCATCCGCGCAGCTCAGTGCATGACCAGGGTGGTGTGGGGCTCTCCTTACCCATTTGCAAAGTCACCTTGTTGGGGAGCGTGACTTGTTCAGCTACCCAGACATGCTTTGGAGATGAGAAATGACCACTGCTCAGAACCCCTATGTGGAACACGGGCTATTTAAGTAAAGGACGGCACTGGTGCAAAACCACATGGGTACAGACCAGCGCCATATGAGATTAGATGGGATATTCGGAATAGGTGTTGTAAGGATCAGCAGAGAGGGATGTTGAACAGCCAGAATGAGCAGCAGGATAAAAGACCCAGCCTGGAGATGAGTACATTTATGAAGGGGCTTTCAGGCTGGTTATAATAGCAGAGGGGTCAAATGGATTACCCAAGAAATTCTCTCCGAGGCTGAATGTCTTTGCTTTGCATGTTTTGACTGACCTTAATGGCATTTACATTGCCCATTCTTCTTACCAAATTACTGTATTGAACAAAAGGTAACTTCACAGTTTGTGGGGTTAATAGGGTCTGGGTAGTATTTTGCAGTGAAAACAACATTGTGTTCTCTCCTTTTCCAACAAAATTTTGCTGTAGCACCAGATGTGATGGGACAAATCATTTTCAGCTAGTACAGGCTTCATTTGACCTCCACTTTCTTGATTTTTGTAGAACTAATGTGAAAATGAAAAAAAGTCAAGCCTAGCAAATCCTGCGAAGATCAATGTGTAAAATGATGGGGCACCAGCATGAGAATGCTCCTATTTGGACTTCCTCAGTTGAAACCCCAACCTTAGACTCAGATTTAAAACATCTATTTCTTTACAGTGGATTGAATTGCGAGGAGCTTAAAAGTAGAATCCTGCTTTCTTCATAGCCTGGGCCCATGCTGGAAAAGAGATGTGTTTCTATAACAATATATCTTTTTCAGAGTTATTTACAAACATGAGAGGATGATACTTGCTCACTGAGGACGTAGTGTTATACTCTCAGTTTGCTTCTCTTTGTAGAGTTTGTGGTTTTGGGATCTGCAGGAAATCATCTCAGCATATTGCTGTCACAGATTTTGTGTCCAGTCTTGCACATATGCAGTAAATTACTGCTTTCTTTCCTCACCCAAGCTTTATGTGGTGCTTGTGTAGATACCAGGTCTGGGTTTCTTATAAAGCCTGTCCCCTGGGACCTATTTTGGGCAAATTCTCCTCTTGAAAGGGAAAATTAGGGTTTAAAGTTGGGGAGAATGTTAAGTTATCTTGTTACAAATGTGAAACTAGTCCTGTAACTCCAGGTACTGCTCAAAGCAGACAATATAGAGATGCTGACTGCAGATAGATTGGAACACTTTTTTGGGGGAAAATACTCCTTACACTCTCTTATCCTGAGTTTATTGCAACCAAAAATACCCAAGCAAGCACCCCAACCCCCCAAAGTTGTCTGATTGCTCCTCCGTGGCTTCATCCCAGCACAGAGCCATTCTTCCATTCTTCCATTACCCCGTGGAAGTGGAAGAGTGGCAGCTGTCTCCCG
>JANZLQ010000007.1:18847367-18858882 GCA_026212715.1 Elanus axillaris | reverse complement strand
CTCCCCCCCAAGTTATCTGATTGCTCCTCCATGGCTTCATCCCAGCGCAGAGCCAAACTACCCCATGGAAATGGAAGAGTGGCAGCTGCCTCCTGCCACAGTGAGGGCAAGGTCTTGCTGCAGGTGCCTCTGTCAGGTTTGTCAAACAGGATATTAAAATCACAGCCAGCTCTCGAGATGCCCAGGCTTTCTCTCTGCTGCTGTGCCCTTTTCCAAGAGCTATTACACCACAGCTCAGCTTGACAGAAAGTCTGTATTATTTCTCCTTCCTTTGCTCAGCCTCAAACCTGGAAGGGGTGGGATGGCTGGGGCGAAGCCCCACTGGCTTTCTGCTGCTGGCTTGCCTCCTGCCATTCATCCTGGTCATGCTCAGCCCAGTTCTGAAGTCCTGCTGCAGGTAGGGGAGGGAGATGGGAGGAAAATGCAGTCCCTGTTGACTTTCAGCCTCTCTGACCCCATTAGATTATCAGGTAAGGGTAACCTGGGTTTGCACTGAGCTGGTGACCTCCAGAGAGAAGAGCAAAAGATGGTAGAGTCTGCCTTAGGAGAGCAGGAAAGTAGTTTCAGTTTGTATCTTCTGTGAGTTGCACTGTTCTACCCTCCTCGCTTTACACTGCTGTAAATGCCGACATGTCATGGTAGACAAGGAAAATCAGAACTTTCTCTTACCACAACTTCTGCTTGTTTAAAATGGGTCCTTAAAAAAAAGTGGCAAGCAAAAGGAGCAGTAAGAGAATGCTCTTTTACTATTCTACATTTATTTATGGATCAGTACGCTAAAAAGAAACCCACCAAAAACAGCAGAAGGAAATAGATGTCCAGAGAAACAAAAAGACAGCATGTAGCTGCTTTGGATGTGTGACATTCTTAGACCTGTGAAGCTTTGTAATAACTGTTTCCTTTTATTTTAATTTTTCTTTTCTCTTTTGCTTAGGCAGGTCTTGGCACAGCTGAATTAACTTGTTTGAACCCTTTCAGACTTTTATTTCAACATTGCAACTTGGTTAAAACTAAGCAGCTGTGCGGAACAGTCCTGCTTCAAGATAGCCTTTAAATGCATGCAGACTTTTATTGAACAAGTTTATACGTCCATACCCTTCTGTTATTATTTTATATGCATAGCCTTGGATCAGAGGCAAAGAAAACATAGTAAAAAAGAAAAAGAAAATTCAATCAAGACATTTAAATGATATATGCACCTGGTATATAAGACCACTGTGAACTGTATGTACAAGTAGGCTCTACAGCAGCTAAGATAATTTTCTGGGCTGCTTCTGCCTTCTCCATCCCCACCAAAATTTCCCATGTGTATGCTTTTATCTTTGCAGACAGAGTAACTGTAACATTGCAAATCCTCTTGGAAGTTGTCCCATCAGAGGAAGACCGGAAATCATGATCGTCATGTACAGCTTTTTGCTTGGTGTTTCATTTCAACCTGAGGAAGAGGGTAGGGACATTTCTCCCCCTACGTAATGTTCTACAAACTGGAGGAACAAGTCACAGCTGAGATGGATACCAAGCAAGTCAGTTACTAGAACTGTATTTTACGATATTGCAAATTTTTTTTTAACGTGGTTCATTTATATGTAGAAAGCAAGAACTCGTGCTATGAGGGAACTCATGTCTTCACTATTTCTTTTGTTACAGTGTCATATTTTAACAAACCGTAGGTTCATTAAACTAGGATTTTGATTGCATTGTCACTGAAAATATGTATAAGCAATGTGTAAGTAATAATCGGGTGTACTGTGAAGAATGTATCCTGCTTGCTGTCCCTGAAGAACTCAACTCTCACCAGAAAGGGTGAGATAAAGCTCTGCTGAGTTTCACTTACTCATGTTCTTCCCGTCACTCCATTTGGCAGACTGATGGACTTCTTTTGGCTGGCTGGGAGCACCAGCACACTGATGCAGAAGCACAGCAGTTTCTTCATTCCAGAGTTTTTATACTATAGCTGATGGGAGCATCTTCTGAGAATTAGTATTTCTGCCAGTGGGGCAGGAAGATTTTAGCCTGGGGACACTAATTTCATGCCTGTTAAAGTTTCTACCAGTCTGGAAATGAACACTGTTTTTACCAATGTTTCTTTGTGTATATATGTATAGGAAATACAGCAACTGGGTAATCACCTTCAGATGAGTCAAAACATTTGAATGCGACCTCCATTGCTGTATTAATATTTTCTCTATGGAAGCATATGGACCTGCAGCTATCAGTCAGGGAAACCTGATTTTAAAGTTTTATATCATTGTCAGTGAGCAGAAATGAAATAGTCACTGGTGGGAATACTGTATAGACATGGCAATAAATGCAATACCTTTTTTTGAATAAGGTATAAGGCAAGCTACAACAGATTTGTTGATTTGAGTAGGATATGTGCCTAATCTGTAGGCTTTTCATTCAAACACTCCAATTAACTAGGCCTTGGGACACCAAGGAAGAGGTGCTCTGCCAATGTATCTTCTTCATGGCTGTATCTCAGCAGAAACAGAGAAAGGCCATCAAAACTGATAAAATCAAATGCAATTCATCTTCAGAATGATGTTTGAGCTGCGATTTGGCTCAAATGTGAGCTGAAGTTTTGCCCCCTTTTTTAAGATAGTTGTAGATAAAGAAATTTTTTAATGCTTAGAAATTCAGTTTTATATTGTTAATTGAAGACTACTCAACCTTAAGATTAAGGTTTTTTATCACTCTGTTAAGAATATAATGCTTAAGTATTGAATGCACTACTTTTTGAGCTGTTTGCTATCGGCAAGTCATATGTTTCATGAAAAATTTTATGGAACTAAGAAACATTAAACTTCCAAAACTGGGAGAAAAGCACAACTAGTAGCCAGACCACTACAGTAAAGGGAGACTGTGTGTTGTATATGTGTTGTATATATCCAGAATAACTACCATTTTAAGGGTGTACAGTAAAATGTCTTAAATTTATACATGTTTTTCTTTCTTGCATTTCTAGGGTGGAATTTCATAGAAGTAGGGAAATGGGAGTAACTGATTATGTAGAAGAGCAGTAAATTAAGACAGAAAACATTTTGCAAACAATTTCTTTAAATGTTTTCTCTTTACATTAACTTAAAGTATTATTTGAAACTTTTTTAGGCAAACATTTTGAGAGATTTTTATGTTGACAGTGCATGTGTTTAATTACTATTTACATTCGGGTCAGAATTCTGCTTTTGGGGCCATCTCCTGCCATCCCAGGTCCCCAGGGTTTGGCCTGTGTCATCGTGGAGCATCTTCAGAGTACACAAACTGCATTTCTCTCTGATAAAAATAAACTGCCTGATGCCCTCCAGGAGAGCACCTAACACACTCCTCCCCTAGTGGATGCTGAGTGCGTGGGATCCTACCAGAGCTAATCCAAAGCAAAACCTCCTGAACATTGATAGTGTGGATGCCAGGTTTTCAGCACCAACTGTTTCATTCCATGTACTCGTTCCTATCATGCCACATTACTTGAAAATTTAAATGTGGGCAGTGTTAACTTGTAGAAATAAATGGGCTCTGTAAATATAATTGAACGTTGCTTTATTTTCCCGTCGTGGACTATAAAGTTTAGAAATATTTCTGAAGCCTGATTCAATGAACACATTTTACTAAGCTTATTTCATGTAAGGGGTTAATTTGTCCCAAGGGAAATCCTATGACTCATTGATTGTGAAGATGTATACTTTAGGAAGAAAAATTTACCTGCAAAATCAAAACCCATTTTTTTTTAAAAATACATGAGGATTTATCTTTAGCACATACAGTCACAACAAAATATTGTAACTGGGTTTCCACTGCATTATAGAAGTCAGTATTAAGGACTTGTATTACACCTGGAAGTGAAGCATGTCCCCATAAATGGAGGAAAAACAGGTTACAAATATTTTTTTAAAGCATTGAGTTTTAAAGTATTGTCTTCAGAGTTGTAAAGGAAATTCTTCTAAAATAAAGGATAAACTTTATATCTAATTTTTCTTATTAGGGCCTGAGGTGGTAAGGCCAATGACCACCAAAGACTACTTCTGTGGCAAATTTTAGTGAACCTTAATTTTTTTCTGTTTTTTTTTTTTACCTTGCTCTTTGCACCTTTTTATCAACTGGAATCTGTCAAAACATCTCTGTCCTTTTATTTAGGTGGGTGCTGCTGTTTTTCTTCTTTGAATTTGTTGCCCTTCTGGGGTATAGGCAGCAGTGTCACATTTTATATGAATAGCAAATACTGACGAGGTTTAGTACAACATCTTGTAGAGAAACAGTTTAGCATCCGAAGCCTCCGAAGATGATGACTTATCTTTGCAACTCCTGATCTGGACTGCTATGTGGCCTAAGGCATGATTTTATCAGAGGGGCACGTTTTGATCTCTGAAGCCTGCTCCCAGCTCTGCATGGGCACAGCGTGTCCAACATTTTCTCTGGTGCCATGTGCTGCATGCAGGTCTGTCCCTGCCATCCTCTCCCAGCCCAGGAGTCTGCCGTGGCTTCCGAGGGGCTATTGGATGGGAGCCAGAGGGTCCCCTCTTCCTCCAGTACATCAGCAATACATTTCTTGTCTGGACCTAGAGTCTTCACGATTCGTTTCTGCTCCTCTAGATAATCTCCTTTATACACAGGAATCAAAGCGGGTGAGAGAGAATCTCATTTTTTAAATGAGGTGCATGTGGTCTGATAAAATCTGAATTGTGTATGTCATGTGAAATACTTCCAGATCCCCCCTATGGAGGTTTTCATAGGTCTTGTGCCCTTTTTACATCGTTGTACAGGGACTTTTTTGGTACAAGACAAAATACACTGGCACAACTGGCAGCTGTGAAGTTTTAGGGGTGCTTTTTGTCACGATGGCATGGGGTTGCCAAGCAGAGGTGCTGACATGCCGCTGATGGGCAGCACTTTCCCAGGGACACCGCAGCCTCCAGCTGTGGCCGAGGAGCAAAGATGCTTTAGCCTGATGTCTGTCCCCAGCTCCTTGCCTTGTCAATCAGCTCCCAGGCTGCTGCTGTTTGCACCGTAGTGTTTTAAGTTAACCTGCATTGATTTTGGTCTGCCTTAAAATACTGCGCCATCAATCATGGTGTTTTAGGAGCTGGTTCTGGAGCCTCTCCACAGTAGAGAGAGGTAGGTAGCTCAGAGCTGTGGCTTCAGCAGCTAAATATCTAATATCTCGTAGGGGTGTGTGTATATATATGTGTTTGTATATATTGCCAGAACGTGTATTCAAGTTATATTTTTATGGGAAAACTTTTAAGTACTTTTGGAAAAGCCATTCAAAATGAAGCAACTATCATAACTTTTATGCCAAATTTTAAAATTTTTGGCACCTTTTTCACTTGATGCAGGAATTGTGGCTTATATTTACTCTCACTTGCGTATTTTAAAAGTTGTCTTTTAATGCTAGTGTACAGTAACAAAGGCATTTAATCTAATTTGATGTAAATATGCATCTGATTGACATCACAAACTAAGGGCCAAGCTGGCTTAGAGAAAGACAAGCCTGAGAAAACTATGCTGCCCCAGGACACGATGCATCCCATGCTAAGACAGGTACTTAAGGCAGGTGAGATGAACTGATCTCTGGAGTTGCTCATAGCTCTGTTTTTCTTGAAGGAGGAGATGGGATGACTGGTTTAAGCATGGTTAACATGTTAGCTGAAAGGGAGTGAAATAAACCCTAAGTTACTGCAGCTGGTATAATAAAATTACTGAAAATCCTTATGTTCTAAACTGATTGATACTGAGGATCAAAATTACCCCCAAAGAATTACTTATTTTCAATTAAAATTGCAAGAGATTTCTTTTGACTAGGACGCACTACATTTTCCAGATTTTCCAATTTGAATTAAAACCAAACCAAAAAACTTTGCTTGCAAGTTCATCTGCCTTTGACTATGTGTGTATATGAATATAACTCCTTGGCTGAATGTCTATGCTCCTGCTTTTTGATTTTCAAGGGAAAATGCAGCCTTCAATTTAAGAATATTTTTCAAACTTTATTCTACAGAAAAAAGTAGAAGTTACCTACATCCACAAGTTAAGTAGCTAACTGTGTTGATGCAACAAAATGAAAAGGACTTTCCATGATGTTGAGTACCTCCAGAATTTTTGGTTCAAGTGTTAGACATATATCAAGATTCAGACAGATTTTAATCAGTAGAGGTCTTAGAAAAATGAGTGTTGATCTTTCTTCAGGAGGAAGTAGATATTTCATTTTTCCAACATACCTATCAAACATTGTGTTTAATGACCAGCAGAGAACAGATGGCTCATATAGCAGAGCCTGTAGCAGCAAACACACTGAAATCCAGTGCAAAACACGTGTTTATGTCTGGGAAGGGTGTGAACAACAAAGTCTGGCATTTTGAAGTGGTCAGGGGGCAGTTCAGGCTGATGTGTGATAGCCCCTGTTTGGTTATAGGGCTGCTTCCTGAGACTGGAGACTTTTCTGCAGCAACTGCAGCGTGCATACGGCCGCTGGCCCAGAAAAGGGCAGTAAAAAACGCCAGTTCAGGAACATCACTGGACCTTCAGACATCTGAACTGGCTTGCACTCTTAAACTGACTCACAGTCTATATATAGTCTGTAAAGGTGTTTTTTTGTGCAAGCCTCATTAAAGTACTGAGGACAACCATCCTAAGAAAGTGTGCTTGTGCCCATGCCAGCTTGTGTCCCACCTAAGGTGCTGTGGACTCCCCCTCAGCCTGGCTCTCCTCCCCCCCGGCAGGATCAGTCCCCAGGGAGGGCTGGTTATGCCAAAGGAAGATGACAGGGTTGAGATATCCATGTGCCCAGATAGGAGCTCTTGTCTGCAGAAGATGGCAGCTGTGATTTTTTTTTTTTCCTTCCACTCTTTTATCCAGTTCTCTGTGGTGATGAGTCTGGAGTAATTCAGGAAAGTCTCCTTGCCTTACTTAAACACCTGCTGGTGACTCGTTGGGACTTGGCAAAGGTGGAATTTCCTGCTTGCCTTCAGAAGCCTATATATTTTTCTTGCATGTTAGTCCATGTCGAATTTGATTTCTGTCTTTTTGCCAAGGATCTGCTGGGGACCGTGTCTACAATTGACACACCGATTCTGTTTACCTTTGCTTTCTTGTTTCCTTGTTTCTTGTTTCAAAGAAACTTTTAAAATTTTTTTTTCCTTGAAGTGCAAAGACCCAAATGGATGAAACACCTTTTCCAACAAAGGTTTGACTTTATCAAGGGAGAGTTTGGATCCTCTTTACGTTTCCTGTAACAGGAATGTCTACAGTGTTGCGTTCTAAATCAAAGCTTTGATATTTTCTAAATATCATATTGATGATGATCCAACATGGTTATAAAAGCGCTGTGGCTACAGTCAGTTTTATGCTTTGGTAGCTTTCTCTTCTCACAATGTAAGCGACAAAACTTTCCCACTGCTAAGCTTTTCTGCAGGCCTTTTTCTGCTCCCAGGAATTCAGCTAGATCTCCTTTGAAAGGGAAATACCCTCCCTTCCTTTGGGGTGTACCTCACCGTCTAGAGTTGGTGCTTTGGATGTTAACAAGTGACTGTAGCTGCAGATGGGCACCTTGCTGAGCCCAGAGCTTGTTCTGTTCAAGGGGAGCTGGAGTCCTGGGTGTTATAAAGTAGCCAGCTTTTGCAATCACTGCTAGTACTGTACTTACAGTGTTTTATAAAATTGTTACCTAGGAATTTTGGTGGTTTGGGTTTTTTGGGTTTGTTTTTTTTTTTTTACCTCCCTGTTTGTTACGAAGACCTTAAATGTTATGGGACAGTTTTCTAATTTTACTCTGTACCGTTGGCTCTGCCTCAAGAAAGCCATTTGACGCAGTTTTAGCTGCCAATATCACTTTGCCACTCAGTCATTACAGTGTAATTGGATCTAAAGTACGTGTATAATTTGCTGCTAGCAATGTTGGCTTGTCTTAATTATGATATCCAGCTGATTTCTAAGGATACTAATCAATGAATATGCATAGCGTAGTAGACGGACTTGTACAAATGAGTAAATCTTTACAAGAACTTGAGGTTTCATGGTACCTACTTATCAAGTTGTTTAAAAGCATCGAGGCAGGATCTTAGGCTTAAAGTGGATGGGGGCTTTCAAAAGGGCTTGTGACATAGTTCAGGACACAGTGTGTGCAAAGCCTGAGGTGTTTTAGACTGTGTATATGTGTGCGTTCTGCCACACTTGGCAAAATTTCTGGGAGAAAATGAGGAATAGCCTAGAGGGATAAATATGAACTCCTAGGCAGATGATGTTTCTTACCATTTCCCCAGTGCTTTCTCCTACATTCACCCTGACTGAAGGTTACAAATAACTTTTCACTGAAAGCATTTCCTTTCAGTGTCTCCTCTGCAAGCCAGCTTTTTGAGACATCTGTATTTAATTTTAAGCTGGCTGCTATTCTTGCCCATCCACTTTCGATTTTTTAAGCCTCATATTTTTCCTCATCTGAAAAATGTCATGTCATAGAAAACCAGCTTTCTAGGCTGTAACAGTACTTTTTAAAAAAGTAACATGATCACAAGTTATAGTCACGTAAGGATCTAAAGCCTTTCCAAGCAGCTCCTCCCTTACAGGCTCGTATAGTTTTGTTTGCAGGTGGCAACCAGAGGATCTTAAAGCTTATCACATCAAATACTCAGCTCCTCTAGGGTACCTCAGATGTGGTGCAGTGTTCTAATAGAATCCTTGCACTTGCACTCCAATACCCCGTTAGAGGTCCTGACATGGCCAGCCTGTGTTAGAAAATTCAGACACATGACAAACCCTGCTAGACATTATGAAAACTCCATGGGGATATTGATAGATTTGGACAAACTGAAAGGCTATGTGCACAGCAGTGAATTTTATGATTAGCCATCCATGTATACTTAATTACTTGCATATATTCAATTACCAACAGCTTCATTAAAAAATTTCTGTTATCCATTTCTAGGGGGACATTTCAGCTTTTCTGGGTTTGTTTTATTTTTCCCTTTTTTAATAATAATAATAATAATAATAAAATATATGGAGATTTGGAACATTACATTCAGTGCAGCTCTCTCAGGTGTTCTGATTACCAGAAAGCTAGGACAGGCAAAGGAGCTTTTAAGGGAGTTCTTGCTGTATTTTTACTTGACATACTGCACAGTGCAATTCAATATTCATAAATTACTTTTGGCTGCTGTTAGTATTTCACAGCTCTGTTTGCTAATTCATGTGCCAGATTTATTTAAAATGAATCATTAAATGCCAGGAGATTTGATGCTTGTTCCACATGCAGCAGCTTACTATTGAACAAAACTCCAGCACTTTGTACTGATGCTAAACCCTAGCTACTTTTGATTTTATAATAAATATGAGTCAGAGGCAGGATAAATCAGATCCTGTACTGTCAGCTTGGCAGAGATGATTGATCATACCTTTCTGACAGCACTGCATTTGACTGCAAGTCTCATGCAGCCCTCCTTTAGATCATACAAAGGCATCTGGATGATGAAAAGCGCGCTAGCTTAGAAGATAGCATACAGTGCTGCACCGGTGTCATATTTATCTAGCGGTATGTGTACTCTAAAATGCTTCAGGCTGTAGCTCATGCTAATAATTATCCCTTGTGTTGAATACACCTTGACCCATTTTTATTCCTTTACCCATATTTTAAACAAAAATTGTTTTCAAAATCCTTTCCAAAATGGATATGTAAAGCCTTTATCTAAAGCAGACACATGTGGGTAATAAAATACCTAGTCTCTGCGCTCACTTAGAGTCACTACTTTTAGAAATGGAATCATTATAAATTAGTCAAAAGGTTAGGTGGCCACCCAAACACTCCCCTTATTCCTGCTTTAGAAAAAAACCCTGTCTAATCAGGTATCAGAAACAATCTAGTCCTACAGTTTGGGTATGATTTGTTGCCGTTTGGCTCTTGACGATGGACGTCTGCACCAAAGGTCTGTGCTTGAAATACTGTCTAAAACCCAACAACTTCCCTGGGCAGAGGGGGTCAGGGGGAGCAGCGTGTGGCCATCTCCTCCCCTTTCTGGGCTTGCTGGTGAGCGGTTTGCGTAGCTGTTGTTATACTGTGGCTCATTTGGAAGCTGCACTCGTGGAGAAATTCTATTTCATTCATGTTATGAATATGCCTGAATACAAAACAGACTGGTGCAGTACAATGTTATTGGGTTTTTCCTCACAATTTTTCAAGATGTCATTTGAGATGTATTCATGTTCAACTTGTATGGCTTTCATCTGGCTTTCTCTTATATTATACATGTCATTTTCTGTATATACATATATATGTATGGTTTAGGGCTAGTGACGCAGAGGTGCATTCCTGTGTTGCAAGTTTAAGAAAATCAATAAAGTATTATTTAATGCATGTCAACTTCATTTTTAATACTATTTCTAAAGTAAATTGCAGAAAGCATATAACCATCCACCATGGAATAATAAATTGATATAGAATGTGTGGGGAAAAGGCAATAAGCCAGAATCATTAGAAAGCTCAGTGCACCACTCCAGCAACACAAAGCAGTCGTAAACCTGAGGTTGGAATTGCACACAGCAAATGGTGTACACCAGTAAATCTGGCCCTAGTAATTTTACTGCAAATGACATACAAGCCAGAAAAACATTTAGATAATTGAAATTAACACTTTTAACAATGATCTATAAAGCAGTGAATAAAAATTAGGAGGTTCTTTCAAGCTCTCTGTAATAAATCTACGGTACTTCAGGATCTATTTTTCACCAATATAAATGAGACAAAATAAGATGAACCCTCTTTTCCTTATGCATCAAACATCTTTATTGGTAAGGTATCATACCAGCCCCCAGTTTGCCAAACTACAACAGTGCATGAAGCGAAGGCTTGTAATTTTGAAGTTGGAACAAAGCTAGATGGAAATGGAAAAGATAATAAAAGGGAGCTACTGGAAAAACATAGCACAGATTTTTTTTTTGTTTTGATTGATGCAAATCTGCACCTGTGTTTACTCATATCAAAGTAGCTGTACATACTGGGTTATGTGAACATAGCTCTTGGACAGATACAAATGCTCCTGCAAACTTTGAAGTTCTTTGGAGGATGTAACCACTTGTGTAAGGTTTAGGGTAGTCTTCTGATACTCTAAGAAAAAAAGTTTTCTGTTTTGTATTTCATCCATACCAAATTTTTCAACATTGCTCTTAAAATACAACCATTTCTTATCTTTCTAACCAAACTGATGAAAGAGAACATTGAATCTGTCAGGTAATAAATCAGCTTTTTGATGTTGGATCAGTTGTTTGAATCACTGTTTGACCATATTATTGGCCACTGTCTGTCATCACGCTGCCTCGGAAAGATGCCAAATGCAGAGCCTGCTATCCGACAGAGCCCAATCTGGGTGACAAGCCTTTGAAATGAGCCTAGGAGGAAGTCTGGGTGTCAGTGGGAACACTGCCTCGCATGACATTGTGCACATGTGTGGTGGGTCGACCATGGCTGGACGCCAGGTGCCCACCAAAGCCGTTCTATCACTCCCCCCTCCTTCGCTGGACAGGGGAGAGAAAA
>JANZLQ010000007.1:18827116-18847267 GCA_026212715.1 Elanus axillaris | reverse complement strand
GCGTCACCCAGAAGCCGCCCCTGTAACCCCCCCCCCCCCTCGCGACCAAAACCTTGCCACAGAAACCCAATACAACATGGGTGAAATGTTGCTCTGTGGATGGGAACCAAAACCCCAGCTGAACTCCTTTAAAAACTGAGCTGCTTCAAGTAGTCATTGCAGTCAGTCTGAAATCAGTTTTGCTACCTGGTTCTGCGTGGAAATCTGGCCATCGCTTTCCAAGCTATCAATCTGAGCTCTTTCATGAATACCAAATTCATTTCAAAAAAATCAGATTCAATAAAACAATTTCTGTAGGGGAAGAAGCACTGCTAGGAGAGCGACTGAAATATGGTTTTGCATTAAATTCCCCTTTTTTCCTGATGATAGGGATGCCTCAGAAGTACTACTGCAAACATTTTAAAAATAAAACCCAATCCTCCAGACTTATATAAAACCTTTTCACTCTAATAAAAGTGGATAGGGGTGTGTGTGTGTGAGAGAGAGGGAGTAAAGCATTATGGGTGGAAGCGGCGCATGAGAGCGATGCTCGGGGTACCGACGGCCACCAGCCATGGGGAAGGAGCGAGCGCTGCAGTGGGAGGGTTGTGCTGCCACAATTTTAGGATGCTGCTCCGATATTCACATCTCTCCTCCAGAGCACCTCCAGCGCCAGCCTTTCAAGTGCTGACACCATGGAGAAATTTGGCTAGAGTGGGTTTTTCCCGGCCGGGTGGAGGAAATGAGGAGGCATGAGCCGCGGAGCATCAGCAGAAGCAACGTACCTGGGAAAGCTATCCGACCCTGTGGAGCCGTGGCCTGTGACCTGTGCCGCACCCAGGGGGACTGTTGAATTTAATGAGAGAAAAGTCTGGGGAAAAAGAGGTGGCTTTTGAGATCCCACCCAGAAACCAGCGTCTGTGACAAATGTAAGCTACTGGAAGCTTGCAAACATAATATCTTTTATACTGAGCTACAATAGGCTGTGTAAAAGAAATAGGCCCCAAAACCGAACATATTGGTGCTGCCAGTGTTGTGCGTATTTCTGTGCTCCTGTCTCCGTGGGGGATAATTAATTCAACTCTCTGGAAAAGCAAGCAGGTCTCAAAAAACAGAAAAAAAAGAAAGGAGAGCCTCATTTCCTGAGGGCAGTTGCAAAAGCTGGCTTATGTTAGGAGGCTGGAGAAAAGAAGAAAGTTAACAGGAGGGAGACAGACTAAATTGAGGATCAGGGCAATACACTGACAGAGTCATTGCCTGTAAAAAAGAATGGGTGGAGTTTTGTCCCCATGAATTTCAAGTCATGGTGACTTGAAGAGGCAACTATAGGCTTAAAGTCCTCCTAAAGGACGATGCCAGAAAGACAGACCTATTTTTCCTTGCCAGAGAAAACCAATGGCTGA
The DNA here is from genome assembly GCA_026212715.1 of Elanus axillaris. Taxonomy (NCBI): domain Eukaryota; kingdom Metazoa; phylum Chordata; class Aves; order Accipitriformes; family Accipitridae; genus Elanus; species Elanus axillaris. Next base: position 18,845,885 of record JANZLQ010000007.1, on the reverse strand, counting down.
TGGATGAAACCTGAAGTCAGGTAAGAGATGCCTGGGAATTGTTTTATGGACTAGGACTGAGCTGAAAAGAGGTCAAAGCTGTTGTGGCATTCCTTTGTACGAATACAGGATAAACATTCATATAAACCTTTCAAGTTGTTTGATTTACCTTCCATATTTTTTCCCTATTTATGTTCAGGCAACAAATGTATTTGAGTTTGGGTGATTTCCACTATGAAGCCTGCTTTGTCTCTGTGTGTGTGTCCCAAGAGCCTCCAGCCACCAGATGGGACCAAAACAAGCAAGAAATTGAGACCTGGGAGTTTCTTTGTATTCTGTGCAATCTAACCATTTTCCTTCCTTTCTTTCTTTTTTATTTTTTTTTAAATAGTGTAAATGGATCATACAGGTCTATGAATATAAAAGTTGCTATATTGGCTAAGAGCAAAGGTCGATATAATATAGTGTCCTGTCCCTGCCTCTGGCTTTTCTTCTGAGAACAAAAAAATATCAGAAAGAGGGACAGACATAGCTTCCCTGACTTACCTCCCAGTGACCGGGGAGGGGAGAGGACTCCCTGAGCCAATGACTGCATCTGGACTAGGGTGTTTAATAGCTATGAGGAACACGGTCTCAAAAAACAGACTCTCTCTCCCTTTTTGAACCTACCTAGGAAGAAAGTTAGATAGCAATTTTTGTTTGTGCTGTTACTGTGTAGGTTAAAGAATAGTAGTCTGGGGTCTGGGTTTTTTTTTTACTTTAATTTTCTTCCAAGTCGACCTAATCATTAGGACAAACCACATATTTCCAGGTTTCATGAGAGACAGCTATGCTTTTTAACGAGTTGTGTAACAGATGCTATTTTGGCCCTGGCTAAGGGAGAGACACCTAACATAGCTGTGCCATATGCAAAGCACTTTAAAGAAATAACCAAAATGTTCCTCTTTAGACTCCAAAATAGCTGAGCCAAACCTCACAAAACACCCGTCTGCAGCAGGTCCCTCTGCCCACAGCCGTGACCAGAGTCAGTCGCTTCATCTTGTGAAATGTTTGGGTAAGAGGTGAAGAAAGAAGCAACACCCTGGACGTGAAAGAAGCTGAACGCGAACGTTTGCAGGTACTCACACAAATCCCACTGAGTTCTGATGACGAAGGTGACACACAGCCCAAGACGGGTTGCTCGCCAGTCAGGCACCCACCCTATTCCTCTGCAGGTGTTTCTGAAGTGGGGCACAAATCTCCTCTCTCTTCACTTGTCAAAATGTGTTGCCTTCCCCAGGGGGGGCAAATCTCCCTGCAGTAATGCTTTTTTTGAAGTTGCTTCTGTCCTGCCTCTCTTCACCACGAAAATTCAGTCTGGTAAGATTTGTGGCTTCCCACCCTGCCCTCAAGACGCATGCATCTAATACAAATTAATTTCTTGATGTGGTTTGTTACTAATACATGGACAATGCATTTTTTTAATGATTGTTTTGACAGGTGCACCTCCTTTTTCTGCTAATATTGTATCAGTTGTGGTTCCCTGAGAATCATCTGATATTCAAGAGTATTTGAGAAATGTTGGTTTGAATTCTTTAGTCTACAATTGAGGAATTAGATCCATGAAACAATTGTGATTGGTTAAGACAGGCACATAATATTGTTTCTGTTCTGCTAGGGCACCTATTCCAAACATTTCAGTTCAAATGATAATGGAAAGGGCATGCATAAAGTGCTTCAGTTACAATTATGCCTTTGAAGTAATAAAAAAAATATATTAAAAGACAGCAACAGATTTTGATTTTCTGTGTTTTGGAGCATCTAATCTGATATATTTTGAGCTTAATTTTCAGACTTAAGAGGAACTTCCAGAGCCTTAATTTAGAAGTTGTGGACTCTATTTGGAACAATAAATTCTTTTTTTTTTTTCCTCAGAACAGTGTGCATATCATTCATTGACTTCCAAAAACGCTTCAAAATTTTTGCCTGCAAAGCCTGCAATTCAAGTCCATTACTAAAAGATTTTGCTCATTAAAAAAAAAATAAAATTGTTTTGATTGTCTGAGCTCTTGATGCAGTTGATATTCTTGTATTCTTGGCAATGCTAGGAGCAGGCCAGGAGCTATCATTCCAGAGACAGCTATCTGAAGTCTAGGCACAGTTATGGATTTTACATTAACAGCCTATTTTGCAGAAATCCTTTACTCCTCATTAACAAAATACAGGTCTGATGGGTATCATGATACTGCCGCTCTTTTATTTATGTTTCTGTTATTTCAAAAATTGATTGTAACTCTACTTCAGTTGGTTTTCCCATCTATTATAATATGCCATATTCAACATGCTTCTTTCAGACAACAATTCACGTTCAGAAGTTCTGGTCCAGGAAAGCTTATCTTTCTTCAGTTCTGTCTGGTTTTCATTAAGTTTATTTGTAGCAATTGGTGATGCCGAGAGTCCTGCATTTGGTTTCCAGTTGTCTTACCATCAGAACTCTTCAGTATCGTTCTGCTTTCCTTGGTAGACTGTGTTCATTCTTGTACACTGCTCCAGGGTTTCCTTACAAAGAGATTATTACCTCGGTAGAACACTTTTATAAATATTTATCTATGAATTTCATTTTCTTAATGATATGTAGCAGATTCTACACTTAAAAAGCATGAATGATCCTGTTAAAAATCGTTTTATAAAAAAACATTAGGAAGGCCTGTTATAATTTCATGCTTATTTTTCCGATAAGTTGTTTTAAATGTGATACCTCAGGATACAAATATTCAGCCATCTTCCCTCTGCTGTGCCGAAATTCTTCTGGATCCTCTAATCCCAGGGCATACCAGACTCCTTACTGAATGTCTCTGTATCAAAATGGTTGGTATCTCTTCACAGAGAATATGCTACCTTCAGACTGGACTACAACAAAACTCTGTATTTTATGTGCAATGGGTCAGAAATTGCTGGTACAGAGAGTACCTCTTAACATTATCAAAATTTTGCATAGTCAAAATCTCAAGTTTGTTTTTTTATCTACATACTTTATTGTGTCTTTTTTTTAACATGTCTTATAGCACAAGAAGATATCTCTTGTTAATTCCTTTTATTTTCTCTCTTTGTGTTTTAGGAGTCAGACAGAGAAAGGTGAGGCTGTGCAAGGGCTGTCTCCTTTTTGCATATGTTTATTTACATTTATATAACTAAAAATGGGGAGTGCTTACTCTTGCCTCTCATTTTTTTTCTTCTTTAAATGTATCAACCTGCAGCAAACAACTTCTATTCCAGCTACGTGAACAGCCTTCCAGAAAAAAATAGGATCAGATTGAGAGCTAACTTCACAGCTATGGATGCTGGATCTTCAAAGCCATATTTGTTTCAGTTGCTTCTAACCATCTGAAAACTAAGCATTTAGTCAGTGCAAGTGTTGAGGATCTCTGTAATCACTGGAGAGAAACTGGTCCTTCCAGGAGGTGATGTGAGCTGTTCAGGTGTATGCGGGATGAATTTCTATCTGCCTGCCGTCTGCTTTTAGTGGAGTTGTACTTTCTAGTCCCTCCAGTACTGCTGAACTTTGCTGCCTTTCACACTGATATTCTTTGACACATCTTAGCTCACAGCCATTTGAGTATGGGGGGTTTTCTCCTCACTCCCTCTGGAGGAGTCTGTTTTTCCCCGTTGACCATGGAGAACAGCCTTAGGCTACAGAAGAGCATACGCTACACATTGGACTGCAGGGCAGCTGAAAATAGATGAGGTAAATCCCACTCTTTGAAGTAGCAGTGATAAACCCAACGAGATTATCCATCCACCTAGCATTACACATGCCTGGGTAAGCAGCCAGGATAATGTGCTGAGGGAGGAGAGCGTCGTGCGGAGAAGGGGGTGCTTCAGCCCCACTCCAAAAGGTGGCTGGGTGCCTGTTGCAGGGGCAGAGGGAGTGACCTGCTTTTTGCAGATTTCATAGTCAAGGAGTTAGGGAAAAAGTTAGTTTTTTCTTTCTTGCAGGCAACCTCAAACCCCAGAATTTAAAGGAGAAGGTGCCAAATATCCAGTGGTTGGTGCCAGCGATGGGAGCCTCCAGTTCAGCTCTTCCCTCTTCTGCAGTGCTGTCAGGGACTCGCTCTGTCCCGTCACCTGAGGCTGCTCCACTTCATCCAAACCCCTTACATGCTCACTCCGGCAGGCAGGGGTAGGAACAAGGGGTCTGAGAGGAATGCTTTTACATTCAGGGCCGTCAGCGATTTTTACTCCCATCCTCCTTCTCAGATACCATTCAGTGCAAAATGGTGCAGACGATGGACAGATAGTTTGTTTTCTGAAACAAATAAGCACTTCAGAGAGAAATCTACCATTTTGTGCAGAAGAAAGGCAGCATTAAAACCATGCAATCAGTAAGGATAAGAGGAAAATCTACTGTTCGTATAGAAAAAGAATGCTTTACAGCCCTAATCCGTTACCAAGGGTTCCCATTCATCCTTGGCAACGAGATCAATTTGTGCTAAAAATTTACTCCTATATGTGTGAATTGGAAGTGAACTTATTAGTGTTTTACTACATCAGGTCTGATAAACTCCCCTATCTATTTCAGTTAAGCTTCTATTGATCCACTTAGGAGATCAATTTGGCTTTCATTGTTTTTTGGGGGGCGATTTCATTTGTCTCAGACCGAAGTAATGAAAAAATTGTAATTTAGCAATTGGGGTGTGTGAGTGTGTGTGTGTGTGTGTGTGTGTACTCTCTTACATGTGCACACAGAGACACACACATATGTATATTTATGTAGTGGAGCTGACCGTATGATGCTTTGAATTTTCCCTCTTGGTTCTTCAGTTCCTGATACTGTAGTTGGATCTGACTTTGGTGGCTGAACTGAAATACAGCTATGGAAAGAAAAAGTTAATGATTAACAGACATTTTTCTAAGTTCAGCTGCAGTCAAAGCTCCATCTGCAAGTCAGAACGAGCAGTACAAGTGAAAGGTTTCACATTTCCAAAAGAGAACAGAGGGTGCCTGGAGAAGGGGACAGATAGGTATGATGTTTAAACCCTGGATAAATGTCAACTGCAAATAAAGTCATTGCTGTCAGGAAGGAAGATGCTTTCTTCTTTTCTATACAAAAATGGTCAGAGGGATGGAACACCTCTCCTGTGAGAAAAGGCTGGGAGAGTTGGGGTTGTTCAGCCTGGAGAAGAGAAGGCTCTAGGGAGACCTTATTTGTGGCCTTTCAATACTTAAAGGGGGCTTATAAGAAAGATGGGGACAGACTTTTTAGTAGGGCCTGATGTGACAGGACAAGGGCTAATGGTTTTAAACTAAAAGAGAGTAGATTTAGGCTAGCTATAAGGAAAAAAAAAATTTTCTTGAGGATGGTGGAACACTGGCACAGGTTGCCCAGAGAGGTGGTGGATGTCCCATCCCTGGAAACATTCAAGGTCAGTTGGACGGGGCTCTGAGCAACCTGATCTAGTGGAAGATGTCCCTGCTCATTGCAGGGGGGTTAGACTACATGCCCTTTAAAGGTCCCTTCCAACCCAAACTATTCTACGGTTCTATGATTTTTGTCAGGTAAATTAGGCAATGCCCATAAGTGGAGGGGAACAAGGAGGGAAGGGTGGTGAGAAAAGCCCCTTTTCCCAAAGTATTTGCCAGTGTTTTTTTGGTCTACCTTACACCAGTGAAAACAGAAATGGCTCCTGGAGATGCAGAATAGAGACAAGGTCTTGGCCTGCATGAGGGTTCACGTCTTGCATTTGTACCAAGTAAGTACTCCCCATTTCCCATTGGCAATGCATGTACCAGGACTGTGCCTCTTGTGGCCACCAGTATCAGGAGAAAAAAATCGTACAGGCAAGAGACTACACTCATGGTGAATTTAAAACAGTTTTGTAGTACTGCCATGGCAACTAGGCATCGCTGCACTTCTCTGAAGTGCATGAAGTTGAAGTCATTGAATAATCACAAAAAGAGGTGTGAGAAAGGGCGTAAGAAGTACCCCTGCTGTGTTATTTTTCTCTGTAGAGATGTCATAGACTAGTTCCATTTATTTATAGCTACGTTAGCATAAATTCAACTTCAATTTTTCCAAACCTGTTTTGCTATAAGACTACTCTGTGGCTTTACTGTTGTTGTTTGCACTCCATAGTCAGATGAAGTTATTAGCAGAAGGCCTATAAATTCAAGTCATTAAACTGAGTATCTCCCATGCAACTGAAAGTAACTCAGGGTAATAAATTGAAAACACAAAAAACCCTTCCAAATTAAGAGGTAGACCTCTTGACCAGAGATTTGAAGACTGAGTCACCAAACAAAGACAACTGGCGCTCTCCATGCACTGTCTTGCTTTGTGAAGTAAACACTGTGAATACTTTTATCATAGTTTCCACTGAGGCAAAAGACGACTGCTGGGAATGGTAGATCTGACCCGACGTGCAAGACTCTCAAAAGTTTCTAAGTGACGCAGGAGGTCAGTGCGCGGTCACCTCTCAACATTTCCACAGGTGCAAGTATTCTGCCTGTGCAATACGGCTGAGCTAATATCATCACCCTATTTGTAAGAGGCACCAGATGTTACAGCCTTGCAAGCAGTATTTTCATCAGGGGGAAGTTGGGGATACAAAGGCCGGAGTTTCCTTGTGAAACAAACTTGTTTATTGCTACAATCTCTGCTGCGAAGTTTATAAAACAGCATATGGAAACTTCCCTTTTCAGGAAAGCCTGATGCTGATGCAGATGCTAAATTCTGTAGAAGCTACTTATTCACCTCAACAGCTGTCAATAGACAAAGAGTCTAAAGCAGAGCGTGAAATACCTTGTTTTTCCAACACCGTCATTCCATTTGGAGAAACTCTTAGTAGCAGACCTGAGTGCAGTCAGTACTGCTGCAACAACGCATCATGGATTCACAGGGAGCATGAGACCTCCTGGTGTGGGATCTAGCAGTACCACCTCATGATGCCCTGCAAAATCATGCTTGGGCGAGCCTGAACTGTTGAAATATCTGATGTTCAGAGCTCTTTAAAATACAGAATTAAGCCTGCCTTACCTTGAAATATTACTCTTTATAGTGCAAACTTTTCTGAAACTCTAATCTCAGAAAAATACTTTCAAATCAAAACACTGGGGTACATTATTACTAGTTATTAATCATTTCCATTGATTAAGATACTAATAATAGTGATTATCATTACCACTCTGTATATTTCCTTTCTCATGGTATGGCAATACCTGCGCCATACGCATGCTATTCAGACGGTTTCTCTTATACAGATTTGCTGATAAAGGTGCAATTTGCAAATGCAGTCCCCAGCTGAGCAGTCCATTTGTAGTTAGCAAACTACTTCTGCCACCCCAAAATAGGTATGTGCTTAAGTGCTTTTCCAGGTGTGACTTAGATACGCAATATCGGACAGTGTGGGCCTAGTAGAAGGCAAAACATTTTAACATGCTGTACAGTAAGTCACCATTTATCTCTCTTGTGTGTAACCTTTTTTTCTGAGGGCAGAATTTCTGTTTAGCTTAAGTGACAAACCATGTTAATAACAAGCATAAGAATAATGTTTCCGTCTTGCACTGCTGGTACATTTAAACTTTGCAAAATTGGCTTTTTGGTTATCAAAAAAAAAAGTACAGATTAGTAAAAGGAAAGGGAAGAAAGACTATTGTAGGACTATGCAAAGATAAGTCACACAGCTGCTATGAAAGAAGAACTCTCTTGCTAGGAATGTCAAATAAAAAAAGAAAAAGAAAAGAAAATCAATGGAATCAATTCTAAAAGCCATCTGGTTCCTATATGGGAGGAATTAGAGTATAAATGCAACTATATCCCTCAACCTTTCATCTCTGGGAAAGGTGAAATTTTAAGTCATGATATCCTCCATTACTCATCTCATTAGTCATCTTACTATTATAATTGTTATTGTGAGGCTAGATGCCTGCATTCCAGCTTTTAACCTACCCCTGGTGAACAGGGAGTGGAATCAATCAGCTTTCTCAGGGCTGGCTGGCTGTCCCTCTGTGAAATGGCATCAAAAATCTGAGCACATTTTGTGAGAGGGGGGAGGATGTTGTTCTGGAAGACTTCTTCCAATGTCAGTGCATTTTATAAATGAGCCTCAGGAACTGGACAGTTTCCTAGTTATGTTTATAAAATAATTGACCATCTCAAATGGCAGAGGAATTCAGCTCAGGATTAAAATTTCCCTGGTCCCCTCCCTTTCTTTATACCTCTGCCTGTCAATTCACACGTTGCTCCATTTCTTCATAGGACTTTTCGATTTGCAGACCAGAATCGCAGAAAAAATTGGGTTGGAAGGGACCTCTACAGATTGTTTTGTCCAACCTCCTTATCTAAGCTGGGCAACTTCTACACTGGACTAGGCTGCTCGGGGCCTTGCCCAGTGGAATGTTGAATGCCTCTAAGGATGGAGCTGGCACAGCCTTTCTCTGCAGCCTGCTCCAGTGTTTGACCACCCTTGTGGTGAAATTCTGTTCCTTGGCTCAGCTGGTGTCTTTCGGCTCTCGTCCTTTCACTGTTCTTCCTCCAGGAAGCATTGGGCTTTCTCTTCCTTAAAACCACTCACAGGACAGCTGAGGACTTCTTGCCTTCTCCACACTAGAGTAGCTTCGTTGGCCTGTCCTCCCAGACCTCCAGCCATCTTCATCGCCCTTTGCTGGACTTGCTCCAGTATGTCCATGTCCTGCTGGTATTCAGGAGCCCCAAACTGGGCACAATACTCCAGATGTGGTCTCAGAAGTGCTAAAAAGAGGAGAATAATCACTTCCTTGAGTTGCTGCCTACAATCTTAGCAGTACAGGCTAGTTTCTGGTCAACCTTCATCACCATAAGAGCATACTGAAAACTTGCCTTGGAAGAGAAGTGAATACTTTAGAGAGAAATTAAATTGGAACTACTAGAGAGGAAGAAACATAGTGCTGAACGAGGGAACTGTTCCCAGCACAACTTCCTAATTTCAGTTGTCTGCCATTGTTTGAAGCTTCCACTTTAGGCTGAAACCTGGGAATAATCATAAAGATTAACTTCAGACACTAACTATAGAGTTCTACACTTGGGGGATACTTCCAGTGGTGGGGTTCAGAACAAGCAAGCAACTCCACCTACAGGGCTTGAGATAGAATATAGGGAGCATTTGCAACCTTTGAGCTGAATCAGTGCCTTTGGGCTCAGTCCTTCATTGTATTTACAGACAAAACAAAGATAACCTCTCCCTGTGAAGTTAAATGAAAGATTCAACATACTCATCCACACCTTTAGATATCTTATGTGAAACTGGACATGTATTTTTTTCAAAATGTGTGTTTTGATTCTCACTCTTTCCTCCAAGGCACCACAGTGTTTTCTTCAAGGTGCTACAGTCCTTTGCAGGGTAGATATTCATGAGCAAAGGTAAATTTAGGCTTAAATCAGATATTTTCAGGTATTTTTCTGTCTTAATGACATTTTAAGAGGAAAAACAAAAGGAAGGAAGGGGCAGGATGCATTTAACATTTTCTCAAATATTTTAGAAATGTGGGAATCATCTGATCACTATCACAGACAACTGCACTATTGATGTCTGGGTTAGAAGGGTCTACAAAACATCTATTCCGCTTGTCACCAGCCTCCACAGGTCGCAAATCACTCTGATACCCAATAATCAGCATAAGACTTGTGGTAAATGAATCAAAGGCAAAAATAATAATGAACCACAGGAAGTGGCACTGGAGAGAAGCCAGAGGCAAAAACAGAGAAAGATTGAGATTAGGTCCTATGTATAAGTATGTACATGTACATAAACACCAGTGTCCTATGTCCCTATGGCACAGCCTTTTGCTGGGTAGAAAGCCCATCTGAGCCAGATGAGCTTTGTACTCCATGCAGTAAAGAGCTAAAGCCCCCATCTTTTTGTCCTGGCCAAGCCAACAGGATATAAAAATCTGTCTAGACATGAAATCTGTCTTACAGGCTGATACTGAGTGTGTGAGCAGGGAACTGGGGACATTAGAAATTATTACCACTAAGAGTCTGCGAACCTTTAGACAGTGTTTGCAGCAGTCCACGGGAAAGCAAACCTCTCCCGCTGTGTGGCATGACACCACACATGCCAGGCAAATGTGGCCAGCAAATAAGAGGATTAAAATGGCAGAAATAGTGACTCAGGCCCCTATCAGACTCAGGATAATAGTAAAATAAAATCTTACTTTTAGGATTTGGCACATATAAGTGATCTTCTAAAAATAAGCAGGTACTACTGCTGATGGAAGAGTTAAGGCAAGTTTGGATCTTAAAACCAAAAGAGAGTGTAGTTTCATTTGTAAATACAGCTGTCAGTACCACTACCCCTGCCTGCAACTGTAAGGCAAATTTTCACATCTCTTGAATTTTTGACTGAAGAAGTTTCTTTCCAACACAGACGTATATGTGATTATACATACAAATGGTGAATTGTCTTTATGGAAAAGTGTTTGTCAGGAACAATTAATTACTTTTACCCCCAGTCACCACTGTAATGACCAAATTCAGCTCCAGGGTTAGAGAAACATAGACCTCAAACTTCTGGTGCTCCTAAGAAAGAAAAAGTATATATTCTATCACTGGTTGTTGAAATTTATGGCACTGAAATAAAGAACTAGCTAAAGGCTGACTCAGCAGAATGTACTTGCGGCATGGGCAGAAGAATGCCTAAGTTATTTTTGAGGGGGAGAGCATGTCATCTAAATTAGTATAGAGGAATTGCCTCATAAGTCATCTCTACAGTTGCACTGCAGTACACTAGTGAGAAGACCAGAGTTCAATGCTATACTCATTTTGCAGATGTCGTACTGATTCATCTGTTTTGGATCTTCATGTTGTTTCACACAGGCAAGTTGTAATAATACTCGGATTAAAAAGAGAAGCACATTAGCTAGACCATTAAACCCACCATTAAAACCAAACCAACTCTTCAAGGAGCTTAATTCCCATCCTATGAGGTTGTACAGTGTTGCTGATGACTCCAGTGAAAAACTTGAAATACAGTATATTCCACCAAAACAGAAAGAAATATGAGAAACACATAAGAGCAGGCAACACTGCACTGTCATTAGTATGTTTTTCCTCTACCTGTGGGGAAACCAAGGCAATTACATTTTAAAGCATATGCTTAACCCAAGTGTTGCATTGTGTAGACCCGCATTTCAAACTTACTATGAGCTCTCTGAAGAAATCAGTATTGGAGAACAGATCTAGTGGAAAGCAGAGATTTCTTTTCACAGTCTTGAGATGTTCATAAGCCCCTGAGCATTGGATTTTTATTTTTATTTTTTATTTTTTAGGGAAAAAAAAAGTATGTGTGTGAAACTTCCAAGGAAAAAACTAGGGAAAACTAAAGGAAAAAAATCCTTGGGAAGTTCATGGAGGCCCCTACCTGTGGCAGCCTGCAAGTGGGATATGCTCCTGGCCTATAAATCATGGAACGATTGCTGGGCTCTCGACAGTAAAGATCCTTCCAGGAGAGACCCTGGATTTCTCCACCTGGCTGGAAACCAGCCATACTCCTCAGGGCACCTCTCACCATAATCAGCATGTTTCTGTTTAGTATTTTGTGTTTGAGGAACCTGATGCATTTCAATGAAAAGTAATTTTGCTGGAAATTTTCTGGCTCGCTCTTTCTGGAGTATTCTCTTGGACAAGCTTTGGCATTTATTAAGACACTTTTCTGGTCTGGCTTTGCTCCAGCAAGACATGGCCTCATTCCAGTCTGCTGTTAATGACAGTATAGGACTGACACATACCAGTCTGCTCATTATTGTGCAGAAGAAACAAACTGCACAGAATAGTCTATTTAACAATAGGGAAAATGTAAACTTGACAGGGTTTAGAAGTGCACTAAATACAGTTAGGCACTGGCAACTGTAAGAAGCATAATGTAGTCACACGTTCATGCTTTTATTGAGCACAAAATTCATTTGAGAAAGAAAAGTGGAGAATGCTTCACTCATAAGTATTGCTTGAAAGGAGATAGCTGATTTCTCCAGAGGGTTGCTTGATGAGGGGTTGGTATTTTGTTCCCTCAATTTTATTATTTTTTTTTTTTTAGAATAGAAACCCTTGCCGTTATAAATTGTAATCTTCCTTTCCTAAGCAGATGTTGCTTTCCTTCTGATAGGTATTCAAGGTTTTAGCACTTTGTGACAACACTCTGAAAACTAAGAAAATGCCCTTTAGCTCCCAGCGTATCTGTTTTGAAATTCATTGCTTGCACTGTTTGTATGCTGACTATAACACTACCAGAAGAGAATCGAGATGCTGATGACATGCTTGAGCAAAAGGAAATCATATAACCCAGGATACTCAGTATAGCCCTGAAAATGACTGAAGTTCACCAGAGAAAGCAACAAGCTGTAGCTGTCTTTTAGAAATTACTTGCTTTTGAGGCTCCTTTTCTCAAAGGACTGAGCTGCCAGAAGACCAGGATGACCACTGTTATGAGTCAAAGAAAAGAAAACATCTCTACAACATCTCCCAGAATTGAACTAATTCCTGTGTGCTGTTCGTTGGCTAGTCTGATAACAAAAGTTTGAAGGTGGTACTTAAATAGTGTAGGAAGTGCAGAGAAGGGCAAAAAGTGTACTGTGGGGAATTAAATGAATGTGTTATGTATGAGGAAAGGTTTTGAGAGTACAGTATCTCCAGGCCTAGAAAGAAGGTGACAGAAGGGGATCTAATTGCATTATATAGTCCCTAAGGAGGTTCACGTAATAACGTATGACAGAATGTGTTCACACTTGAAGGGAACAGATGAATAATCCATAGACCTTGTTTGAAAGGAAGGAATGAAAAGTTCAGGCTATCCATGAAATCCCTAGTACTTCTCCCAGAAGGCTCTTGACAGCATAAAACCAGGCTAACAAATTAACTAATTATACCAGGAAACATATATGTATATATACACACATATAGCTGTATTTCAAGGATTGCATGTACTAGATGACCAGAGATGAAAAACATTTGTTAATCTACCATAAATAATGCACAAGCATAAGTAATTCTGCCTACTTTTTAATCTACATTTTTTTTCACTTCTATTATGCATGTGCATGTCTTTCCTTCTTTCCCTTCTTTAATTTTCTTAAGCAAGAAAAAGGGCATAGGAAATCACCTTTTCCACATGACACAAGGTTTCATGACCTGGTGCTACCTAAGCCCTTTTTCTGTTCTTGTGCCTCAGAAGTGCTGCAGGACTGTGAGAGAGAGGTGGCCCTTTCTGCCTCCCGGCAGAGGCACTCAGTACTGCGGCCCCCAAAAGTCTCCAGAAGAGGGTCCCCATTGCCTGGAGCAGGAAAGGAGATCTCCTGGTCAGTGGTGACAGACGTCTTCACAATGAGTGAGCATACCTGTGCTATTCTTCCAGTGCTCCCAGGTGAAGGCTGGTGCCCAGGGCTGGCCTGAACAGGGAGATCTACCTGGAGAAATCAGACCTGCCCTTCTGGGGCTGGTCCCTCTGAACAGAGGCAGATAACAGTTGAGCTTTAATAGCATGTTTTCCTGAGTAAAGATTAAGGGCCTCAGGGCTGGTGGAGGTTTTGTTACATGCTTTTTTTTGTTTGCTTATTCTGCCCAAGAGGAAAAAAACCAAAACAACCCAAACATGTGGCAAACATGCTGTATGCAGGAGAAAAACAGAGCCAGGATAGTCCGTGACAGCAGGGTCACACCATTACAAAATACATTTTTTTTCAAAGTGTAGACAAATTGCTATTGCAATTATGTTCAGCTGCAACAATGACAGATATGCTTACAGAAGAGATAACAATGATTGCTGCAGGCAGAGCAGCCACACAGTTGAGATTTTTTCACTGTGAGGTTATCCTGACTTTGGACATACTGATGTATCCCCCAAAGTCCAGCTGAGCCCAGGTGACCCACCAGTACACTGTGTTTCAGGCAAATCAATTCTTGTAGCCAGAGGCACACAAGGGGGTGACTGCACTTGGCATGGAATTTGCTTTCCATCTTAAATCATCTATTAAGCATAAACCAGGTGAACCTGCCCCTCCGTGAAGCGCAGCAAAGCTCCTCAGGTGTGCTAGAGGGTTGTGCTTGCTCAGCTGCTGTGGTGGCCAACCTCCAGTGGCTCAAACCTCTCGCTGCTTGTGAGACCTGCACTTCAGCAATGCTATTCATTGATGATCACAAAACACTCAACTGCTGTTAGTTAGTACTTGTCAGCCTTCTCTGAGGGCTTGTTGGTGTAGGAAAGGTAGAATAGCAATACAACCAGGAGCACTGGTGTTCTTCCCTGAGTGCTTTCGTACAATATTTTAAGATGACACCTGTGGCACAATGACTTGGCCTACACAGACCACCAGCCTCCCAAAGCCATAGGAATTCACCAGTCAACACCCCTCCTCAGATTTTGCTCCTGTGTTGTAGATTGCTGTGAACAATGGGGAGACGCATGGGGAAGAAAAATGGGGAAAGATAGCCAGTCTAGTTATTTTGGTATCTATCTCATATGTAGAGACTGCATACCCAGAGGACTCCATTACAGGCATTCTGTATGTTGCTCACACTTAGCATGATGAAAATGGTTGTGCAGAGGTGTTTATTTTAGTAAATTTGTTCCAATATTATAAGGTTATTCATTCTGAGCTATGCAGGCACTTTGAAATATCTTGAATCTACAGCTGAATTTTCTGTGCTACTGGGCAACCTCTTTTTTTCTCTTTAAGAGCTTTAATTGGTCCAACCAGTAGAAATGACCTTCTTAGAAAAATGAGTTGTTCTCAAATACCTTGAGAAGTACACAGAGTATGCTGCTAACTGTTGCACTTCATTAGACAGTGCTTCTAAATCTGGAAACTTCTAAATGAGAACTTGTTGACTGTGAACCACAGAGGTTTGCTCTTCCTGTGCTTCTTGGTTGTATGATACTGGCAGCCATTATAATGTCAGAAAATTAAGTTTCAGTCACAAAGCTTTAAAAGTTGCTTTGAACTGTATATCGAAAGAAACTGTATATCATCTGTCACTGGTGTTCCTTTCCATTGAGTAGCTCCCGTTCCTCAGAACTGTCATGGCCAAATGTTCCCGTGCTGAACAAAATGGAACCCAGTACCTGGCCAGTGGTCCACTGATGGGGCTTGAAGAGTCGCACAGGTACTGCATGTTAGATGGGTTGCTGTCAAGTTATGGGTTTGTTTGGCAAAACTGGAAACTTTCTAGGGGACTTTTAATATATTTTTGCTATTAAATTTGAGCTGATGCACTGATTGATGGTGGTTGGCAATGTGGTGACTACTCTGAGCAACAAAAAGGATGGACCAGTTCTGACTCTGAAAACACAATACCCGCATGCATAAGGTGTGCTTTGTTCCTGATTACATGTTCCTGGAGGTGAAAACCATCCCTATTTAGATGCTGAAATCTTCAGATACAGCCTTTTTTGAAAAAGTGTGAGGTAACCGAAGTGTCTAAGCACGTACAGAATAGAAACACAACTAAAATAAGGGTGGCTCTTATGGGTTTTTTTTTTGAGGTGTATTCCTGGCATCAATTTTATTCCTTTATGTTTGTTCTTTGCACAGTAAAGATCTACACCATCCTGAGCAGAACTTGGCATGGGAAAGGTCAGCAAGATGCCTAGAAATGAACTGATAAGAGTGCCTGCTCATCATGGCAGGACCCAAGTCCCTGCACAGACCGGACCTTCTCTATCCCAGTGCCTCTGGCTGTGTTGAGAGAGCCCAAAGTGGAGGATGACTTCCAATGGTTCTGGTGGACGGAATAACCACTGGAGGGGATTTGTGTGGTGTGTCGAGTGGCTAAGGTCACTCCCAGGGTGTTAGCAGGCTGTCTGTCTTCAGTACTGGGATGTTCTTGGGATCTGTGATGGCCATAAAAATGAGCAGAGAGAACCCCTGAAAGGACATAGGCCAGTATCTGTCATAGCCTCCAGCCTACAGGCAGCTATGTCCTCCTGCCTGCCCTCTGCCCTTAATTCCCTCTTGGGTCTCTCAGCCAGAACACACTAACTCCTTCACGTATTTTCACATGACAGCACTGAAAAACACACTAGAGTGTATGTTTGAAACCCAGATAACAGAAAGACAGATTGTGCTGGGAGAAAAAATCCAATTCAATATATTTTAAAGAGAGCCACACTGCTGTGAGGTGCCATCACTTGAAGTCACACGACACAAAAAAATGTATGCAATACTTAATTTTAATTCGTAGAAGTAATTTTGATTTGAGGTAGGCTGCATACCGTCTACTGAAAAAATAATTTAGAGACTTTAATTGTAAAAAAGAGAGAAGCCTTTTGCTTCAAAGAGCCCATCAGCAACCTGTCTTTCCTGTTTTATCAGTAAGCAAAGCTGAGAGCAAATAACAGATGGGTATGTCCCTTGGTGCCAGCAATGAATGTTCATGAAATATAGCACAATCTCCCTCCAGTGTGTTATGTTTTTTAACAGTAGTAGTAGGTGTGGGGCAGGATGAATAACTAGCTCAGATCAAAGATCCTTTTTCCTGCTGAGAAGATGGCAGCGACTGGCATTTGGGCAATGACCGTATTATTTTGGTGTGATTATTGAAGCAGAGACAAACAGCTTCAGCAGACACGTGGAATGGATTTTAGGGGCTGATAGGAGTCTGAGGAAGGTTTTTAGGTCTGGATTCAGATCCCCAAAAGATAACAAAAATTCCAGTTTTCTTACTGCCACATCAACAGGCAAATAAGCCTTACCTAGCCACAGAAGAACTAAGATTAGATTCCCAAATGGGCCTAGAGGTGAGAAATGAAACATGCGGGCCCAGGGCCGATGCAGAGGGTGAGGCAGTCTGCATTGCTCAAGCGGCGTACCAGAGGGAGCACGGCCATGTTAGATCAACAGCCTCCCTGGGCACACACAGCCCAGCCCAGTTGTAGGTGGGTGCTGCGCTAACGTAGCCCAGGCCTTTCTGACACCCGCACCGACGTGGATACTACTGCCTGGCCTTGTAGATATATCTTAAAGGGTTAAGACCAGGGTTTGTAAAAGCCAGCATGTTGAGTAGGGAGCTGTTTAGCCTGACCAGAAGAAAGGAGGAGAAGGGTTTAGATGCCTCATACTTGGAAATGAGGGAGGGAAAGGTCTCTGTGTATGTTCAGGGTGCACAGCTGTGAAGTCTGTCTGAGAGGTAAGGACGAAGTCTGGTCAATGCCCCCCCCCTCCAAACAAGCAAACAAACAGAAACGTCCAATGAACATTGGAGAGGCCACCAGTGTCGCTCCATCTCTCTGAGGGCTTGAGGGAATTTTGGTTTCTACCACAACCGTGAGAAAGAGAGATGCTAACTCCCTGAGCATAGGGCTGGGGTCCCTTATTGATTTAATATTGAATCAGTTTTTGCAAGTGGAGCGACTTCAGCAGGAGAAATTCAGCATGTCCCTCGACGGTGAGGGAAACGCCTGCTGGTGAATGCTCCAGGGGATTTGCCGTGGCACAGATGCTGGGTAGGTCTGTGTGTGTCCAGCCTGCAACAGTTCTCTGTATTACTGTGTATTATAGCTCAGTATTTTCAACATCAAAATTTCAGTGCCAGAGAGCTAAGCCTCATCTGGAAAATCTATTTCTTACTTTCCAATTACAAAATGTACAACTGTTTTGCATACGTTCACTATCTGTTAGTTTATGCTTAGCTACTCAGCTGTTATTCTAGCTGTATTTGATAGAAAATGCCAGAGGGCCAGATGGTTACACAGTGTAAATTAACCAATTTCACTGATGTAAACTGATTTTCATAAGCAGGGATTCTGGGCCCTTCGAGTTAACATGTCTGTATTCACACACCTGGGTTGATTTAATAGAAAAGCAATGTGATATATTTGCAAACAAATCGAAACATACAAATTGCAGTGGTGCTTCAATTGTGATGGTTCAAACTTGAATTGTGAAATAAGTTGCAGAGCCACGGGACTTATTCCAGACTGCTATTCAAGTTATCATACAGCTTACAGGTATAAGTGAAGTTATGCTTGTTTCACCATCATAAGAGCTTCCCAAACATTTCAGATGACTGTACACGGATGTTAGGATGGATGTGAGTTGAGTTTCACTTAGTTTAAAATTACTATATTTAAAAAAAAAAAAAAGGAGTTTCAATAAAGGTGATGTGAATTCAGATTAAACTCAAGTTCAGATAGAATTTCACTAGGGCAAGATCCCTTATGTGCTTGGAAACAGTAAAATTCAAGGATATCATACTAATTTGGATTAGAGTTGAAGGAATATTTTTACATAAAACTCTGTGAAATGAAAAGCATGGACTTTTTAGCACTCCTGCAATGGAAGAATGAAGAATATTCTATGAGCTCATGCACCCACAAAAATGTAAACTAGAGTTTTTTTAGTAGCTATTTGGTCTACTTTTTTTTTTTTTTGTTCCCCTGAAGAAGAAATAAAATCAGAATATTTAGCTGACCAGTACTACATACCTGGAAGACTTATTTGTATCCATTACATATAAAGAACCAACTGAGGAGAAACTGGTGGTAAAACACAATGTAGGCATTATGGGGTTCTAATAGTAAAAAGAGAAAAGTGTGTGTGGTTTATGATACCTTCAGCCTCCCAAGACACTTATATACCTGTATCATATTTTTCTAGTCCAACACTTTAATTATCCTACACCACCATGAGGAGCAACACAATTTTCCTGCATTTATGGCTTGTAGTGGGCAGTTTAGACACAGGTTTCTGAGGGAGAAGGTCCCCATCAGTGCAATATTTTGCATATATTGTCCATAAACATGTCTTCTCCCTGTGTGCTAAATCTTACTGTTGGGGGGGGGGGGGGGGC
>JANZLQ010000007.1:18786996-18821762 GCA_026212715.1 Elanus axillaris | reverse complement strand
ATACTGAACTCAAAACACAGCACTGTACCAGCTACTAGGAAGACACTTAACTCTATCCCAGCTGAAACCAGGACAGACTGTGTCTATTTTCATGTACTTTTTCTGAGTTTTGCATAATTATTTATTATCTGTGACCAATGCATTGCTCAGGTTGTGTTACTTACACTAACAGTCTTTGGAAATCTCCAGAAGTTTTTATTTTACTATTTTCCCCTCCCAAGTTATGTCCTTAGGAGAAGTTTTAGGTTGTAGGTTGTGATACTATTTAAATTTGGAGTTACAATGATATTTTTGAAGGGTAGTTAAGAGATCGGGAATCGGTTTCATATCTATATTTCAGTATTTTTCAGAACCAGATGCAGGCGCATTATCTTTGAATACCAAATTATTAATCTTAAATACAGTTAAACAGTAAGGTTTTTTTTCCTTCTGGCTAGTTAGATTCTTCCAAATAAAATTCTAATGAATTTCTGCCATCCTGACTATCATCCTAAGCAAAATTCAACATGCAATTTATGCCCATGCTTACATTTAAGAGATGCAATTGACTTGAGTGGGGCTTGTTTACATGCTAGAGTTCAAGTTTGCCTGCTGGTTCAGGGATTTGCATGGCTACATTTAAGTCAGAGTAAATGTTTGTGCAGGAAGGAGTTCTTGGCAGGAGTCAGAGCATCAGAATGCAGCCATTCTGCTAAATATGGGATAGCAAACTTTTTGCTGGTTTTGTCGTTGAACAATAAGGGCTTATTTAAAAAAGAAAATCACGATGATGTATTCACTCTTGCTGCAGGTGTTCTGATGTGGCATGGACTGTTATGAAACTACTGGAATCCTAGGGCTATGTTATTTTTATTAATTTACCATAAGTTATATTAGAAAGATTGTTGAAGAAATTATTTTAAAAAACAAAGAACATTGGACAGTTTCCAAACCTTTCCCATTTGGGGGATTTTAGGGTTTAACTGGCAAATTTAACATCATTCCTTCATAAGAATGAATAACTAACTTGTTACTTTGCCATTATACAGCAATGGTCATCGTGGTGGAGGGGACATTTCGCACATGATCCCTTAGCAAAGAAAGTATATCTTTCCAGGTAGCCCTGTGAAGTGTTAAAAACTCAAAATTATTTGCAAGCAATACAAAAGTACTATTAATCCTTGTTGAAATGCATCTTTCTGCAGGATAAAACATGACAACTCTTTGCTACAAAAGTGAATGACCATCTAGTGAACATAGATTCTAGGGGCTGTAGTGAGGCAGTACGTAACTACCCAAACTAATACATGGTCAAAGAAGCCAGAGTCCCATTCTATTTTAGAGAAACTCTTTTTCATTATGAAGAGTGATACAACTTTGTGGTTTTTGTTTGTTTAGGTTTTGTTTTTTGTACTGCTTTTATTGTGTTTTGGTTTGGTTGGTTCCTTTTTGCCATAGAACACCATCATTTTAGGCTCTTTTTATGTTATGTACATTATATTTCTCAGCCATTATACCTTCATGTGACCGAAGAGAGTATTAATACATTTAGTAAAAGTCCAGACTTAGGTGTTGGTTTTATCTTCATTTAAACAGGAACTGTGTAACAAAGGACATTGGATTCAGATGATCTGAGTTTTACCGATTCCTCTCAGAGTTTTCTAGAAAAGCGGAATGTTAATTCATCATGCCTAACTTCCTGGGGGAGTATTAATAGATGT
Organism: Elanus axillaris; assembly: GCA_026212715.1. Lineage (NCBI taxonomy): Eukaryota > Metazoa > Chordata > Aves > Accipitriformes > Accipitridae > Elanus > Elanus axillaris. The sequence goes on along the minus strand of JANZLQ010000007.1, from coordinate 18,820,062 downwards.
TACAGAATGGAAATATGTTACTGTTTATTGACACTAACATTCCTCAGGCTGCCTGTAGGAAACCTTCCTTCCCATTGTCTTCCACTCAAATTTATTTATTTTCAGCCTACCAGATACATTTGTTATTTGCTGTCTGCAGCTTCTTCACAAGCAAAAATTTACTTTAACCTTTATTTGGACATATTTGCTCTTAACTAATCCATACTGAGTGCTTTTTTTTCACCATACAGTTTAGATTTATTTACATATAATTTATTCTCCTGCTTTTGTGGGTAAACAAAGTTCAATGCTGGCTGGATCCTAAGAGCTGTCCTGGTAAATAGGTGGCTACCATCCAGAATGGAACAAATAGGACAACTAGAAGAAAGAACATCGTAACATCCTCAACAGATTTTTCCATGGGAAAAAAAAAGTTCCAAAATTATTTGGACATTGCTTCTTATTGTTAAATAAATTATTTGGAAAAGAGAAAGGTCTTTTTTCCCTTCACCATGTCTACAAAACAAAGATGGATTTTCCCAGGTGAGGTGAAAAAGAATGCAATCAATGGCTTACCAATGCTCCAAAAATAAAAGAACTCTTGAAATTGTTGCATTCACCAGTCGAGAGCAAGACACTTACCTTCACTGATGCCACTTAGCTATCCTTATATATGTAACCTGAAAATTAACTACATAAGAAATCCATGTCAGTGGAAAAACTGAAGCTTGAAGGAGGTACAAACATTTTAAAACATGAAGCATACACAAGGGGAGGGAGGGGAACTGTACTTTTTTTCCTTTTCTTATTCTTTTTTCTCAGTTTTAGTTACGTTAGGTGGCACAGGTTACAAGAACAGGTAAAATGTTTCCATGAGGAATACATTTCCTAATTTGACCCTCCATGTAATTGTGAAATCAATGAACTTTAAAGCGGTGAAAGAAAGAACGGAGAAAGGGTGGAATTTCCAAACTGGTGTTGTGCCCACAATTTTAAGAGTTATTCTTGTTGCTGTTGTCTTTAAATTGTCTGTTAAAACAATTTGTTTTAGCAATTGGTGAAGAAAAAAATTGCTGGGCATTTACAGCATCGCCCAATCTACCCTTTCTTTCTGTGAGGAGTAGATACCACTTTTCCTCTTAAAGAGTGATTGTGAATGTAGTAGTGAAAGGTTACTTAGAACAGCATCCAAACAGAGTATCCCATCCAAACAACTGCAGGATGACTGCCAGCTCTAACAAATAACCGCTGACAGCCACGACCTGGGGTGTTTGTGGGCAACACCAAGGTGTCAACAGCCTGACAGAGCTTGTCTATCACTCCAGAAGGAGCTAGTATGTTCTGAAACTTGTGAGCTTTAAGGGGTAATGACAATAAAGGCAGTCTAGGAGGTCAGTTCCTCTGTGTGTCCTTCCTGGGACAAGCTGCAGGCTAAACTCTGGTTTCCTGTAAGTTTTTGATCAGAACTTTATGGAGGTGTGAGGATGAACAGTGATATAGAGGACTGGAATTAGTGATTTTGCGTTTTAACATTTTGGTTGAATTTTGCTATTTGATAAGCAGGAACACAGCTGACCAGAAGTTCAGATAGAACGTGGAAATCTCTCCTTTTTTTTTAAGTTTCATTAAAGGCTGTCCATCAGTGGTAAGAATCCTAGCATAATTCAACTAAGTGAATGGTTCCTGTGTGATCTCTAGCAGCAGTGAGGGACTCTGCTGATCAGTTGAGGCTAATTATCCTCCCCCATCCATGGCTGAAGTGAGGACTAAATCCACTGGACTGTTGCACCCGTACAGCTTTAAGTAATTAAAAGAGTACATGTTCTCTGCTTTTTAATTGGCTGGGTGAAATGATCAATAAACTGGGCTGATGGTTCCTGGCTGTGGATGTAAATGAAGAAGTTCATAAAGCTTCAGAGGAAGCCTACCTACTTAGGTGGTGTGTCCCTGTTCTAGATGGAAGGAATAACATTAGGGAGCTGTGGATTCTTATTTCCAGGCTGTGTGACATGGCGCTAGGGAGAGGTGAGTAGATTTATGGGATAGATTTTACCAGTGTTGCAAGCAGGAAGGGGAGTAGGAGATCACTGGGTTGTTTATTAGGTTTGTTGTAGCATTTGCTCAGTTAAGAAAGAACTTTAGGGAAAGAGTTCTCAAGTTCTTGAAGGTCACCAGGTAAGGTGGCAAACCGGGGCCGTGTAAAATATAGCCACTGGTCCCCAGAGTGATTACAGCTGAAAAGCCCTTATATGCTACCATTTAGAAATGTAGCTGTGGATGATGCCTTAAGGCTGGACTTTTTATCAAGCTTGGGCAGGATTTTAAAGTGGACATCCTCACTGATTTTATTTGCTTAAATATTTTGCATAACTTAACGTTTATCTACTTCTATTAACGTGTGTGAAGCTGGGATGTGTATATGACCTTCATTTGATCTAGTCAACTTATTCAGCAGTGTCCACAGTCAAAGCTGATTATGGGTGGCAGGCTTTGAGATTTATGGTATTCAACATGAGAAAGAATTGTCTGGTCTGAGGGACTTTTAAGACCTGTCAATGCAAAGGCAGCCAGAAAGTTGAGGTTTAAGTATCACTTGGCTTTTTTAGATCAAGTCTTGTGTGTGGTGCTGCTTGTGCTTCATGGACATATTCTGTATTAACACGGTGTGACCAACGTCCCTTGTGGGACTCTCCAGAAAACTATTGAAGGTGTTTCTCCCTAATAAGTTTATTTCAATGAGTAGCAGGTTGTATAAATGCATGTTGTAGGAACAGCCTGTGGGTTTTGAAGTTGAAGTGGTGATTGGTCCAACAGCTATTTAGATGGGAATTCTTACAGTATGTGTGAGCGTTGCTGATTTTTAAACCCTCAACTTAATAAAAAGATGTTATGCCCTGTCTTTTTATCTTGTTATTGGCAGATCTGACCTAATTTTTCTTATTGTCCCTTTGTTCTAACTTGGTAAAATGTTTTGAAAAAATACCTTAAGGACTTAGAGAGACCCATGCCATGGGGATCTGATTCTTCTTCATCCTGGTACTCCTCTATCTGTGAAAACTAGCTGTACAATGTATTAAACCAGGCCCTTGATCAGAGGGAGTGTGTCAGAGGGCATTGTCCCTCAATTACACCCATGAGACAAACCTGAAGAGGTCTGGAGTAATGTCTCTCTGTCACGTAGCAGAGCAATCCCACTATTGCTGCAGACTGGAGTTGTGTGGGCTGGGCAGTTGTGTTGGGTTGGAGAATCCCTTGGGAAAAATAACTTTTCCATTTTGGCAATAAAAGCCACTGCATTATGTGTGGTGATAACATATGCACCTTATTGCCAATACAAGCCTGTTGTCTAAAGATCCAGCGTGTAGCTAACCAATACTGACAGACAAACCATTAAGGACCACCACTGAACAGAATCAGGCATGCTGGGAAGTGGGATGGATGGGCTATGCAAACAGTAGGTGTCAAGGACTGAAATGATAAGCCAAATTCTGAGGAAGCATAAATATTTAATTTCACATAGTCAACTTGCTGGAAGGGGTAGTGAAGGGTGGAGGAAGCTCATCTCTAAAGTTATCTCAGGGGATCTGAAAGACTAGAAGGAGCTAACATGACACCAAAAGATCTCCAACAAGCTTTATGCCAAGAGGAATTTTAATTTGCCTTCCTGTGAAGGGCCAGAGAAAGGCAATGGGGCCAGGACAGTGGTTATCAAGAAATCTTTTGCCTTAGCTTGTCTATTATTAATAGCTATCTAGATTGCCTTTTGGGCAATACTTGGGCCTACACATGTAATACACACAATTTAATCAGAATGTTTTTCCTCTAGTCTTAAAAAAATACAAGCAACATTATTTTATGATGAAAAGTTTTCACTTGTGTAACTCTTAAATAGAGGAGATTCTTTACAATGTGGCTATGACATCCAAGCTGCAGACATATTTATCCTGGGGGGTGGTAAGTGCATAAGTACAGTACAGGTGACACCATGACAAATACCTTTTCAGCCAACAAAAGTGTGTTTGCAATAAGAATAAATTTGCTTGGCACTTTTCAATTTGATTTTTTTTTTCTTCTCCCCTCGGAAGATAGGTCTGCAAACCAGAGTTCAAACTATGCTTTGTGATGTCCAGATAGGCTGCATATTAACACTGGGACATAAGAGGTCCCTCTCGTGTAAGCTGTACCCTTTATTGCAGCTATGGCTTTGGAGCAAAACTGTTACTTTGTGGGGACTGTGAAGTAGAGAATGTTGTGTGGGAGATGTGGTGCAAGCAAAGAGCCTACTTCACTTCAGAGAATAGGACACCCAGAACACAGCTCCTGGGAGGCACTGCTGCGCCTCAGAAATGTGGAAAGTGCTGAAATAAAGCTTTCTGTGGCAACTCATGTTGAAAGGATGTGTATTGACAGTGAACATTATGATGCCTGTTTAGACTGAAATAACAAAACCATTTTTTTCTCTAATTTCAGAATTTTTAGATTATTTTGTTACATGTAAAAAATTAAAACAAACCACTCCCCAGCATTTAAATTTTCCTTCAATACAATTAGACTGTTGCTTTACTGTGTCAGAAGCATTCCTTTAAGCTCATTGGAATACAGTGATTGGATCTTTCTCTTCATACTTCAGCAAGGATAGCCAGGTAGCTATATAATATTTTACTCTTGGTGGTTTTTTTTAAACAATTGTCAAAACAAATAGCATAGAAGGTATTTTTAAATGTGGTTTTGATACTAATAGCTTATTGAGAATCCTTTTTAATAGGTTTTGGGAATCTTTGAGGAGAAATTAACTTATTTGGAATTATATGTATATTATCAGAAACAAATATCTGACACATTTGAACCTGAAGCATTTGTGTAAGCATTTTTATCCATAATCTTCTGGAGGAAGGCAGTGTCTCCCCCTCCATTCTGGCCTGAAGAGATCTGCCTGTATGGCACACTGCCTGTGCTTTCCCAGGCAGGAGCTTGAACTGTGCTGATGGGAAGTTTTGCTGCCCAAGCTGTGCCTACTTTTTTGTTTCGGAGAGCTCTGGTCTCAATGTCTGTCCAGTTAAATTTTGCACAAGGATGCATTCATTTAGCAACTATGAAGTTCTGTTAAACCATTGGGTTTTTTTAAGCATACCAGGTATTGTTCTTTCTCCTTTGTAAGTTTAGACTGAAACCTCTTCCCAGATTTACTAAAATTGTCTTTTACACTCTGTACGTGAAAATCACTTTAAAATGTATATATTTCTTATACATCATAATTGGAAAATAGCTCTAAAAAACCAAAAGGGTAAAGTACCTTTCCAAAATACTGACTTCTAACTACTTTTAAAGCAACTCGTGTGCATTTTGTGCTAGGTATTATCTTTCGTTATGCATCAGTCTGTCATTTTTACTTTAAATGGCATAGTACATGATGTGCTTATAATGATAATTTAAAAACAATTTTTCCATTCTCTGAAATGGCTTAAATAATTCTATAAAATTTCTATTCTATATAAGTATTTTTAAAGCTTCCTGAAGGTAAGAGTTATGAAGAGTTATCTGCATTTTACAGATCTGATGGTTAAAAGAGAATGCTTGTTTATGGTTTTGGAAAGTGTGAGAAAGTCTGAGGTTTTACTTTAAATTTAAATCTGCTTTCTTCAGTTAAAAACATTCTGTTATCCCAACAAGTGGTTTTTTTATATGAAATACTCCTTTCTCATCTTGGATGTGACTGGGGCTGGGGTGGGGCACAGGGCAGGAGTGGGTAACTACGTAAAAATTTGTTTAAGCAAATTAAGTTAGTGTGAAAATTATTTAGTGGTTACCAATGGAAAAATATTTTGTAGATATGTAGAATTTTTATTTTTAAGAATGTTAGCTGCAGGGAAACCTTACAAAGTCCTAATTAGGAGTGCTTGAAGACATAAGAATTTGGCATGTGCTGCAGCTTGCACTTGCAACACAGTGTGACAAATTGTAGTCTATTTTTAATTGATAAAAAAGGATAAGCTGTTTTTTTCAGAGATCTCTATCTTCATTGAGACTCTGAGAATATCAGTCACAGTTTACCTGTTGAAGTCCTGGTCTTGAGCATCAGATTAAGGTCCCTAACTCGTTGCATGAATTAGTTTTACTGTTTATCATTGCTTTTAATAAAAACGATTTAAACAGCATACTGTACTCTGTATTATTAGGGTTGGTTACCCTTTGTAATGTAGAATCACACCATCATTCTAATTGTCTATCTCCTGCTACATTTTATGGACTACATAAGAGAAGAAACAGCAGTAGTGTGTGCTTTTTTTTTAAGAGGTAGCTTGCCACTCTTTTATTGATGTAATTAAGTCAAGTGAAGAGTTGTGGAAAGGCTGTTCTAGATAAGGGCTGCAGAAGACCATGAATGCAGATTTTCAGAGAGGGATGGGGGTGGGGTAGGTAAGGGATTAAGCACAGAAACTGATGTCCTTGCAAATGAGCCTGTCCAGGCTTTACAATTTACAAGTAAACTAGTTTTAGGAAATGAGGCGGCAATGGAGCTGTTTGAAAGTGGGAGCTGATGTAGTCCTTCAGCCCATGTGTTTCTGAAGCCTGAGCAGCATGCTGGAATGGAGAAAGCAATAGAAGAAGGTATTTCATCACTCTGAGAAAGAGGAAATGAAAGCATCCATGTGAGTCTTTCTCCAGAAATGAAGCAATGGCAGAGGTTTGTCCAGGTGATGTTATGACAGAGGGAATGCATAAAGTTTCTAAATGAAAAATGAGTCCTTTCGTTTTAGGCAGAGCAGATGTTTTAATGCTTTTCATATGGTGAGAATAAAGTGCAGCATAGTGTACTGACTTTTCCTGTTCTGTGAGTGGCAGGAATAATATACCAACAAGCAACTTCTTGCCCGATTTGGGCATTGGAAACTTTGGATACAAAATGTTTACTTTTTAGCTGATGATAGATGTTCTTTATTTTGTTTTAATACTTTGAGGTTAATATTACCAATATCACCCTAGTTTAATTAAAAACTATATATAAAAAGAAGCTTAAATATTCTAAAAAGAAATCTTCTGGCTATGGAAAGTGGGTAACTTTCTTCCTAATTTGAAAAAAAGATTGAGATGCTTTTGCAGATAAAGAACAAAACCCATTAGAGACATGGTTTTGATCAGAGTTACCACTTTCTCAGATACTCTCTTTCTGCTTGCTGCTATTTATCCTAATACTTTTTTTTTTGTGGTCAAAAGATGCATTTTCTACTTAATGTACCTTATCATATCATCCATTCATTCTTTGAATGTGGAAGAAGTGTGATGGTGCCAGGAAGAGAAACAATTACAAAATAAGGAAACAGGTTTGTTACCAGCCTACAGGCAGTTAAAATGTTCTTTGTTCTACTGTGAAGCAATTAATGGCTAAGACTGCAAGGAAATATTTAATTGAGTATTGATTTAAAGCAAAACTGATGTTCACTTAAGTAGTTGCATACTGCCTTTATCTTGGGCTTAATATAGACTTTCTGACAACAGTGTTAATTAATCTGTATGTGACCTTTGCCTTTTTTTTTAACCTCTTGGAGGTTCAAGATAGAGATCTTTTGGAGGACCAAAACTGGCAGTGTTTGGAATATGTATGAATTATGATAATTCTGATTAATTATATAACAATAATATTGTTCCATCTTAAAAGCACTAAATTGACATCTGTATTACCTTCAAACTTCAGTTGAAGGTCCTTTGTAGTATTTAAGTATGTATTTAGATGATAAGATATGTAGGCATGTTCTTGAGTATGTACTCAATGTCCAGATAAATTAGGACATTGCCTAGGAACAGGGAAGTGATGACACTACTGAGACACACAGTTGTGTTTCTTTAAGTTCTGTTTCTCTCAGCTTTTGTTTGAAGGCTTTTTCATTTGGATGTGATAGCCATTATTGCAGGGCACACAGCAGAATGAAAGGCCGCTGACATATTCCATAGCAACATCCTTGTTTTCTGAATCAAGAGAAATGTACAATTATCTCTGACTATTTTTGTGCATAATACCTATTCTCAGCCTTGTAGGTGGTGAAGCTGGCGAAGCTTTGTACAGGTGGAACAGTTTAAAGCTGTGCTGCCAAATAATGGAGTACTGAAAACTTGACCTGTGTTATTCAGTGAGCAAGAAATGAATCATCCCAAGGTGATTAGCAGGGGCACACACTGCGAAATCAGGGAACAGCACCCTCTGTTTTCTTATCTCTTGCCATACTTTGATTTTTCCCTGCTGTAGATACTGAGGTGCAAGGGAAAGGGAACCTGAAATGGGAGTCCCAGTGGAGAAGTCTTGCTGGAGAGGCTTCCCATGTATCCAGTCCTAGGGAAGCATCTTTCTGAGAATGAAGGACTTCTATTCGCTTCTTAGGCACAAAGACTGTCTTCCTGACAAACCCCTTTTCTTTTTTTTTCCAGGGTGAGAAGGAACTGTTTCTCCACCCCTTTTCATGTGTGATGTGTTTGTCTCCTTTAGTTTTTCATTGGCTTTTGTCAGATTATCCTCTTTGCACACCCTTGTCTTGTACAGCTTAGCTTCTACTTTCAGCTAAGAAATCACATCTGTAGTTTTAGTCATAAATCTTCAAAAACTGATGACAAAAAAATAACTAATTAACATTAGTTATAATATACACATGAATCTTAAACTATTTCTGAAGTAAAATAACAACCTTGGAAAAATATTGCCCAGTGGCATTTGTGAATGTCAAACAGATTTATATGCTTTCTGTCTGTCTCTATCTTTTCAATGTCCAAATAGATTTTAACAAGCTCATTGCATCTTTCCTTTTGCTGTTATATCTCTGAATTTCATCCTTACCAGTAACAGTGTCAGCACAGATGAAAATGTAAAGCATGCTCTTAGGGAGCAATCTCCAATTCTAACTTTTTACCATGCACAGTAGGCCAGCACAGAAGACATTGCCTATGTTAAACCACAGAAAACTAGATTAGTAATTTTATTATTAAAAATTCTGTATGAATTGCAGTTTTATACTGCCTACTTAGAAATTCACTTATTGTGTGCACATGACTGGTTACTACTCTAACCAAATATCTAATGATATTTAATGACATTTTACTATGTTTATTGTTTTATAGATGTGAAACTGGAGCAGAGTAGCCCCAAAATAAGCAGAAATATCTCAGCTTAGTGTTGCATCTGCTTTCCCTGAACAGTTTAAAAAAGGGGGGGATAATTGACTCGTGAGTTTCTGTAATGAGTTGTCACAGAACTGAAGGTGGAACAGTGAAATTCCGGCTCTGACTTCTGCTGGAACCATTTTAATCTTTCTTGTTAATAACAAGATGAATAATACACTGACTCCTCCTGTTACTTGCAATTCAACAGATACTTCAACAGGATGAGCGTTGCTAATTATGATGAATTAATATTCGACCAATTGTATCTAAACTGGCAAGTCAAAAGATTGAAAAAGTACAAATTATCTTTCAGATAGAGGAAAAAGCAGTTTAGCAAAAGTAAGAAACCCAGACTCTTCCTCATATTGCATTCATTTTCTCAAGTACATTTCAGTTCTCTTGCCTCCAACAACCCCAGAAAACTAAACTTGACCTAGACTGAATTCACTTACAAAGTTTCTGTCTTCAACAGCTAGATATCTCCCTGCCTGGAGCACCTGTCAGGCTTGGTGTTCCTGTGCCAAGGGGGCTGAATAATGACTTAACTAGATGAAGAGAGCTAATACAGCTATTTTGTGATCCTGAATATTCTGTAATTCCCTAAGCCTTTTACAAATGCAACTTCAGAGTAGAAAAGCTTTCTTTGCTTTAGAGTATATCTTAAGATTCATGGAAAAAGGCTACTGTTTCATTCTTACTCATATTTTCATAATACTTTAAGCCTTTTGATTTTGGGGAAAAAGATGTTGCTGGTACCCACTCTATTTCTGTTACAAAGGCAAGAAATTCAGCATATATTATACCTGTCCAGGAAGACAGTACCTGTGCTTCTGCCCATGTATCCATGTGTTCTTTCTACCTAACTTTCAGAAACAGCTGTGCTGTCACATACTGAGTGACAGGGAAGGACAAAGCCATGGAGGAGAGCGTGTCTGATGTCTGCAGATTTGTCCAGGTCTGTTCTGTGAGTTAATGTGGGAGCACGTAAGAACAGAGACCTGATGCTTCTGAAATGTCAATTCATAATTTATGCTGCATAATACTCACATGACAACAAGCTTCAATAATGCAAAGATCACTTTGTTTTTAATAGTCTGATCAATTCCACGAATCTTCTCCAACCACCCACTTGACATGGGTAAGCACAAATACATAGAAAAAAAAAAATTATGTCCCACTGGAGTGCAGGATCCAGTGGGAAGTTTAATCAAAACTGTTTTGAAAACATTCATGGGGGGAAAGGTTTATTTTTTTAATCCTTAATGTGCTTTGTCTGTAGAAGGGCAGAACAGATTTTTGATTGATTATTCATGAGAAAAAGACGCTACACTGCGCTGGTACCACTCTCCTTTTATGGAAGAGAAAGAACCAACAATATTTAGTGTTAATAACTGAGCACAAAGTGATGCAAATGTGCACCTCAGTGCTGTCTATGGGTAAATGAAAATCCCAGGCACAGGTCACCTCAGCATTTAATGCATTGATGAGGGACTGACTGTAAGAACTATTTGTTATGGGAAGCATTGGGGTCTCTTCACACTGGGTAAGTAGATTCCACTTTAAAAGAGAATGAACTATTTTGACCGAGGCTTCGGTCTGAAGGTAGAAATTTCACAGGAGCCCTAGTGAAAGTGCTTGATCGCGGGACTGAAGAGCAGAGCTGCTCTAAGCTCTGCTTCACTGGTCATTGCTGCTCTTTCCAGACCAACAGTAAGGCTGGAGTGGAAGGGCTTGCTGTGGTACCTTGTGCCTCTTTGTGTTTGGTCTCTGGGACTTTGTGCTTTCAGCTGGTGTTGTAAAGCCCAGCCTGCCCTTGGTATATGGAACTGTATGAGTGCCACTGCTTTGGAAACCACCAACTTGTCATGGTAAAAAATTGCTCTTGAAACTTAAAGCAAACTTAAAATAATGGACACGCAGAAACCCATGGGAAGGTTTAGGTGCAGAGGACAATGCAAAGATGATGAGCAAAACTATCCTGTGCATGCTGACTTCCTGACATTGGACTTATCAGACAAATGTAATTTCATACTGTAAACATATAAAAAAGTTTTGCTAGAGTCCTCATAAAGTATATATGCACTAATTGTTTGTAATACACTAACCACCTCATGTAATAAAAATATGCAACTCATGTTTGTTCGATTCCAAAGCAATTATAATAGAACTTTATAGGTACAATTTGGCTGGAAAGGAGTTGTATAAGGAACAGATTGTTAAATGCCTTTTTAAAAGTGTTACTTACTGCTTAACAAGCTGCTTTGAGTGCAATTTCTCTAATCTGCTGAGAAAGAAGTACAAATTGGACTTGGTGTTTGTCTAAATCATTTAATTATATTTTGGTATACTAATTCACAGTGTAGTGGTGAGGAAACCTGGCATCTTTGTCAACCTGATTTTTCAGTTCTTTGCCTGACATAAGAGTGCAGCTAATTTTTACTGCAAGCATGTAATTAGAGCTGGATTTGCTTTTGGGGCTTGGGGTGGCTCTCTTTTGATCAGGTTTCGTATTTTCTATTAGATTTACCAAAGTGCTAAGACATGTGGAGCCATAGTCCCCATGCAGGTTCTCTTTGTCCTTGTGGGAGTTCTTGGGAACCCTAGAAATGTCCTTTAATGCCCTCAGTTCTTTCATGTCAGGAAAATCTGCAGCATTCCTTCCCACCTTGTTCTGTGGCCTGACAGATTTCACAAGCTGTTGTTATCATGGCTTGCCTAGATCTGTGCTTGGGTGGGAGACTTCAAAGACAGAGTATAGGATAGAGGAACAAATGTCGCTAGGTTGTTTGGAAGTCCCTGATTTACAATATTGAACAAGTCATAGGGAACTGTTTGTTTGTTTGCTCGGGGGGATATGCAATTTTAGGCAAAAGGCAAAATAGATGTTATTTGTTGAAGTTACTACTGACCATCTTTCACCTTTAGAGGATTATGTAGCTCTAGACTCTGAAGGCTAGACTGGTGATATTTGAGGAAAGATTCTACAACCAAAATTCTTCTCTTAATTTTGTATCTCTGTTGTGCAAAACCAATTGTGATCTTCATGAAGAAGCATATACTAAATAGTTTTTCAAGCACTTTGGGATAACAGATGCTATTAGAGGTGCAGTATTTCAGAATTTTAGTGTACTTTTTTCCTCTGGCATCAGGAGAAAAATACATTAAGAAAATACCCTAGTTCTTGTGAAATTTTCAAATTTATTTTGTTGTGTAGTTTAGGGTTTTTTTATAAATAATCCCTCTTTTGGGTAAAAGTCTTAAGGTGTCAGTATAGCTGAAAAGGCACTTGGGGACTTAGGTTTTTGTCTGAAGTCAGAGTCTTATTGGTCCAGTTCCTCAAAATTAGTTGTCCCGCCTCACAGAGGCTTCTTTAGGAGTTATATAGTTAGAAGCTTTTGAAGACCTGAACTTGGGCTTTTGCATCTTATTTCCACATTTATATTGTAAAGAACAAACATCACCATGCTGTTGTTGTCAGTATCAATAATAGAATGACAACAAACAAATGTCTACAGCCCCTGCGAGTTCTGGGGTTCAGCAAAGGAGTCCTTGTCCTTGCTCTTCTCGTACTGAGGTATGTATGTGTACTGGGGGTGCTGGGCCTCCCTGCGGGGAGGTGGGTGTCCTGACCCGACATACTGCGCGTGGCATCCCTGGCAGAGCTCCGATGCTTGTGAAAGCCCTCCGTTTGCAGCAATCGCCTGCGCTAACGTGGGCAGGTCTAAAGTTTACAATATATTCAGCTCCTGATGGAGCCCTTTATTCTGCATTTCACCTTGATCTGTGTAAGTGAAAGATCAAAGGGAAGGGAACAAAAATGAAGTAGAAAAGTTGGACTGGCTTGGTGAAAGGATGGACATCCATCCACAAATAAGTCCGGGGCCTCAGAATTAAGATGATGAGCTATCATCATTATAGCCTTTCCAGTGTTTTCTTTCTGTGTTTGTTAGATGCTTTGTGCCATGGCTTGTTATCCTGTGTCAACATCACTTACTGTCATTTTGGTGAGTAGTCAGTGTGGAAGCAACAATTACACTGCAAGCTGTCATTATACTAAAAACATGAAGCTTTCTGCATTTGCTGATGGTAGTGAACTCAAAGTTGCTTTTTCTTTTCTCCTGCTTTCCTCCCCCTTTTCGTTTCTCACAATCACTTCTCTGAAAATTAAGATAAACATTTGTTGTAATAAAGGAAATACAATAATCTGGAAAAAACCCAAACTCTTAAGGGCATTTTCCCACATAATTCTAGCAAGCTATTGCACACAGTTTGAAATTTCAGAAAAATGTCACATTATCATTTCACAGCTAAATGTTAAAAATGCAGGTGACAAACATTTTAACTGCTGTCTTATTTCCCTCCTATAACCTCCAGCACACCAGAAGGAAAACAAGTTTTGGAAAATACTGTGTTCACTTCTGTTCTGCAGCACTTGGAACTACATTATCCATCTGATGCCTAAATGCTCATAGCACACTGTCTTCTGACATCCATCGTCATCTTTCCGTGCTATGGGACATAGGCATCACAATGACAGGATGGTTTAGGTATGAGATTCTAACCAAAACCAGTTGATACAATAAGCTTAGACATATGCTGACAAACTTACCCATTTGTCACATCCCGAATTTGGAGTGACTCAGGTTTGTGGATTTTCTTTGTTGGAATTAAGGTGAAATGACACCAGGGGAGTTCAAATAACAATCAACTCTTATTCAACCTAACTAACCTTGCCCAAGTACAAGTGAACTTGTCAATATGAACCTTGCAGCATGTAATTAAGCCGCTGTTTGAAAAGAGAAGGGAGGTGTAGAAAAAAGGAGCCGAAAAAGGAACATGAAACAGTGTCAGAAGGAGAGCCTTCCTGTAGAGTCACGAGGTTCAGAGCAGACCCCGTTGCTTTCTGGACTCCTTCTCAAAGAGGAGCTCAGGGGTGGCTAGATCCACTCAGTCTCAGACTTGGTCAATGGTTTATGCGTACTGTGCAAAAGAGAGAAGAAAAAGAGGGAGAGAGAGAAAGAAAGGAAGAAAGAGAAGAAAAGAGTTTCACCAGTCCTGGGTCCAGCCAGCGTAGAGATCCAGTTCCGGAGGACACACACTGAGAACTCATTCTCCCTTCTTTTATAGTGGGTTAGTTGGTGGTCTCAACATGTGCAGTTTGTGTTCCTGGGGTTCTCTGGAATTGGTCAGTGAGCTTTGGGGGAGGTTCATTGCGGAGTTGCTTCTCTTTCCCTGCTGGCATGACTGCTTAAGATAGAAGCTCAGTCCCATCCTCCATGGGGCCCCCTCCTCGGGTGCACACGCTGTGCTCCTTCTCCTGGTCACTCAAGATAAGGAATTGTGGCTTTGGACAAGTGCAGTCCCACCCTCTGTGAGGCCCACTCTTCTGGCCACATTGTCCTGTTCACAAAACTCCAGCCTTTTTACAGAGGCCGTTTTCTCCACCAAAGTTCTTTAAAGAATGTTTGAGACATTGACTATGATTTGTCAGACTGTCACACCATTGAGTAGTTTCCTTCACTGTTTTGATGACTTGGAAGAATAGAGCAGTTGGTCAATCCCTGTATTTTCATTTTTCTGCTTTTTTAGTAGTATATATGCTACAATTCAGAAATTATTTTATTCCAAGCAAAGGGGTATACCCACTAGATATGTGCATTGGCATATTTTTGGGGAAAACTGGTTCCAGAGTAGCCCTCGGTGTTCTCTATATATACTTCACTGGAAAAAGATTCTTGCAGTCCACGGGCAAAACAGCAATGTTTTTGAAAGAGGTTTTCAATGTCTATGAATTGCAACCAGAATAATGCTAGTTTCATGTTATACTTTGTAAGGACTGTGTAAATATTTTATTATTAGGCTGCAAATGAGATTGATCTGTAATTTAATAAAACCATGAGAGGCAGGCATGCTTTTCACTAGCTCATAATCTGTGCTATATTTTGTATCACCTAAATAGCAAGGTCTCTTACATTGCTTGTGTTTAATTCTGAAACGTTTAGTGCCTTGTGAACACAAGAAAAAATTTTGGGTATAGCCAGACATTTTTGATGGTGGAACAGGTAAGATTTTTTTTTTTTGTGATCCATCACAATAACAGTGCATGCAAATTTCTTCCATAGAGCACTGTCCAAAGATGCAGTGGGTGGGTTCTGTGCAATAGCTGTCTTGATTAGGGGTGGGAGGCTTTTGGGTTTCTTGTTTTCATGATCTTGTTCTGCAGGCTGAGGCCAGGCTGCTTTGTGCTGAGAGACAGTGTCTTCTGCTTTTTCTCTTGTAAGCATTTTGCTTATTTGGTTTGGGACTGGTAGGCTTCAGGCCAAGTTGGTGGAAGAGGAGTTGGGGGTTCAAGTGCATATTGGGATCTTACGAGGCAGAAAATATAGCTGTAGGAGTGGGTGGAGATCCATCCTGAGGGAGGACATAGGGAACCTGCAGCATGCCTGTGGTCCTCCTGACAAGGAAGTGCATGTACCTTATCTGCTGGTCTTTTATGCATGTGCTGTATCAGAGCTTCTTTTATCAGAATTGCCTCTTTCATTTTCTTCATGTGGATGCCTGGTGTCATGGACTCTGATTTAAGCGTTGTTCTTTGTGCTTTGCAATATCTGGAAGCAAGGTCATACATAGCCAACCTAGTCAGCTGACTCCTTTTTACCAAGCTTTATATTAGGATATATGTACCCTTCAGTCTCTCTAGAAAGAAATATTTTTATTTCATGGATGTTACTGCAGTCAAATCACACATATAGATTCCTCTGCTCTCTAAATAGCCCTGAGGAATCCACTATGTTTATAAAACTCATCAGCAACGGTTTAAAGGCTGTACCAAACCAGAATTGTACATGTCACCTTACAGGCAAGTTTACAAAATTCAGAGGTGTGCAGTCCACTAGTAAGTTTCTACCTTCCCACTAGCTTCTGTTGTCTTGAGTTTGGGTACTGAGTGTTAGGTGAACAAGCCTGTGGACTGTATGGCAGGACTTCAAGCTACCGCTTGCAACTGTGCTATAATAGCTGCTGAAAGCACTACAGCTTTCCCAGGGTAACTTGTCTGTGTGCCCCTTCCATTTCAGAGATTCATTTAGCTCTGAGAACTTGGTGACATTTTAGGGAAAGTTTGCAGTATTTCTTTCCTTACTTGCTCTTTTGAGCAAGGGCAGGTTAAAACCTCACCTCTAACTCAGATTTCCTAAATATTTAAGTGACCAAATCCAAAGGAGATAAGTTGCATTAGGTACTTACCTGTGCTTGGCAGACTGTCAATCGTCAAGCATCAATTCCCAGAATCACAGGATGTGATCTGAATCTCAGCCATTTCAGTCTTAAGTTTCTAGAACCTATAAATATAAATCGTTTTCTTGCCTAAAAAAAAAAAAGGTGAAATAAACCAACTGATTCTGAAGAGCACTTGATGCAATGCTCTCCCACTAATTTTCACCCAAGTTTAACTTGCTTTATCTCAGTCACATGGAATAGAGATGGGGTATAAGGTAAACTTGAAAGGGCATGCCACTTGGAATATGTCAAAGGCTTTGGCTTGGCTTAGTTCAGGTGTGTTCCTGTGTACTATTATAGGGAAATCTTAAACATCTTAAGACGTCAAATTTGCAGATCTAAATCTTATTGCCAGAGTAGGAGAAACTGCATTTCAAACGGTTCATGACAGAAGTTTCAGCTCTTAATACTTAATGAGGCATTGATGATGGGCCATTTCTCTATTGCAAACAGACAAATTATGTTGGCAGGTGTAACTGCAGGAAGATAAGTGAAGCATTTTGTGTTTGAAGTGAAAGTTGTGCAAGTGGTGAAGAGCAAACTGCCTATGGCCTTCTCTTTCTGAAGCATCCTCTGTAGCTTAAACAGACATTAACTACTCTTCACAAACTACCTGTGGGTGTTCTTAAATATTTATTACTTTCTTCCTCTTTAAAGTTAAAGCTTGCATCTGCCCACTACAAAACAAGTCCTTTAAGAATAGATGTGGCTCACTGCGTCTCTACAGTAAAAGCTGGTATTTAGCAGAGGAGATAGAAGCTTCTGTCTGCAAGTAAAAATTAAATTGCTTACCCCCCCACCACTGTGTGGGCAGTTCTTATTCCTTCACTCTTGTACCCTCAAGTTGTTCACTGCAAATCTGAGGCAGTATAAAGAAACAGCATCTGGCTATTCTGAAAAAGCCTGGGACTCTTAAAACAGACATTTCAACATGAAAAATAATAATTAAAAAAAAGTGCTCAACTGCTAATTCACTTCAACTTGCATTTTTAAGCACTGAATAATCCTTGTTAAGCAGCTAAGGACTGAGGGAAAATACTTGTTATAACTACCATTTTATTTTTTGGAAAACAGAAATGGACAATTAACTAGTAAATAGTACCAAGGCTTCTTGGGAGGAGCCCGTGTAATGACCCTCTTTTTTGAATTTGAATATACAGAAACCTAATTATAGTGCAGTTTTACAGAACAGTAATGCAAGCAGGAGGGATTTGCTTTTGGCCCACTCTTTTCAATGGTGCCAGTTAACTCCTGATTTATTCTGGTAGGTGGGCACCTCAATTCAAAACTGGGTAAAAGAACAACACTTTCTTTTATGAATTGTAATAATTCTTTTCTTTTCTTTTTTTTTTTTTTTTTTTTAAGACTTATCTAAAAGTGGGAAGGGGTGTGAATTACTGATAAAACCAAGTGTTTGCACTCAGATGAAATATAGGTTTTCTGGTCACAGCAGACCAATCACTGCTACTTAACATTTCACACTGAAGTACAATCTCAATCTCTGCATAACTTAAGCAGGAGGCTTAAAGCCCTCAGTAGCACAAGCTTCTCCAAAGATCAGAAAAAGGCGAAACAGCAGTCTCTGCCATTAGCCCCAGGACCAGAACGAGTAGCATTGGTTGGGACATATTTTGCACCATTTCAAGCGTGGAGACAGAAGCTCCTCTGCTCTTTGTTCACCCGGAGTACGCTGGGCTGCCCAAGGTACAGATACTCCCTCTGCATGGCCTCTGATAACAGCCATGCGTTCAGACTCTTAATACAGTCCAAAAAGCTTGCCTGTAGCCACAGACTGAATTTGGGAGGTTTAGTCAGCCTCTGTTCTGCGGAGCTTTGCCTTTGGAGAGATAGCAATGGCAAGGGTGAACTTCATCCCTTTGCCACAGGGAAAGAAAAGGAGCTTTATGGTGCTTGCTCTCCCAGAGCTTTAGTGTGTAAGGGGTTTTTTTCCCCCGTCAGATGCCACCCTGCATCTAATGTCACTTTTTCTAGTGCCACTTGTGGTTGGGGCTGTGACTGATGCCATGAGCTGCTTCTCCTCTGCTAGACCAGCAGAGCACTGAGCTCCTTGTCCTGCCTGGCCCTGTAGGTTGGGCTGCAGGGATTAGCACTGCGCTGAGAAGTCCGCTACGGTCAGAAGGTTGGGAAAGGTCCAATTAAGGACACAGAGTTCAAGTGTTGGAGTATGTGTGGAGAGCAAATAGGCATGTGAACTTGGCGGATCTGCTGGGGGGGCATGCCCTGTGCTTGGCAAAGGTGGTGAATCCTCATCAGTCTCTGGTAAGCACCATGCTGGGACTGGGACTTCCAGTTAGCAACCTCTGTCAGGCAGGGGTTGGCACCAGAGCAACTGTCCTGAGTGATTTAAAGTGATCTTTTTTTTTTTTTCCTTGCCAGTTTGCTTTTTGGTTGTTACTAAGCCATATTATCTAAATTTGACTGGATTATTAGAATGCCTTGCAAAGTTGCAAGACTTGCTTTTCTTTTAAAATAAGCTCACAGAGTTCAAGTTGTCCTCCAAATCAAATCAAAAGTGGAAAAGCAATTTTGGACTAGGAATTATTTCATTTTGATGTTGACTTATTTCTACAGGGGTAGATGATTAAAAAATACTGTGGGGGGAATAGAGACACTTGTTCAGGAAATATCAATACAGAATTTTATGATGTTACTGTAACACTAGTGGGTTTTTTCCTCTTGATTTTGAGAAAATAAAGACTTGGCAAGGTTTCACTAATTCAATTTTACAGGACACTGTTAGGCTGTGAGGTTGTTTTTTGATTTTGATTTTTTTTTAATCAGCTTTCCATATTATGTCTCTGTTTCTTTTTTCCTCACATAGATATCTGAAAAGATCCATTTGAAGATCAAATTTCAGCGTTTTTCCATACATATTAAACGTTTTTATTATAAAAGTATAAAGAGTTTAAACTTACCCTTTAGAGAGCATCTAGCTATTTCTCTGATGTAAAATCAGCAGAAAATCAGATAGATTTGCTCTCCAATGTTTAAATAACATCTTCCTGAACATTAGCAAGACTGCCCTACAGAGACTGTGTGGTGTCCCCTTAAGAGTTATGGTGCTGACTATGCAGGTTTCTCTGTGTTAAACTATAAATAAGAAAACACAGAGTTGAGAGAGGAGCTCACTTTCCTTGTGTGTATTATCTGTGACATCTCTGATGTGACTAGCACTGTGTGTAATTGTGTGCGTACAGCAGCTGGGCTGAAACATAGCACTTGTTATTTTGTGCAGAGGGTTTAGCAGTGGCTACGTGCATCTTGTCTGCTAGGATTGCTTACCCATGCACAACAGGCTTCTGTTTACCTGTGACTAGGTGGGGCATCGTCACCAGCAAGGCCTTTTTTGAGTAACCAGGCAAAGTTTCTTGGCCACTGAATAATTGTCAAGTGACTTTAAGCACTATGGTATTAACTGTAAGGTTAAAATAACAGTATTGCTGTGTGTGTGTCAGCTCTGATATGATGTTCAGTAAGTTCAAGCTCACGCTAGTGCTAAATTAACTATGTAAATTATGACAACCCAAACCACACTGCTTTACCTGCAAGCCCCTCCATGTACAGAAGGATCATTGTAGTTTACAGGGGTCTCAAGCATAGATTTGGGCTGTGCATTAATCTTGCCTGGTTGAAAAACGTTGGTAAGAATGAAACTTAGATTGTTGACTTAGACTTCCTTATCAGGAAGGCTATATGCTAGCAAACAAGGTCAAATCAAATGGGGAAAAGACATGTTGATTTTCTTTGGAAAAAAAGCTGTGTGTGAATGACTAAGGTTCCACCAAAAAATGTATTCTATAATCAGCCTGAAGTGGCCTTTCCCCCCCTGTGGATGACCCATCTATTTTGCTTTACCCTGGTCCTCCGCAGCACTACCCATATGAGACTATATTTCTTGTATAAACTGCTGGGATGTTGACATTTGGTGTCGCTCCTAGTTAGATGCTTGCTTTGTCTTTATTTTTTTATGAGACATCTGGGGATAAAACTTAAAACTTCCACTGTATCTGTATCATAAATCAAACATTTTGCTGGAGGATAATGGTGCACTTTAAAACAAAAAAAGACACAGAGAATTCAATCAATACAATACCTAAAAAGCAACAGCTTGTCTGCAGCTTGAATTGTAATTCATTAGAGTCAGCATTTACATATTTATTATGGTGTGCTGGTTTTGAAAACAACAAAGAGTGAATTCATCCTTGCAGTGCATTTGATCAGTGTATGAAAATCAGAACAAAAATTTTTATCTTATTTTATTTTATGTACATAATTTGAATAATGTACACCCCTGGGTAAGGCTTGTGGGGAATTTCTAGAGAAGTTAATTCAACTATTCTACTGTTTTAGTTTGCTTTCTGCAAACGTTTAAGAGAAGAACTTGTTCATGCAGTCACTTAATGAAATCTCGTATTTCAGCAATTGAATGCTCCACACTTCAATCCATGTACTCCCATAAAAAAGTTTGTGTGGGGGACTGAACCCTGCAGATATCCACTGCAGGACTATGATTACCCATGCTCTCTAGTACTGGCAAAAAGAATTAAATGAAAGCGAACAAAAAAAATCTGAATGTTCTCTGTGGAACAGATCTCTGAACTTTGAAGAATTAGCTGTTTGGCACTATTGTGCCCCCGAAGTTGCTCCTATCCAGAAGAGTAGCAAGCTGGTGGCATGAGACTTGGCTGCATCTGTATTTCAGGATCAGCAGGGTTTGGTATGAACAACCTAACTTGTGAATACCCATAACCTCCTCTCTTTTCCCCTTCCAGCTCCCTGCTTGCTGCCAGCCCTAGAGCTGTGGCAGAGCTGGCAGACCCGCTGGACCCCAACAGTCCAGTCCAGAGCCATTCATATACACAGTGCTCTCGTTGCTCCAAGTTTGTACCCCTGGGCAGGCAGCATACTGAAAACCTGTAGAAGCCTAACCTTTGGTATCAGCCTATTAAAAGACACAATTTTTTTTCATTTGTATCAAATAGGCATTAAAAAGGCTAACTGCTGAAGCAACTTCAGCACTTTGCTCTGTGGTGTGATGCACATGTGTTACTAATTATTTACAAATATACATAGTGGCTATGTCTAAATTCATTTAAATGGTATCAGTTTACTGGATGTGGCAAAAGCAAATTTAATTTTTTATTGTCCGTGAATAGGCAATAAAGACTGTTACCCACCTAGTTCATGAGCCTGAAATGGGAAGGTGAAGAACTAGGACCATTTGCAGAGGTTGCAGATTACTCCCAGACTTTAAATTGAGTGTATCTGCAGGATTACAAAATGATACTGAGCCAAGTGAGTTCTCTTCACTGGGGACAATATCAGTGCCACATTAAAAGGCTGTCTTCACACCTTGCTGTGACCAATGGCAGCACCTGGCTACCACTTCTGTCACATATATGTGAAATGAAAGGTCTGAAATTTTGAGTCAAACCCTTTGAGCCAAAAGCTATGGGTCTGCTATTAGATTGGAAGAAAAATAGCTCTGATTTTTTTTTAAGTATCTTTGGGTCCCCTGTCACCTCTGAATT
This sequence comes from Elanus axillaris, assembly GCA_026212715.1. Taxonomy (NCBI): domain Eukaryota; kingdom Metazoa; phylum Chordata; class Aves; order Accipitriformes; family Accipitridae; genus Elanus; species Elanus axillaris. The sequence continues at coordinate 18,798,106 of JANZLQ010000007.1, read as the reverse complement.
GATCAATTTCTCTTTTCTATGGCAGAATTTCAGACTTTCTACTCTACCTCATTTCACTTTCAGCCCTGTAAACTCCCCATTCGCCTATTAGCAACAGCCAAATAGTGGCTTAGCTACGTATTTGTCACTATACCTGCTAAAGAGTGCTTCAGAGGTGACAGTTGTGTTTCCAAATGATAGACCTTGGTGAAATCACAAAGCAATGTAAAGGATGACTCTGTAATCATTGCTAACCAGGTTAAAAACACCTCAGAAACTCCATCTAATGCATCCGGGATAAATCTATCTCTAGAGCCAACTGGTAGTGTTTTATAACTCTTCAGGCACACAAATATTTTTCTTTCAATAAATATGTGCTTTCCTTATTGAAGTTTTTGAGGTTTGCTGTGAGTTCAAGAGCTTTTCACCCTTCTAAACTATGTCACTTCTTAAAATGGTTAAAAAACTAAACAAGCAGGCTTCTGTTGTGTTTAATATGCTCTTACTTTAATAGACTGTGTTGCTGATAAACGATCTCATGTTTGAGATCTCTTTTACTATCTCAGGCATTTCAAAGTGCATCATAACATATTCCATTTAAGATCATTTTCTCAAAACATTCAAGATGCCTTCTCCACTTTTGTTCTCTTATTTTTCTATCACACAGTGAGTTTATTTAAGAGTCTTAAAACTGAATGAGTTTCACAGGCTTCTTCGTAGGTTTCACTACTAGGAAGAACAGCATCCTACCACCTTTTCTGTAGCTACATGGAGGTGATGTGAGGTGCACAAAATAAAGGCATGCAGATAATGCAGTATTTTTCTGGCAGTGGTTTGTGACTTGTGTGTTATCCTAGTAGTGGCCAGTGCAAATGATCTTGAATGTTGGCATATCAGACCTTTACATCACTTGTCACTCTGCCTCCTGAATTTTGGGGGGGGGAGGGCAGGGGCAACCATATTAATATGTAATTTTGCATACTCTGTTTTTATTGTTTAATAGTAGACCTGAATTGCAGAAAAGTGACTGTAGCCTATAGCTATCTGTAGCTGGGGAAGTCTCCTTTCCTCATTGAGTGTTCTGTTGTTTTCAGCTAGGCATGTTGCTGCTTTTCCTTAGTGAGAATTAATTTTAATAAAACCACAGCAGTAAATACTTTGAGGCATCACTTCTAATTATTTTACAATGGCAAGTATAGGTCAGACCTAGCAAGCAAGCCTGTTAGTCAACCAAAGTAATAAACTGAAAATTGACCCATAAACATGACTGACAGTTCCTCTTTGGATTAGAAAAGAGAGCAGAATAGCTTGAGAGGAGTTATGGAGAAATATCAGTTTGATTTATGGGCAGTAAGCTTGCTGTGGCCTGTATACAAACATGGAACTTAAATAACAGCTACCACTTCTTGTTTGAAGTGAATCTTTAATGCCAGCGTAAACATTGCAGAGAAAAATAAGTAAACACTATTCATCCCAGTAAGAGCTGGGAGTAGAAATGTAAAATCAACCAAAGAGATTAGGGTCAAAGGTTGCAGTCCTGCCCTGTATTGTTCTTATGTAAAGATTTATTTCTGTCTTTGATGAATTCAAACAGTTGCAGAGAGAGCAGATTGTTAATCTACATAACCAGGCTTACTTTGTAAGGTTAGCACAGGCAAAAAACTAAAATCCGTATGAAATACGAAACTACATTTTTATGTGAATTACAGGGGTCCAACACACCTATGAAGTCAGAGGCCTCACTCACAAGACATGAACTTCATTATTAGGCTATCTAGGTATCACGTGTATAATGCCTGTTAGAACAGCTTGAGGATCTCTTGCCAGTGTCTCCTGTGGGAATTTGCCACTGGCTAACTTGTCAAAACTGGAACAATTATCACTTTCAGGCAAAACTTTCTTTGGGTTTCTCATCTCTGGGAGGAGTCACTGAGGAAATAGATGAGCAAATTTTCACTCCTCCTCCTGTCTTGACTTGGAGCAGTCTACTCTGAATATATTCTCCCTTCATATACAAATGATTTTTTTCTTTTTAGAAAATCTGAAAGATAGCATTTTCTCTGGGACAAGATCACATTTGGAAATACTTAAATTGTTCATGAAACAAAAATATTTGTATTGTCCTGGAACAGAAAAATGCAAACAAGCTTATTATAAAGGAAAACATCAGCTCCAGCTGTATACAAGGTTATTACCTTCAAAATTCTGGGAATTAAAATTAATTTGAGGATGCCAAAATATTAGGCCTACAAGAGTGAGAATTCATAAGGTGAATATTTGTTTAGTATTCAATGTTGAGCTGAGGTTCACATGTTCAGTCCCATTTTTGGGGTTTAAGTCCATAGGATGTCCAGAGCAGTTAGAGTCAATGAAGCAAAGTGCTACAAAGCTGGGAGTATTTATTACCTGTACTTTAGTTGCAGGTGTGATGTTTTTAAATTTGTGTCTTGGAGGGGGAAAAGACACCCCCCCCTTTTTATCTATATTTTATATATATATATATATATATATGATGTCTTGTTTATTAAAAAATCCTTAAGGAGTATTCATTTTCTGTGAATTATGAAGTATTTAGGCTTGGAGCAAGTGCCACAACTAACTGCCTGTTAGCCTGGTACTTGAGTCAACACAGCTTCTTACCTAGGAAGGTAGGGTCTTTTCAGTTGCTTAAGTATGCATGTTTTAAGGCAATCCCCAAGCTACCCACAAAACCAGCAATTAAAAAAACTCTGTCCAAATCCTAGAGGACCAAGAACTTCCAGATCTATCTTTCAAACCTATGGCAAGTTTTGTGAGTCAGTTCTGATTCTGCAGCTACAAAAACACCCAGATTTATTGTGATGTAAAACATCTTAACTCACTACAGTTTAACTGGAGAGAGAATAATTTTCTCTGACCAAGAGGTGGTGGATACTACAGTGTTCTTTGGATCATCTGGAAAGGATGCTTACAGAGGAGGGGGTCACAAAGGCTTGATTCAGTTAGGCTAGCTCTAACCCTTTAAGGTTAACTTCCTAATCTAATGTGATTATATGTTTTGAGACAAAATTCTAGGTTTGCATTTGAAGGACACTTCTTTTTTCCTAGAAATATTTTCCTTTCCCCTGGGTCTAATATGTTCTTTCAGCTGGATGAAGTAGATTATTTTCTATAGATTTATCATCCTCTTGCCTCTGTACCTCTTCTTCCTTACTAATAGTATAAAGTAGAACTGAAAAGTGATTGGCAGTTGTGATCTCTTCAGATGACAAAATTATAGCAGAATATTCAACTAGTTAAAAAGAATGAGGATAATGTATTTTCAGAAGTTATGCCACTTCACTTAACTGAGAGTATAGAAATAAGCAACCCAGCATCTACCAAGAAGTTTGTTTAACCAGGATGCATCCTAGGGAATTTAAGACAAATGAAGCTTAATGGCAAGTGCTGCTGATTTGTAGGGGTAGTAATTCTGTTTAACTAGAATTTTTTTCAGCTGATTTAGTGGTGCTCAGGTCTTTATCAGTCTCATTACTTACTCCTTGCCCTGCTAAAGCAGTGTTCATGTTCAGTCTACCTGTAGCTCGTAAATGCAATAGTTTAATTTTCAGTTCTCTGTCTGTGGTTGATAGCTGACTTATTCTCCACCATTATGCAGATTAATCAATCTGTGCATAAAATGCAGATTAATCAAGACTTTGTATAACCTTCTGTAACTTGTTTCCTTTCTATAATTGTGATGACAGGTTGCTTTATCCCCCCTACTGTCTTGCGAGGGAAAGGGCAGTGGGGGGGGACATTTGAACCATGTATGGAGATTTTAACAGCCTTGTGCAGTCACAGTATTCTTAAGGATATGGTGCATCTTCTTGCTGCTGGTTTAGCTGATTAAAAAAGAACAAAATCATGGAGATTACTTCCTTGGTGCCTTGTCTAAGCTCTGAAGCAGATGCAAAAACATTGTGGTCTCTTTAAAACTCTAAATCAGCTTTGGTCAAATTGGGACTTTCTCGAAGGTTTTTCAATAGAGGTACAAATCACTCTCAAAGGTAAACCTTGTTTGGTGAATATGTATTCTTTAAAAATGATCAGATGTAATGATAAGTTATAGTTACTGCCTTAAAATCAGCATGTCAATACCAAATACCTCAGGCTTATTTTCCATAAGCTCCTTCGTCTAGCATGTGAAAAGTAGTTGTGGTGTAAGTTTGGTAAACTATCTGGGAAGAAGTGACGTAGGCTAAATCTTCATATATTATTTAAGGCAACTGACCACGCTAAGCCTTCCAACAGTTTCGTACTCTTAAATTATATAGTTGTGAGACTATGTACCCTTCTTAAGCTGTAAAGATGCTTTCCCATGGTGAGATCACTGAGCTCAAACACATTGCCAGTTTCTGAGGCTTGTGCTTTCTGTACAAAAGTCTACTCATACAACTTGGCTTGTAAGGTTTTTTGGGGGGTTTGGTATTTTTTTTTTTTGATAGTGCCTGTCATTGAATGTTTGTGCTAAATTCCTTAATAAATTTATTGGAATAAACCTGGAAGACCTGCCTTTAAATTTAATCCTGGAGTGTTTTTCATCCAAAGACATACTGAGCTGTCAGTCAGAGTCAATCTGTTCTGTAGGTCTGATTTCTGTAAAGCTGTGGTTGAGTCCAGACAGGTTTTTCTAGATATTTGCATGCTATGGTGCTAAGTTCCTGGCTTAGCTGAGACCCTTACCACTGGTACTGTCAAGTGCTGGCTCTCTGAGGCTTGTGACAGCTCCTTGACTGCTTGACTTCCAGGGCCCTGGCTGTCAAACTAGCTTGCCTCAAACCCCTTACAAAGAAGCTTTTGGCGTGCCTGTTTTGATTCTAAACCGAGAAGAAATCAGGTGTTGGTGTACGGAAGTCTCATGGGTTGCCTCCTCCCAGCTCTGCTCAAAATGGAGACAAAGTTAATAAATGCAAGTGAACATGGTGGTTGTAGAGGTATAGGCAGAAAGGAGCAATTTATCTTTGTTGTTGAACTTAAATGGAAGGGCAGATATATGAAGGAACACTCAAAAACTGTTTCAGACAGCAGCAGCTACAGAGGAGCAGACCCTGGGCCTGTTAGTCAGAGGCAAGGTGTTGAAAGTGGAAGTTCAGTGATAGAAAAGAAGGTGGAAGGATGGTTTGAATCCTTTAAAAAAAAAAAACCCACAAATTCACAAGCATTGACTTGCATTATCAGCAAATAGCCTGTGAAACTTGTTTTAAAGAATTTAAGCTGTTTCTGAGTTTCAGAGTCAAGGTGTCAAAACTTGCATCTGATTCTATGACTGAAACATTGAGGGGTTTTTTTAGCTCAATTTAATGTTAAGAAAAGAAGGAACCCTTCTGGCCGTGGCCATGTATGCCAACCATCAGCCAGGAGTGAAGTTTTACAGCTGACTTATAAACCCCTGAGAGATAGGGTTTTCTAATGGAAATACTGACAGCCTCTTAACTTGAGCAACACTAGCAGGCGCCGTTATAATAAATGAGACTGAGACACACATGATACAGGCCCACAAGGTAATTAATGGCTAGAGTAAAATAAAATATAGACGCAACATCCCACAGAGAGCATGACTCAATGGAGCAAACTTGTAATAAAGCACAAAGAATGTCTGTTTAGTAAGAGCTGTGTGAAACTGCTTGTAAAATAAATCATGAGCTAGTGCTAGGACTAGCTGAGCTCTCTGTATGTTTCTTTTAAATTGGAGGATTAAAAAACTCCCCTCAACTATAAAAAGCCATTTTTGGCAATGCAGAATTGCAGTGTATAATGAAATGAGAAGCAATGAAATGCAAAGTGCACCTATGCAAACAAGCTCTTAACACACTTCTCAATAGAAATATAGCAGACAGAAGTTAAGGCTGCACCCACTACCTAATCCCACTTTTTAATCAAGTAACTTTTTGACTAGCTGACATCAAAATAGTTCTTACTCCTCAATTTCCTCACTTCTTTAAGATGCTAAGTGTTCTTTAAAAAAACAAAACAACCAAAAAACCAAAAAAATCCCCCAAAACAAAAACCCCAAACAAAACAAAAAGAAACCAACCAAATAATCACCCAAATTGTGTTGTCTTTTGTCTTGCAGTGCTTCCACTGATTTAGAAGGCTATAGCTACAATACCTGTAGATAAGCTGTTCTTTTTGGTTTATGCACAGCTATGCATGCTCATAGCTTATTATTGTTAATTTATTCTGTGTTCATGTTGCTAAGGCACAAAATTAAGTTGCTTCAGATTCATAAGCCAAATAAGTTAGACACCACAATGAACATATTCCTACCAACTCCCAACTCTGCAAATCTTGGAAGGGAATAGACTTATGGCTGATGTTAAACTAAGGTGCAAGCATATGCCACGTCGTTGCTGCTCTAATCTTTACAGTTAGTGTTGGCAAGCCTCAATACTACATTCCTTGAGGTAGGAGTAAAAATACTGACAGATGATAAACTTAAGTTTCTGTGACTTCAATCACTTTCTAATTAGCACATAAGAATGTCAAAGCCCACTATTTAAAACTGACAACTTTGAAGGTGAAATATGGCAGCACCACAACATGAAAGTGAACTTCTTTAGATGCAAATGGTGTAAAGCACGCAAATAGAAATGTCTTATCCAAATACACTTTTGTAATTTTCTGTTTCTGCTTTGTTTTGTTTTCTGCATCCTAAGTGGAGAAAAATTGGAAATGGCTTTATAGGTTCTCATGCTGTAAATCTTCTGGACTGGTGCTTTTCAATATTTGTATTTGTCTTGATTATGGAGCAGTGATCCATTTAGTTTCAAGCTCTGTATAATAGAGAAATACTACTCACATAATCTTCATGACATGCAGTTGGAGCCCAAAATACTTCCCTTACATCATCTACGCTTTAAAAATTACTGAAGAAAGTTATTTATTTTCTCACTTCAAGCAGACTACAAGTTAATTTTGTTGTGGTCTCAATTCCTTGTCATTCTCAGGAGGCAAGATGCCTTGAACTCAGAACTGTGTTTTCATGTTATGATAGTAGTTTATTCTTCTGCATGTGAAGTGTAGCCAATCACAATAAGTAGCTTTATACAAGTGGGACCAGCTTAAAAAAAATGCCTTAGAAATCTAGAATGCTCTTGTGCTATGTGAAACCTAAACTGCAAGAAGTAATCCAGGAAGACCCCACCTACCCTTGTCAGAAAACTGGGGGCCTAATAAAGAAATTCTTGCAAACCGCGCTGGCTGATTTTGAAGCTATTCTCGCTGCCTGTCACTTTGCTTTGACTCTGAGATGCAGGTGGTTGGTATAATTGTTTTCTCAGCTGCTATAGTCATGAGGTTTATGCTGCAGGTATATTAAGTGTGTTAATCTCAGCTGAAGTGCAGTATGGCCCCTGATTCTTCCTTGTTCTGTGTATAGGATCTTGGACACTGGCTCCATTTCACAGCTAGATTAGGGACCGAAGGATTTTGCAGTGCTGAGTAGGACAATACTGAAGTCCTTTAAATGTGAACCATCCTCCTTCCAAAAACTCAGTTTCTCTTGTACTTGAGCAAAAATAATTTGCAAATCATTGTTTTTATTTTTTTTTTAAAATCACCTATTTGGTAGACAGAAATCTTTTATGCCTCCCACTTCTACTGTGTGAGAGTGAATTGCTTATCTACTATTTGGAGTTTCTGTCTTAGATTTATAACACTAACTGGCTGAATCTCATTGCTTGATTTATAGAGAAGCTGCACATGAGTGCCCATATATTGCTGATTTAAACTAGATGTGTTATCTAAATCTTTACTGTACATAGAAAGAGCCAGGAATTAAATTTGCTACACTCGACACTTTTCTGAATATCAGGAAGAGAACTGAGATTTACAGGAACAGTGGCTTTTTATCATTATTTATGGATTTTTACATCCGATGCCATATGTATCTTAGATCTATGTGGTGATTGGGAAACTTTAACAGCAGATCAGGTTCCACAGTCCTTACTTTAGAAATTGTAAGGAATTTGCAGTGTTTGTATTTGTTAATGACACAGTAGAATCAGAAGCTTAATTCTGATTAAAACTCTGGCCTCTGTCATGCTGGAGTTTTAATATTGCAAAAATGGTGCTTTAATCATAGTGTTTGAACTTTGCATGTTTTGTTCAGCCCTGTGAAAACCGGAACCTGATTTCTGATAAGTTTTGCTCACAGAAAATATTTAGAAATGAAGAACATATAAATATGAAAGGCTAATAGCTATGGTTAGTGGTTGAAGTCAGACAACAGCACCGTGGAAAAAATATTCCTACCCATTTTTGTCACACCCATTGCAGTATCTGCATCTTTCAGTGAATTTCTCTGAAGGCTATCATGGTTTAAGTACAGAGTCTGAAGTGAGAAGGCTGCTGAAATCACTTTTGTTTCCTCAAAGAGCATTTAAATTCAGGTTCAAAAAGGCCCACTGGTCAAAAAGGCCTTTTGAAGCCCTAAGTCAGAATCACCTATTCCACACCAGTGCGGGGGGGATCAACTTCATCCTTTATTTTTAAAGGACAGTCCAATTCTTATAGCTGCCTTGCATCAGGGAACCAATGCCTGTCTTTCTTTGCTAGGATAAAGCCAGAATTGAGAGAATTGCATAGGTCATGTCTATCATCTACATGTATTTGCGCTCGGAGTGAACGCCTGTGGAAAAGGTACAATTCTGTGATAGTGAGAAAATTTACTGTGTGGTATGTCTCTATTATGCTTTCTCATTCTGTGAGAAGGTGTATTTGTTTTTTTTTTTATCTTGTAGAGACCATTGGGCTAAAATTGCTGCAGTGAGGCAGGTCTGTAGCCAGTCAGCTAGTTGTGGTTCTGCTCATATCTGCTGCTCTCTTTAAAAGCCTGCTCCCATCACTTGTGTATGTATTCCAGCTCAAATTTTAATTTGGATATTTAAAAATGAATGCCACTGTCTGAAAGTGCGAATTTGATTTGCAGCTATACGGGAGCTCTCTGAAGATACACTGTACCCCCACACAGCATTAATACAGATATGTTTCTGTTGGTAAGTGTTGTAGTGGGGAAGCTTTATTTCTTAATTATTTTCATAATGACCTATTTCTTAATCTCCTTTCCTCTTTCTAGTCAGGAATCACTTCTATAGATAGGATGCACTTGGTGTAGAGGGTTTTGTGTAAAGGCAGAATACAGACTTAGGTCTACTTCCAGGTAGAGTTGGAAGTGTCTACTTCAGCCCATGGCTGAAACTCTGCTTTAACTGGGATGGTGTGCAGAGCACTTAGCCTGGCTCTAGGTTTGGTCTTGTGCCCTATGTGTTATCTGGTAGCATGGCCTGAGCTTGAGCTACAGTATCCTTTGCCAAAGGATTCAAAACTCCTTATAGCTCCAGGGTCAAGGGACAAGCAGTATACTAGAGTGAGGTGGACCTTGGTCTCAAAGTGGTGCATGCAATAGTAAACACATGGGTTAAGTCCCCTGCATGACAGAGGCTAGAAGTGAACAAGTAGGAGAGCTCTGCCTTAGCCAGCAGTTGATGGACATGTCAGGATCCCAGGTCCTGCTCACACTGCATGTGTGGCCATGGCCTAATTGCCCGAAATACGGTGTTTAGTTATCCAAATGTTTTAGTCCTTACACCCTGAAATCATTAGCCAAGAGTTAATTTAATTCACTTACTATGTAAGTGTAACCCATCGTAAACTATGTTTCAGTGCACAGGATATTCCACTAATGGGTTGACAGTTATAGAGAAGTTGATGGCATTTAAAATATATCTTTACTGATGTCTTAAGGGGCCATATTAAGCAAGCTCATGTTTCAAGTGTCACCAGAATATTAGCCTACATCAGTTTTGAGTACCTGCAAAATACAGGAATCTTGGGGGGACCAAACATGTTTCCTTGGTGACATTGATATTGAAATTGCTGAGAGATGTGTGGCTAATACACCGACAACCACAATTCTGAGACACACAGGTTAAAGAGTGGTCCCTCCAAAGTTCAAAGCAGAGCCCCAACCTGCTTCAAGTGGTGTCTCAAGTTCATGATCTAATTCTCAGAGGCTCTCGCTGTGCGGGAAGAGGGGAAATGTCCCTGAAACTGGAGTCTTGCTGACCTTGCTGTTAGTGATGTGCATCAGGGGAGGCTGGCTTTGCATCCTTGCTGGAGATCTGGGTGCTTCTCTGTATGTAGACCTCTGGGGGTGAATTTACAGATCAAATATTTGGCTCTTCTATCAACCAGCAGGTAACTACGTCAGATGGGTAGGCTGACATGTGACCTGAAATTAATTTGTGCCTTTTTTTCTTTATAGTGTTCTTTACTACAACAATAAGATCACTGACATCCACTTAAGACTTTTTTTTTTCTGATGCTCATCTCTAGATTTGCAATAAGTTTATATGACACATGATTCATAGTGATGAATGCAAGTAGAAAACTGAGAAGAGGAAATGATAAGTTCCTAATCCTGGCTACCAACACCTTAAAATGAAAGCAAATTCACTCTGGAGAATAGCTAACTCATTTTTCCAGTAAATATAGTCAATTTGGTAATAAGCATCATGATGAACTGTGGATCAGTTTTAAAAGAGAAACTCTGAGAATAATTCCAATGTTTATTTTAAAAAATAAAAACCTATCTGGGGCATTCTAGTCCTGAGATAGGGGTATTAAAAATCATGTAGAATAAAACATAGAAATTGCCTTTCCCTTCTGGTTTCGTTTGGGCAGACAGAATTCAGTATTCAATACTGTCGTGGTTTAACCCCAGCCAGCAACTAAGCACCATGCAGCTGCTCACTTACCCCCAACCCAGGGTGCGGAGAAAATCAGGAAAAGTAGTAAAACCTGTGGGTTGAGATAAGAATGGTTTAACAGAATAGAAAAAAAAAGAAACTAATAATGATAATGACAACAATAATAAAATGACAGCAGTAATAATAAAAGGATTGGAATATACAAATGATGCACAATGCACTTGCTTACCACCTGCTGATCGACACCCAGTTAGTCCCCAAGCAGCGATTCCCTGCCCCCACTCCCCCCAGTTTATATACTGGGCATGACGTCCCATGGTATGTAATACCCTGTTGGCCAGTTTGGGTCAGCTGCCCTGGCTGTGTCCCCTCCCAACTTCTTGTGCCCCTCCAGCCTTCTC
>JANZLQ010000007.1:18746494-18782661 GCA_026212715.1 Elanus axillaris | reverse complement strand
GTGAATGATCTCTCCTGTCCTTATCTTGACCCACAAGCCCTTTGTTATATTTTTTTTTCTCCTCTCCCCTGTCTAGCAAAGGGGGGGGGGGAGTGATAGAACGACTTGGTGGGCACCTGGCATCCAGCCATGGTCAACCCGTCACACAAATTTAGATTAAATTCAAGATCTGAACTGAGTTCAGGTATTTGTCCCTTGATCTTGTAAGCAGTGTTCATGAGTTAATACTGTAAAATGGTGAACTGATACCTAAGGATTTATTTACACCAATGAAAGACGGAAGTTAATACTGACCAATGTGCAAAAACTAGGCACATCAACTGTCATTTCAACCTGAATGGAACTGTAGAGGCAGTTTCAAATTTGATATAGGTCAAATCAAAATCTGAAATTTAATAGTATTTGACTTTTTGCTTCTGGCAAATGTTTCTAATCTAAATTTATAAGTAATTTACTTTTTTCTTCTTAATTTTTACTGTTTAAAAAAAGGAAGAAGATTTGGCTAGCAAATGGTGTCATTACCATTGGCCTTCTAACTGCTTGGCTATACCAGTAGAAAGGTAGATCTAAGTGATAAAGTGATTATCATCTCAAAATAAACAATTAGTTAATCATGTTAAAACAGATGGATAAGTTTGAGACACAAATGAAAATAAAGCATTTAGCAAATAGAAGATATTAATATACTAACATAAAAGCATTCTCTGAGCTCCTTAATATTTTATCAGGAATTATAATTGCATGAGCTGAAAGGCATTGGTCAGGTGATCATAAACCAGTTCAGAAAATGAGGCAGGGAAAAGGATATGATTTGAAACAGATGATCTTCTGAGGAACTTTTCTGGTTTCAGCTGGAGGGAAGTGCCCTTCATTATGAAAGTTCAGATTTGTACTGCAAAAATCATACTTCCAGGGGAACAGCCTAGTAGCTGGTCCCTGCTTAAATGGAGGGGAGAGACATCCCTTGCTCTAGAGGGAAGGAGAATTCTCACAAATATCTCTGGTATCTGGCTGGTAGCTACAGTTTACAAAGCAGATGACCCTTCTGAGGTGGGGTGAAGAATGAGAAATACTTATTTTTGTAAGTACATACGTTTAAATATTTGGATACAAACAGAAAGTTGATGTCTACGCTTGTATATTAATGACATTGGTTCTGTGTGAGATTGACAGGTGCCTTAAATTGTGTGGCCTGGATCTTAGCCAGTAGATGGGATTTAAATGTGGTAGTAGTTTCTAGACATATGTGGAGTTGCCTGTGCAACTCATTAAGGTAGCTTTAACTTATAAAAGTGTCTTGTTTGCAGTTAATATCAATTTGTAGTAATTACCTATCTGACCCCATCCTGTGCTTCTGCCTTTATCTGATTACTTGTGATCTGATTACTTGGAAGATCTACATGGTTTAAATTTTGTGTCCATAGCAGGCACTAGTTAAATAGACTGGGAAAACCAGCTTGTGTTCTTATAGAGTGAAGAAGCAAGCTTTCATATTCATAAAAAGTCACAATAGCAAAGAATACGGGAAACTTCCTACTTAGGGTCCACTCCCATGCCCTAGAACTTAAAAGAACCTCAATGCCCTCTTTCTTCCTTCTTTTTGCTCCCAAATTTGCAGGGCAGTGTCACACATTTTGGGAACTGAACGGTGATTTTTAATTTTTTTTTAATATGTAGGAGCAGCAGAGGTACCAGAAATGTATGTTCCTTTTCCTTAGAAAGGCAAAATTTCCAAGTAAATTCCAGGCCTGCATTCCCCAGACCATGATGAGTCATTTGTGCCTCTATGAGTAGTTTCCTTTAAGCCACCTCAGGGCAATACACCAAATAGCTCTCCAGTACAGAGTTGTGGCGCAATACCAAAATTTAGCTTAAAGAATATTGGAAGGAGCTGCTAGGAGTGAAGGGAAAAGAAGACAATTAAAGATCTGTCTCTGACTCCAATCATGTCAAATAATTATGCTGTGACGTTAGAGATACCTTGCAAGACAGTACAAGCAATCGGTCCTTCAGCTACGTGGAAAAGAAAATAATTGCACAGTGTGTAGCAGAGGCAGGATATGATCTTTCCTATGTGGTTGGTCAATCTGCCACCACATTCCTCACTCGTAAATTCACTCATTCAGTGTGAAAAATAATAAAGCACCATTACTGGTACAGCTACATTGGAGCCTGATTGAGTTTACTATTGCAGATAAAAATCCATAGTGAGGGCAAGAATTAGTTTATTTGGAATCAGTATAAGGGATTTAAGTTGTGCTTTTTTCAAAATTATCTCTTTAAATGTTGAAAGCTATTACTGTATGCTAGCTTCAAACCAGCAACATTTTACAAGTGAATTAAAAATATGTACTGATAATGTTGCTGTGCTGCCAGTGAGAGCTTGAAACATTCAGAAGAAAATAATAAAACTATCCCATAAATAACTTTATGGCACTTAAGCATAGAGCAGACAACCATATAAATAAATAAATTAGATCAAGTGTGTGCTGCATTGAGTTACTTAGTGTTTATTGCAGTTATTTCTGTTCTTGTTACTTAGTATGTGGACCACTGATACAAAAATTCAGAACTTAGTCTTGAACTCTGCTCCAAAGCTTTCTCTAGTAGAGAATTGACACCTTTACTCAACATAGATTTTTAAATGACCTAAATCTCTGGAGGCCTTTGTACAGAGGACCTCCAGGGTGAGTACACAAGTCTGAAACAATAATGAGCTCTCTACAAGGTTGGCTGCAGGAACTTATCTGTCATTCTGACAAGCTAGAAGAAATCTACTGGAAATGTTGGTGGCAAGAACATGAAATAGACTTGTTGAGATTTAAGATATCCAAGAGCAGATAAATGTGAAGACATTCCATTAATCAACCTGACAACAGGAAAATCCAGACAGAGGGCAAGTATACAGCTGTCTAGCTAAAGCATGGCTCATTACAATTTTTTCCATCTACATTCCTAGTGCTGGAGTGTTTCTTGAGCCAGTCTTACAAAACTTATGTGTAAGACCGGTTGTTATATTACGTAGCAGCTTATTTTTGTAATTTGATTTTATTCTTTTTGTGTACCTGATCCTCTGAGCCTTGGTTGGTGGTTGTTGGGTGTTGGTTTTTCGTTTTTTTTCATACAGCACTGGAATCAGCAGGACGTGGTACTTAAGGAACAGTAAAAAGTAAGAGAGCTTGTGCATGTGGCAGGTGATTTCTAACTACCTAAACACGTTGCCAACAGATTTTTATTCTTGTCATTGTACTCAGTAAGGCAAAACCTTTCTCTGCATGCTTGTTAGTCTGAGATCCTGGGCTTAGCTGGAGGTCATGCAACCATTTGTTAGTATGAAGCAATATATTTGGACAGGTAGGTGAAATACCATAGGCTGAACCATCAATGAAATTGGCACAGTGACTTTGTTACCAGTCTGTTAATGGTTACTAATGTTTACTATTTTAGAACACCTCCTTGCTACAGTATGACTTACCTTTCTGGGATTTGGTGAAAATTTCTAAGCAAACTGTGGATACCTTAGGAAACTTATGTGTTTTCAGTCTTTTCTCTACACTGAATAAAGTGACAAACTCTTGAAGCCATGAGAAGAGTTACAACAAACACCTTGCATTAGTTTGTTATTCTGTCAGCAAGATATATGTAGTAGTTTCTTTCTGACTGTTTAAAACTGAATCCCACATTTAAACAATGTTTAGTACAATAAGCATTTCTGATGCAGAAGGATATCAGTAGCCTTTAGGCCTTGACATTTTTCTCAAATCTGTAATTCCTGTATCAGGAATTTGCTAGGCACTGTTGGAACTGCCTCTCTGTAAGGACTTGATTGTACGCAGGAGTTGAAGGTACTTATGTCAGCTTGTGTGATGGTTCTGTCTGGTCTCCTGAACTGTGAAGTAGTGTGATAAATACTAATGAATGATAACTAAGTGCTATATCAGCTAACAGAAATGCTGTCTCATTTTCCTTCCATCTGGAAGCCATAATCTTTGGGACCGATATTACTAACATCAATTTATGCATCTGTACCTTCACATTCTGTAAGAACCACAACCTGTCTCTGGAATACATCCATGAATGTGTTCAAAACGGCAGGCAACTTGAAATGCAGTGGCTTAATGGAAGGAGTCCAGTGTTCGTCTATTGTTACTATAGTCTTTCTGTGTTTTTTGGGAGTCTGTCTTCAAGCCTCCATCAGAATGTTTCTTCTGTGAATTTGCATTAAGAATGGTCACCTTGATGTATGTTATGATGATGCACAAGATCAAGAAGGAAACGATTGCAGAACAATCCCAGATCTTCTCCATTTTGATTATGAAATACCATTTAAACCATTCTGGCATTTTACTAGTTTTGCTTTCTGAATCCAGGAGCAAAGTCACATCCAAGACCTAGAAAATCTGTCAGGTGCATCAAAAGGCTGCAGTGCACTGTTTTGTTCTTTCCCTGCTTGGGCTCACTGGGACCTCCTGCAGCAAAACTGCAGGTGGACTGGGTTCTTCCTTCCTGGGTGACAGAGGAGGCCATAAGCTCGACCTGTCAACTTTTAACCTTTGTGTGTAGGTCTCTACTGAGTGGCTCTGTTCCTGAATAGCTGTGGCAACTAAGGCCAGGACTAGAATCTAGAATGGATCTAAAAGGGCAGAGCAGGCAGTTCATACATCAAAACTGACTGTTTTTCAATAACCCTAAAATTGAGTAACTTGAAAAGTAAACTGCTGGGTTCCCTCCTCATAAAAAGGTCTTAAAGTAGCTGTAAGGATAAAAATGGTTTCTAGCAAGTAACTGTAAAAAGGAAGGAGTTATAGTTCACTCCCTCATCTCTCCATCTGTATGTGTCTCAGCATGTCCCTTTCTGTTGCTTATATTCTCCCCCTTACCACCAAAGGTCCAAAGCTCAACATTATTCCTATAGAGTCAGTCTGCTCTGGCATCAAGTTTTCATGGTCATAGGAATCCAAATCTCTAACTTAAATTCCTTGGCACCACAATCAGCTCTCTGGCATGATGTGGTTTTTTCTACTATTGGCATGAGTTGCTGTAATCGGATAAGGAAGAAGGGGTAAAGTCAAGGAGACAAGAAAAAATTTCTAGAGAACAAGAAATTAGGCAGCATGCAACAGTACAACTAAAAAAGAGCCAAGTAGAGGCAGCATAACTTTATTCTTCTGCTTCTAAAAATTGATATTTTGAAAAATGGAATGAAAAGCTGCCCACTCCCTTTAATGTCTTCTAGAATCCTATTTTGAAAAGGTTTCCTGTTCCTCAAGGGTCAAAATGGCATGGATCTTTAAACACTTTTTTCATAACATGGGCAGGTTAGCCTGGAAGAAGTAATATAATCTTCCTGCGCAGGAGGCAGATAGCTGGGGAAAATGTACCAGTGAGGTGATAACTCTGACAATACAGAGGAGTACTCCTTGGAGACACTGCAGATGAGGACCTGCATGTGTCTTTCTATTCCAAATTGCTATTTTCCATTGGATGCAGAGTATAACATCCGCGAGGACTGCTGTGGTTTGGAGGCTTTCACAGTTGATCTAGAGTGTCTCAGCTAAAAATCTGTGACCACATCATATAAAACAATTTGGGACACTGCGTGCTTGTCTAGCTTGTCTCTAGCAGAGCAAAGTGTATTGTAAAGACTAGTTCACCTCTTTTCTAAATGAATACACAAATGTAGAATAGAAAACTGTCTTACCCTGTGTCAACAGAAGAAATTCAGTGCAGAAGGTCTTTGAATTTCATGCAGAAGTGATCAATATCTGAATTTCCTCTGTACACCTGAAAACAGAAGTATTGTTTTTTTCTCAATACATACTGGCAATTCTAATCTGATACTTTAAATCTGGGAAGGTGACTTTTTCCCTCCAGACCTTTTGATTTATGGGAATGAGAAGAGCCGTTCTCATGAAAGACAACCTGAGTCCTCAAATATTTGATTAGAAGTACTGTAATGAGGTTTCTCCTAAGACTTCACTGTTTTGACATAAATGATTGCGTTCATTTAGTGTGAAATGTGCTCAGCAGCTATTCTAAATAAAATACATTGTAATTATCAATAAGCATGGTTTGTATTCAAAGTCCTTCAGAATTCAATGCTGTGTTGCCACTTTTTAAAATTTTCTAGCCCAATCCTTAGCAAAAATGCCATTTCTCTTTGCCTTTACTATGTAGCTTGGTTTTTTTACCCTGAAGTCATTGGGACTATTCTTACTGACTAATTAACAAATTTTTCTTTTTTTGCTAGAGTTCCTTCTACCCTTATGTGAACTTGTAGTTGTGAACTGGCTTCCACTACACAGTTAATTTCAAATGATTTGGTTTAGGCTATGAGAAAAGCATGCTATAATAACTTAATCATCTATTACATATTGATATTTTAGAAATAAAGTAATTTCACAGCTGGTGTTTGTTAATCTCAGTTTCTGGCTAAGGAGTGCAAACTTGGATTAGCAATGGAAAATTTGGTACTTTGTATTTTGCACATCAGAGAAATAGGTTTTAAGGAGAGTATTACCTATTTAATGATTTATAGCTAGAAATCTGGGGAAGGAATATGAACTAAAAGCCATGAGAATTCTTGAGGAAACGGTTATACAGCAAGAACAAACAAAACCCCCCTTATTTGTGAATTCTGAATTCATCTTTTATATAAAATATGGGTCCTTAACAAATGTTACCTACTACAAAAACACTTGATAATCAGTGGAGATGTGCCAGAGTTGTCTTTCCATTCAAATATCAGTGCAAAGCATACTTGCTGGGTCATGAACTTTGTTTTAGCACACAGTCCTTATCTGACTTTCAAAAGACAAAAAAAAAAAAGCCAACCGAAGCCTCAAAAAGGGATATACTACATGATCTTCTCTTTGACTCTCTTGGTCAAGGAAAGACTAAAAGCAATACTTTGTGTGACAAAAGAAATTTGCTTTGACAGTTCCTCTGTGAAAGACTGCAGAAAAAGCAGCAAATTCAATGCCAGAAATTACATTAATGAAGTGGTAAGGTTAGCTTGGTAGTATATATAGCGCTTTCCCAGAATGCCAGAGTGGGGGCTGTGTGTTGGTTGGTTGGTTGGTTGTTTAAAAAAAAAAAAAAAGAGACCTCCAATTAATTTGTCTGGACAAACAGAAGCAGGGGATGAAGAAACTAAACACCCTTTCAACATTGCCCTTGTATTAATGCAGCATCAGGTACATTGTAACAGAAGCGCTTGCCTCTCTTCTTGTATGTGGGGCACATGACTTGAGGCATTTGATCATGGTAAGATGATTACTAGCACAATCTTCTAGGAACTGGAAAATTTGACTTGTAGTTAAGCTGTACCTGTGCATATCTTCCGTGCTGTCAGGTAATGTTGGAGATGTGGGGCTGAGCTGCAAAGTCTTCATGCCACAGTGCTGTGTTCAGTAATTGGGAGACAGTGGTTTAGATTCTAGGAGTAATACACTCAATTTAGCAAAAGTCACCTCCAGATTAATTATTACACTTCAATTTTAAGTCTTTCATCAGTGAACTCCATATTTTTAATTTTCTTCAATAGAAAGAAATGTTTTTAAGACTTAATGAGGCTGACGGACTTGATGCGTATGCATATGCTTATAATGCTCTGCATCTCATTAAAGGTACAAGATAGTATGTGATTCCCAAGTGCTTTTCCATACTCCTGTACAGTTTAAAGAGGAACAGAGATAAACAGGGTATATTTTGTAATTTTTATAGGTTATGGTGGCAACAGGAACAGCAGATAATTCTCTATAGCCAAAAAAAACTTGGTAGTTTTATTACATAAAGACAGTAACCAGAAGCATATGACAAAACACTGATGTGTTTCCAGCATTCTTCCATAAAATACAGCCCCCTCTACCCAGGACGATGTTACCTTATAGCTGGTTTTTTTCCTAGCCTGTTAAACTGGGTGCTGTGTAACCTATGACCACATGCATAAAGCTGCTCCTTGCTTTCTGGAGTTTTCTTTGGCTGTAGGTGCATTTTTGCAAGCTTGCTGAAGTGCTCACTGCTCTTGGGTCTGTCCCCACTGTGTCTTGCCCATTGCAACTCCCACCTGTTTTTTGGCCAGGTGTCCCCAGCTCTACTCCCATAGCATTCAGCGCATTTCTTCTTGTGGATAGAAATTAAGGAGTCAGAGTTTATACCTCTGTTTTTAACATAACCGGTATATTGAGACACACTGGAGTCTGTAAAAGAGGGAGAGGAGAACCTGTATGTACCTCCCAGTCAGGTTTTCGTTAACTCCAAAAATCTAACAAACTGCATTTGTCTAAAGCACAATGTTTAATTGCATTCCAAGCCCAATGTACGGATGGTTAGCCTCAGGGTACGCTGTCCTCCCTTGCTCCCATCACACCTATCAAAGCCCTTTCCTGCAGGGAGATGGTCTTAATTGTGCATTTACTGGTTTGAGATTTGCCTTGCATTTCTTTCTCCTGCATGTGAGCAGGATCTGGTTGGCAGGACAGATTCACACCTGATGGGGACTAGTCCTTCTAGATTCAGGCTTGTTTAGTTATGCTGCTTGACTGGGGAATATACCAGAGGGATTCTTGATTAGATGAGCCTGCATTTTAATCACAGCCCATCTCTGCTCACAGGAAGCATGCTGAAATCTATGGTAGACCTGATCAACGCAAGTATTTAGGTAGTCAACTCTTAGAATGGATGGACTTCTTAAACTGAAATGGGGCAGGGGCTCTGCTGTAACAGGGATTCAAACTTTCTACAGTCTCAATCATAAATCAACAATCTCAAGCTATTGGAAATTTTTACCTGTCTGTATACATCTCCAAATATGGCTGTTACATAGTCCAGGAATCAGATGACTTGAAGCACCCTGCAATGCTGATTCTGCCTGATCTGTGCCCGTAGGAATTGATACATAAGGAAAAGGAGTTTAGTGTTGCTGGTCATCCTGGATGGTGCAAACTGAACTTGCAAATTCATTATACATGTTCATCCATTCTATGCTTGTGGTAAAGCATTTGGAGGGCATCCCTTTTATATTCAGGAGCAAGAGCATGGAAAGTGAATTATCTTAAATTATTATTTTGAGGATGCTATAAAAATTACTTTAACCTATTTGGATAAGAGCAGTATAAGCAAGTAATATAGTTATCAGTATTTTCATTTGGCAGAGTTGGTCAATATGCAGCCTTGCTAGGCTAATTTGTGTCTGGAACTTTGCACCTGAAAATGGTTTAGGAAGGGCAACTGTGGCAGTCTCAGATCTGGACATTGTTTTTCTCATGCCATTACTACACAAGCACAATACTTTTATCCTGCACTGAGGAGGTCGAGTGCTTTCAAGGAGCTCTTAAAAAAGTGTGTATATATATTTATTTCAATGTGTGTAGTATTCCTGATAACTGCTCTTCATGAAATGTTCTTGCTGTAAGATCTTGACAATAACTGTGCTATTTTAAAGGCTCTATGCTTTCTATTCAATGTCATTGCCTTTATTTCTCTGATCTACACAAAATCTCATTAAATTGACATATTTTAACCTAATGAAATGAAAATTTAAACATTGCTTGTCACTTGCTGGGGGAAGAAAAAAATCCTTGAAGTACTTCGACATACCAGTAAACAAAAGGGCACATTCTGTAAAGAGTGTTTGAAATACTCATTAAAAATGTTAGAAAAGTTTGTCTGAAACTTCAGCCCAATTTTATGAAAATTATAATGCTGGAATGATTCTGAAATTGTCCTTTCTATTTGCTTTTCAAAGCCTTTACCTCTGTCTGGAGGCAGAATTCTAAATCATACCCTTCTTCAAGTATTTTTTTTAATTAAGACTTTAAGTCATCATAAACTCTCTTTTCTTTTTTTTTGTAAGTTACATGGAACTTGATCATGCTATTGAGTGTGTTGCTTTGAAGGGAAGATGATGGGAATATTCTACATGTGTGCAGGCTACATTGCATGAAGTTGTATTTAATGTTGCTGTAGAAAGGAAGGAAAAGACTGTGCTTGTAGGAAAAGTATTGGTGCTATCCCATGTTTCTATTAACACAGTTGATTCTGTGTTCTTTTCAGCTCCCTTCATCTAAATCCTTGTCTCTGTTTTCCACGATGTTTTAAAGCTGCTGCCAGTTAATTTTCACCAGCTGTAAATGTGATTACAGTACATGTGCATATAAGAACTGCTTTTTTTCAAATCTAGAGTGTATTTTAAGAGGATCTGTTTTTCTTCTGTACTGTTGTCTGTTGCCAATAGACACATCAAGTGCAACACTATTGTTCTCTTTTATGCTTTCCTTGCTACTTTTGTCAGAGGCAATCTAGAATGTGTGTAGTGTTTCTGAAAGCCTTATCAGCCTCCTAGCACAACAGCTGAGCTACCACACTTCTTAAAGACTGCTGAGTGGCTAATGTTTGGAGATCACATCCTGGGTTCAGGCGAAGCTTCTCCCTGCTCTGGGTCTGTGTGCACTTAGCTTTGTCTGTAGGTGGCAGTGGGCATACGCTATGCAACAGCACTTCCAACGTGGGGTCACGAAGTGAGAAACTACTTGCAGATTCCCATTTTCAGAGCTTTTCCTTTTCCATGGTGTTTTATTTTTTAAATGAAATTCTGCAGGGCTTTAAAGATTGAATCTCTTTGTAAGTGTTGTTGACCTTTTAGCAATAAAACCTCTACTGATTTCTTCTCATTCCAAACGCTGATGGTTTATATCTGTTCTCTAAGCTAGCATTCATTTAACTATAACAGGGGTGTATTTTAAAGCCTATTTTTTTAAGTGGGGAGAGGTTATAAATGTAGCTTCCATGTTATTAAAACGGATAGAACATGCTAATTTTTCATTCCCTTCCCTTCTTGAAATATTTTTCTGCTGTTCAGCCAGCCTTTGAAATCGAAGGCTGTGTGAATGTCTGTTTTAAAGGTATCCTTTAAAGGCAAAAGACTTGCAGCTGTTTCACGGGGGATCTGAAGCCCTGGTGAGGGGAGAAATATGTGGAAAAAGAGCAGGATGGCTGCTCCCTGGATAGGTGAAGGCAGGAGTGCTCTCAGGGGGGCTGTGCTGGGGATACACCAGTGATGGATGGATGAGATGGAAGTCTGTGATGGAAGGGCAGCCTGGCCTGCAGAGAGACAGTGGCCTGTGGCAGGGAGCGAAAGGAAACTTCTACGACTGCTGAAGAATGAAGTCAGATGTGAGGACAGACTGTACAGCAAGGAAAATAAGAGTCTGAGGCTTTGTCTCAGTCTAAACCCTGCTGGTACCAGGAAAAAGCTTGATTCAGGCTGACATCACCAGTGTATTTTTCCAGTAAGACTGTTTAACTCCCTTTTTAATAATATCTTAATGTTACAACTTTTCTGAGCCTAGCAGATGTGTTGAAATATTACAGGTCTATGGATGTGCATTCAGTAACAGTTCTTCAGTCTGATACTGAGGAAGAAACGTTTAATGTTTCCCAGTGCGAAAGCTAGAACGGTGGCGGAGAAATCCAGTATGTTGGTGCATATTTAGACTCTTTCATCTTCAATGGGAAATATGGGGACTGTGCTATTTCTGTCATGTGAGAAGGTCAATCTGGCTTTTTTTGTTTGTACATTTTCTTCTACTGTACTATTTGCATTGCTTAACTCTAAGGTCCAGATAGGACATTACTAATTTTCAGCTCTGGTCTTTGGAATGATTTCAGTCTCTAAAATGAGTGTAAATGAAATCAGAATGAAATGAAAAAGCCCATAGGAAAGCCATGTTGTCTCCTTGTGTATCATGTATGCCAGCACCACAAAAAAGGGGATTATCACTTTCTCCCCTGTCTCCTGAGAGGAAGCTTTTTGCATGTCATCCATACTTGCATACTATACAGTGTTGCAAATGCATTGGAATTCATCAACCTAGATTTTTTTTTTTTTTTTTTTTTTCATTTAGCAACTAGAGAGATTCTGTCAACATAAGTTCAGAAGACCCCATAAGATCTCTTCTATTTTCTGGTATCCTAGGAATTTTCTGTTTTAAGGTACAAAAGTCATGCCAGTGCAAGTGGCCAGAGGAGGACTAAAGGGAGAACATGCTGGCATTACTTTTTCTGTACCTGGGCTTTAAATGTGAACAGGCAATATGTAAAATGGAAGATTAAAAGGAGGAGAGATGGCACTGTAGTTAAAAGACTAAATTGGGATAAGAATGCCAGAACTTGGTGCTGGTTCTGTCCTTACTGGGGCCATTGTGTGTGGATGGTGTGTGTGCGTGTATGTTGCGCGCTGACTCCAATTAGGTGAGAAGTCCTACATTCAAGCTACTATGGATATGTGCTGTTTTGTGCTTACATTTCAGTTCCCCTCCTGTGAAAGTATTTTCCTGTCTCTGAGGTCTGATGAGATAGGTATGTTGAATTGTGAAAAGCCTAGATGATGGAGGAAGGGAACATACTGAGAGGTGAGGAAGTTGCATGTAGGTACTCCAAGGTCACTCTGGGTACTTTATCAGATAAAGAGCATTTCCAAGATGCTGTTAGTAAATGAGCATAAAAGGAAATGTCTTTCAGATGACCAATGAAAAGTAGAAGTAATGGAGTCAATTACTCTAAGCCTGGGAAAGCAATTTGATATCCAAGAATTTAGATGAAATTTTGTACCCCTTGGAGTCAGTTGTGGCTGTAGGAAGTCTGTGGAAGTATGATTTCTCTCTCTACTCTAAATGTCTGTTATATGTTACTGGAGACCTACATTCTTTCAAAAAATAGGTTATTTTATAACAGATGTATTCTTAATTCTAAATAAATTAGATCCTAACTTTATAAAGTAAGCTGGTAAATGTGCCCCAGGCTGGGAGGACAAGGTAATTATTCCATACTCAAGGACCATACCTGTGTGGCTATTTTGGCTTTGATTCTGCAAGCTATTTTTTTTCATACCTAATCTGAAGCAGATGGGCTCTTCTGTTGAAGTCATTGCTTGTTGACCTGAAGTTTTCCACGGAACTGAGCTAGTATTAGATAAAATGTTTGTCATGAAGTTAGAAAGTAATAAATTCTATTATGCAAACTGAAAAGTTGTTTCTAGTCATGTTGGAATCATAGAATGGGTTGGGTTTGGAGGGATCTTTAAAGGTCACCTAGTCTAACCTTCCCTACAATGAGCAGGGACAGCAACCAGATTGGGTTGCTCAAAGCTCCGTCCAACCTGACCTTGAAAGTTTCCTGGGATGGGGCACCTACAGCCTCTCTGGGCAACCTGTGCCAGTGTTTCACCACCCTCACTGTAAAAATTTTCTTCCTTATATACAATTAAAATCTACCCTCCTTTAGTTTAAAACCTTTACTCCTTAACCTATTGCTACAGGCCCTATTAAAAAGTCTGTCCCTGGCTTTCTTATAAGCCCCCTTTAAGTACTGAAAGGTCACAATGAGGTCTCCCCAGGGTATTCTCTTCTCCAGGCTAAATAACGTCATCTCTCCAGCCTTTCCTTATAGGAGAGGTGTTCCATCCCTCTGATCTCTTCTTGTGGCCCTCCTCTGGACCTGCTCCAACAGGTGCATGTCTGTCTTGTACTGAGGACTCCAGAGCTAGATGCAGTACTCCAGGTAGGATCCCACCAGAGTGGAGTAGAGGGGCAGAATCACCTCCCCCAATCTGCTGGCCATGCTTCTTTTTATGCAGCCCAGGATATGGTTGTCTTTCTGGACTGTGAGTGCACATTGTTGGCTCATGTCTAGCTTTTCATCCACCAGTACCCCCAAGTCCTCCTTGTCAGGGCTACTTTCGATCCCCTGGCCAGTATTACTAGCAGTGGTTGTTCCAACCCAGCTGCAGGAGCTTGCACTTGGCCTTGTTGAACCTCATAAGATTCACATGGACCTACTTCTCAAGCTTGTCCAGGTCATTCTGGATGGCATTCTGTTCCTGGGGCATGTCAACCACACCATTCTGCCTGGTGTCATCTGCAAATTTGTGGAAGGTGCACTCAATCCCACTGTCAATGTTGTTGATGAAGATATTAAACAATACTGGTCCCAGTAAGGACCCATGAGGGACAACACTCATCACTGAATTCCCTTTAGACATTGAGCTGTTGACCGCTACTCTATGGATGTGACCATCCAGCCAATTCCTTATCTACCAAATGGTTCATCCATCAAATCCATACCTTTACCAATTTGGAGAGAAGGATGTTGTGGGGGACCATGTCAAAGGCATTACAGAAGTCCAGATAGATGACATTTGTAGATCTTCCCTTGTCCACTGATGTAGTCGCTTCATCATAGAAGGCTACTAGGCAAGACTTGCCTTTGGTGAAACCCTGCTGGCTGTCTTGAATCACCTCCCTGTCCTCCATGTACCTTAGCATAGCTTCTAGGAGGATCTGTTCCATGATCTTCCCAGGCACAGAGGTGAGGCTGACAGGTCAGTAGTTCCCAGGGTCCTCCCTTCTACCCTTTTAAAAAATTGGTGCAGTGTTTCCCTTTTTCCAGTTGCTGGGGACTTCACCTGACTGCCATGACTTTTCAAATATCATGGAGAGTGGCTTGGCAGCTACATCAGCTAGTTCCCTCAGGACTCTGGGATGTATCTTGATGGGTCCCATAGACTTATGTATGTTCAGGTTCCTCAGACGGTCTTGAACTCGATCTTCTCTTACAGTGGGAGGCACTTTACTCCCCCAGTGCCTTATGGTCCATCCACTCAAGATGTGTGGGAAGAGACTGCCAGTGAAGACTGAGGCAAAAAAGTTGAGTACCTCAGCCTTCTCCTCATCTGTTGTTACCAGTTTGCCAGTTGCTTTCATTGGGGGGATACTCTTCTACCTTCTGTTTCTGGCTGACATACCTATTGAAGCCCTTATTATTCTTTGCATGCCTTGCCAAGTCCAGCTCCAGTTGCACCTTGACCTTCCTGACCCCATCCCTACACAACAGGGCAATCTCCCTATACTATTCCCAGGATTCCTATCCCTGCTTTCACTGCCTGTGCATTTCCTTCTTGCCCTTTAGTTTGACCAGCAGGTGTTGACTTGGCCATGCTGGTGTCTTGCCTTCCTTTCCTGATTTCTTACACCTGGGGATTGAGAGCTCTTGCACTCTATGGAAAGCATTCTTAAAGATCTGCCAGCTCTGTTCTTCTCCTTTGTCCCTGAGGGCAGATTCCCAGTGGGTTGTACTGAATAACTCCTTGAAGAGCTGGAATTTTGCTTTCCTAAAATTCATGGTCCTGACTTCACTCTTCACCTGTCCCATATCCCTCAGAACTGCAAACTCCACCAGTGCATGATCACTGCAGCCCAGGCTGCCTCCAATCTTGATGTCTCTGATTAGCTCACTTGAGTTGGTGATGAACAGGTCTGGTAACACATTCCCCCTGGAAGTGCTGTCTGTTACTTAGCTTAAGAAGTTATCCTCAATGCGCTCCAGGAGTTGTCAGGGTGGTTGAAGTCCTACAGCAGGACAAGAGTCTGTGAGCGTGATGACTCCAGTAGCTGGAGTAAGAAGGCTTTGTCAATAAGCTCCTCTTGATTAGGTGGCCTAATCACCAACCACAGGGTTCCCTTTGTTGGCTTGGTCTCTAATTCTTACCCACAAACTTTCAACCTGCTTGTGGCTATTCTTCAGAGACAGCTCTTCATGCTCTATACATTTCTTGATGTAAAGGGCAATCCCTCCTTCCTCACTTGTCCCTTCTGAACAGCCAGTAGCCATCGATAGCTGCATTTCAGTTGTGGGATTTGTCCCAGCAAGTTTCAGTCATGGCAGCTAGGTTGTAGCTTTCTAGCAGCATGGTGGCTTCCAACTTCTCCTGTTTGCTGCCTATGCTGTATGCATTGGTGTAGAGGCACTTCAGTTGGGCTATTGGCTGTGTCACCTTTTCAGAGGAAACTCCTTAATTCCTTTGAGGCATTTCACTGGTGTTTCCCTCTCGGATCCTATTACCTCAGGAGCCCCTGGCTGCTCTCTGTAAGACTTCAAGTGTGCTCCAGTGTATCCAGCAAGGCTCAGAGCAACAGGGTGAGGCCTGTTGCTAGCACCCTTGTCCCTCTAACCTTAGCATGTCGTCTCACAGCTTGTCATGGGTGAGCCTGACATTATCTCCTTCCCCCTTCAAGTCTAGCTTAAAGCTCTGTCAATCAGCCCCCACTAGCTTGTGAGCAAAGACCCTGTTCCCCCTTTGAGAAAGGTGAATCCCACCCCAGCCATGCAGGCCTGGTGCCATCCCATTATCAAAAACCACAGAATTCTGGCTGTGTCATCAGCCACAGAGCCATGTATTAATAGATTAGGTCCACTGTTTCTTCTGATATCACTGCCCACAATGGAAGGATAGAGAAAAAAATTACTAGTGTCGTGGATCCCCTTACCACCTGTCCCAAGGTCCTGAAGTCTCTTCTGATGACCCTTGGCTGTGTGTTGCAGCTTCATTGACACCCACATGGAAGACCAGTATTGGGTAATAGTGTGAGAGCTGTACCAGGCTAGGGAGTTTCCCAGTGATGTCCTTAACCCAGGTCCCAGAGAGGCAGCAGATTTCCCCAAGAGAAGGGTCTGTCTGGCATATTGGACCCTCTGTTCCCCTCAGAAGGGAGTCACCTACAACTATAACACTTTTCCTTCTTCATGGAGGTGGTTGTGTTATGGAGGACAAGCCTTTCTGATCTTGGCAACAGCTCTGGTGTAGATGGACCATCATCCGCATCATCTATTGACTGACCTTCCACATCCAGAGCCTCATACCTCTTGTACAGAGGCATTTGGGAAGGCAAGGTGGGCAAGGAGGGTGTTTGCCTGCTGCCTTGTGTGTAGATTTGCCTCCATTCACTCTGTTCCTTTAAGTTGCTGCCTTCAGCCTGGTGAGTGGAAGATACAGGTTCCCCTTGATTTTGTTTTTTTTTTCTGGTGGCTGTTCTTGTTTCTGTCTCAGGGAGGGCAGAACATGATTCCGTCAGTCTATTTCTTTCTCAGCCTCCCTGATGCTCAACCTCTCTGCTTCCTCCCAAAGCTCTTCCACCAGGCTGAGCAGATCATCTACGTGGTTGCACCTCACACAGCTGTTCTCATTACTGCCATGAGGTACTAGTGAAAGGCTCTGGCATGCCCTGCAGCCTGAGACCTGGGTAGCTTAATGTTTTCCTGGGAGCTCTGTGTGGGTTGCCACATTCCCTTCTCATGGGTGCAGAGGACATAAATATTGTGTCCACCCAGCAGAAAGCCAAGCTCCTTCTGGAAGGGCGATGACCAACCATCGCAATGACGTTTTGAGCTGGTAGGGTGATGACGCCCTTCAGCACCAACTGCTGCTCCCCACCCTGGCTGCTTGTGCTCCCTGGTTCCTTCCTTACGGGTGTGTGCGTGGCCACAGATGGTCCAGCAAGGCCCAGGCCTTGTTGGTGTCTCTCTCGTGGGCCAGTTCCTGAGCAGCTTGTCTCAGTGAGTAGGTATGTTCTGTACCTTCCTCAGAAACGATAACCTTCCAGGTGTAGTATCAGTAATTGCTTTGATGGTAAAGTTCCTCCCTATAGAAGAACATGTTGCTAACAACTTTTTCAGTGAAATTCTTTTTTAAAATTTACTGGAAAGAAAAAAAAACAACTGAAATTACTTCCTTGTTTTTTTCCTTCTTAATTCTTCTCACTGATTTTTTTCTACCAAATGTCAGCCTGAATAGACCTGAAAAATAGTTATAGAATTAAGAATATTAAGTCCCAAATACTGTTAGGTAGGATGCACTGTGGTTATGTGTTATGGCATACCTATTTGTGAATGGTAGCACACCAAAAGTAAACAGTAGACCATTTGAACTGCTGGACTGATCTATGAATCAACTAGATAATACCAAATTAGAGATCTAGGACCTATGCTATTCTTCTTGAAAGGTAATGGTGACATTTTCCTGATAGTGCAAGTTGCTTTTCTGATTGCTACACTTGACTTCAGAAATGAAGGGATGGCTCTGAACTATCTAAAGGTTAATTAAAAGAAGAAAGAAGAATATCAAATAAAGGCCAGATTTTCCCTCCTTGTTCATGTAGAAGCCCACTGAAGGTCATTTGAATTTTAAGTTTGTAGAACTGAGTAGTGAAGGTGGTGTTAAAACAGAGCTGTGAACTGATTTCAGTTGTGGTCTTAAATCTTTTAGTTTCATTTAATAACTGCTGTTTGTATGTGATTGTTAGCACAGTCTAACACCTAGATATAACCTAAGACCAAAAAGACTCAATATTATTGAACCCTAACTCTTATAGGTGGTGGTTCTATAAAATAAGGACACTGGCCAAGAATGTAGATAATATACCAGAATCATTGGCTCATTTTATGCCATAAACAAATTTGGCAGACTTCATGGCAGGCACGTGTCTCTTCTGTTGCCTGTGTTTCACTTTAGTTTTCTGACCAGAACTTTTGTTTTTTTAAATTAAGCAAGCATGTTATAGCTTGGCAATATTTTCTGTTATCAGCTACTATGGGTTTCTGGTCCCTGACTAGGTGTTACAGTTAGAGCTATACAATGGGACTGTGTGATGCTGTTGTCTCCTGGCTCCAGTGGTAGGAAAGGCTCTGCAGTGGACTCTGACAGCTTACTTGGTCTGGATCATCTTGGTCATAGCTCTGGGGCATGATACATGCTGCACTTTCCCCAAAGTCTAGGTGTAACATTCGTGGTCATGAACTATGAGTCTTACCTGACCCACAGGTGTGTAAAGTTCACAACCACAGTGTTCTCACAGGGACAGAGATATGGGTTTCTGATAATTTATTATAAATGACTACAATAGTGCTATTAGTAAAACCATTTTTATATTTATAGAATATTTATATTTATACACATACACAAAAAGTAACTACAAAATTGCTACTAGGAAAGCAAGTATACATAATACAAGAGTAAAGCAGGTATGTGTATGTTACAAGTTGTTAAAAATTCCAACTTCTGATAAAAGCATTTACTTATGAACACTTACTTGTGTGCACCTATAAATATATTTGTGAAGTGTTACTAGTAAAACACAAAACTGTTCCCAGGAGTGGGTCTGATTGATGGTGGAAAAGTCTCACCTAAAGATGATCCGTGTCATGGAGGCTGGAGTCAACCAGATATTCCCAGCCATAGTCCTGTCTGTCTGGGAGATCTCATGCAGAGGGCTCCTTCTGGGTAGGTGGTAAGTTACTTTTTATACATTTTCAGTGCGTGTAGGACATTAGTTCCCAGAATAGTTGTTGCTGAATCCTGTTTTCCTGGGAGGAAAGTTCATTGTCACAGTTTGTGTCCTGGACCCATCAAAGTTTCTTTGTCCTGCCAGCTACTCCCCTTGAAGGAGGCTTAGGGTGATGTTATCAGGGATGTCCTTCTCTGTCAGTAGCTTTATGATGTTGCCTTTGTTGCCATAGATCGTGGCAATATTAATAATGAGAGATGCTTGCAGAACTTCTGAAAACCCCAGGATCTAAGAAGACACAAAATGCTCAGAAAAGGTACTTATCAAATTTCCTTTTTTTTTTTTTTTGTAAGGAACTCTTCATGAAGTAAACAATCACTCCTGCTATTTTCTCTTTCTCAACCTTGGCTCCCTGCTCTTCTGTCCAAGGGGATTAAAACCAAGCCAAGTAGGTTGACTACAATGTTATAAATGGTACATTATGTTCATTTTCATAGGTATGGTATTTATGGTTCACTAGTTTAAAAGTTTATGGCTCAGTTCACAAACCTCAAGAACATAAAACTGATCTTTAATGTACTAAGGAGCTTGTGATTTGGGACGTCTGGGGTTAGCATCTGGTATCTAAACTTTTATATATTTAATGTTTCCATAGTTAATGCATTTCAACCATTCCCTATCATCCATTTCATAGAAGCAGCAATATGTCTTATTTGCTTAGTCTAAATTAGAGAGCTACAAAGTGGTGTTTGAGCCTGTTACACTTTTGCAGTAAATAATGCCAATCTGGAGATACAACCTAACCATCAGCTGTTGGTGCTTGTTTGCAAACATTAAGACGAGTTGTTTTCCAATAGCTACATAATGAAAGCACCAAGCAACTAACAAGTCAAGATGATAAATAAGCTACATTGTTATTTAATTAGTCTTTCCATGTTCAGTAGCTGGTGAATTTTGCATGTGATGGTAGGAGGCAAAATTAGACCATCCTTCAGAATTCTTTGCCTAGAATCTATGGACCAGTCCTCATTCCTCTGTAGTCCAAGTTTAGTAGAAGGGACAATTAAGCAAATATGACTTGTAATTCTGTGGTAACTAGAAATTTTTCAAAACACAAAATGATTTAGGTGACCAGCTGTTAAAGCTGATGGAAGCACATAAGCACAAATAAAGTATTAAACTGTGAAATTGTTTTGGTTTAGGGTTTAAGAAGCTTCTGAAAATATTTCTGGGCAAGATGGAGAAGCTGCACTATTCAGCTCTGAATGAGACACATTGATGTACTAGGCACACGGGAAACTTAGTGGAAGGGAAAATAATGGCATACTTTTACACCAGAATGGAAAATACATGGAAAGGTAAAATAAGCCACATTGGTAGTAAATTAACATTTTGTGCTAAGGCACGGTGAGCAAAATTAATAAGCAGATAGCATAGAATCAGTGTGGACTTAAATTGTAAACCTAGACAGGTTTTTAAAACAATGAACAGTCTATTACTGCCAAGCTAACCAGGATGTTGATGCTAAACTTGATGGGTTGAGAGGGCTCTGTCAAACCTGTTCTATTCAAGGAAACTTATTTTTGCCAGTAAACTATTTTCCGAAATAATCTAGGTTTTTATTTGGTAGAAATTAGTGTAAAAATGAGGCCTTTTACTTTAGATTACAATGGAAAAAAAATCTATGCTTCTCTTCAAGTGCAGCCACTATTCCTTGTTAAAAGGTTGTTGATGTACAATATATTCAAGAACTTCAAATCTCATGGCAGTATTGCTTTTTTTTTAAGCACACTTTAGACTGTGTCTCTGGTCAAAGCCTAGGAATAGCAGTGAAGGGCAGCAGGTGTGGAAATGCAGGTTGAGAACCAGAATATGCCTTGTGTTCTCTCTTTATTTCTGATGGTTGTAATTTGCTGATACTTAATGCTGCTGAGAAAAATAGCTGCACTCATTTGCTGTCACTGTCTCCTACTACTGGGAGTGTAGCTGAGTTTGTGCTAGAGTTGTTCCTCTCCTTTTCCTTGGTTTTTGGGTCTTTGTTGTTTTGTCAGCTTTTTGAAGAAGAGCTTTTTCTGCTTGGTCTTTTAGTGGATATGTTTTAAGAAATCCACAGATCAGTCTTTCCCATTTTAATTAGTTTTATTAGTATCACAGCCCAGTGATTTGCAATATGGCTAGGCTGTAAGTTATTAAAGGATGCCAAGGTAGGCATCCTTGCACAGAGCGCCGGCCGAGCCCAGCACCTGTGTTCCTGTAGGCAGACTGTTAAGCAAGAGATGACCTACTGAGAGATTTCAATCAGCTGCTGTGATTGATGGAAGGGGTAAAGTAGGCTGTCACATTAAATGAGGACCAGAAACTTCATGAAGGGAGAATTCAGTTTTGTCTCTATAGTCATTTAACCACTGCAGCTAATCACCTGGGGGGACCTCAGCAGGAATTTCAGAGCTTCCCAAAGGAAGTCAGAGGTGGCTTGAATGGCATTGTCTTTAACACTGGTAGTTTTCAAAATGGCCTGTAACACCTATAGAAGGCCTCTGTTTTGTACTGGTAAAGTGCATGTCTGGTTTAGAATTTGAAAAGCCTTTGTTGTTTCAACTATAACATAACCCAGAGCAGGACGAAGATTTGCTCTTAAAGTGCTTCATTTCCAAATAAGCCAGAATAAATGGTCAGAAACTTTCAGTTGAATTTCCAATTAAAATTTTAAGGGTACATGATGTGATGCCAGGTGTTTTGTGGTTTGAAAGTGCTTTGTCTTTCTCATACTGAACTCAAAACACAGCACTGTACCAGCTATTAGGAAGACACTTAACTCTATCCCAGCTGAAACCAGGACAGTAGTTGATATTTGAGCTCTGAGAAAGGTGTGGATTTTTTTTTTTTTGCCAGTGGTGAATCTGTAAAGCTGGCAGCAAAGGCAACTGGGTAACTGCCTCTCAGCTCTGAGTTTCCAAGAGTGCTCCTGTGATTCAGATCTTCCTCCCACCATCCTAACAGAGCTAAGGACATGATTAGAAACAGAAAAACATGTGAATTAAAACAGCTTAAGGGGTCAAAACAGGAGACCAAGTGCCCAGCAGGGCACATCCATGATGAGCATTCAGGGCAAATGTGTTTGATGCTGGAAGTTTTGCTTGACTGATATTCTTTGTTACTATAATCCAAGCAAATGTTAATGTGTATACTGAAAAGACAAGAAGATTCCCCAGGAGTCTTCCTGTATTAACGTTATTAACTAATCCTGCAGTGTCTTCTGATCTTTTTCTGTGAAAGAACAGAGTGATGAATAAATATATTGAGAATCAATAAATCTGTTCAGTGTGTACTTATTTGGAGTCCATGATTAAGTAAACCTTGGTAATTCAGTACTTGGTGTGTTGGGTTTTTTTCCTGAAACAACCAAAAAAACTCCTCTTCTTTTCCTAGGGAATGATGTTGATTGCAAAGTCATTAGGGCTTCCATGTCAGTTCTGAGCCAAGTTCTGAATATCCCTGAATGCTAGGGGGTAAATTTCTAAACTACATCATTACAGAAGTGTATGGAGAATAAATTTTTTTTATTTTTAAAATGCAAAGTGTTTGGGGAGTTTACCCCTGAGTATTCAAATTAGTCATTAATCAAAAAAGCAATTTGGGCATTTGAAAATCATTGTGAGTTTTAAGGACTTAGATTCTATTTTAAGGATTTCAGCAGGCAAAAAAACTTCAGCTATCACTAGAGAATATCCAATCTACACAGCAATTTAAACGGTATATCCAATAACCATATGTGGCTTAATTTTCACAGCTTTGTAACCTGTCTTATATAATATTTATTCATAGCAGGGAAACATAACCTTCAGTAAAACAAGTACATTTAATGTGTTGGACCTGGCATGTTTAAAGACAGTCTGCAGAGTTCCTCACAGGACAGGTTGGTGTAAAGTATCTTGCCATGCAGAAGTCCAATGGTAGCTTCAAGCTGAGTTCACGTACACTTGCATAGAGGCTCTGTGGGGAAAAAGAAATGGCGTTGGTGGTAGGACAAAGGTTACAGTCATTTTCAGAATGTTATTACTTGCTCTCTTATGTGACAATAATACTATGAGCTTGGTCCAGTGTAACTTCACAGGAGCATTTCAATTTGGTATTTAATAATCCTACCCTCAGAAAACTGGCAATTAATGAGCAGCTGTGAAATTTGCCATTTTTTGGCACAGATGTATAAGCTCTGGAGCACTTTGCCTTTAGGAAAATCCTTCACTGAGCTGCTTTACAAAAAGGTTTAGAATTAGCATTGCTACAGAGGCATGTAGCTGCAGAGGCCTAGATAGAAAGGAGGAGGTGGCAGTTATAGTGACTTAGGATTCAGAATTTCTGGACCTTTTAGTCTTAGTCTTTAAAGAAATGCCTGTATATAGATATATTGTTTTACTGACCCGTACAGGTTTTGTTATTTGGGTACTTTTTTCTTAAGATTATTTGCGCTTGCTACATAAAAATGTGAATATGTTGCAAAACGAGATGGAAGTCATTAGTCATAAAAAACGCTTTCCTGTTTACTCTTGATGTAGCAAAAAACACTCCTTCCTAGGAGGGCTTTTCTTTTACCTGATGTAAGGCAATAAATGGCATTTCATGTTTAAAAAAAAAGAATCCTATAAATATATATATTCTGTACTCAGTTCCTCATGGAATTTTTGTGAGGGTAATTTACTATTGCACACATGATATTTAGACATTGGCTCATATATATATATATTTATATATAAACCCATGTATATTTCAGGTTTTATATTTCTGTTTTACTTCTGTGAGGGCAAACAACTGTTCCTGAAAGTTATGGGGTGAGCAAAAAGAATGCTTTAGCCTTATCAGAAAATACCTTGGTTTATTTTTATTTAAGGTCCACTAATGCGGAGTTTGCGCCAGTCAGTAAAAAGAATGTATGGATGCATCTGCATTTTTGCAAACATTGCATAGATCAGATGTGAATTCAGAAATTTGATAGATAAAAGATCAGGCAGGTAGATCTTTTGTGTGATTTACTTGTAAAAGCATAACAAATGTGATTCAAATACTCCAGAGCTTTGCCTTACCAGATTTAGTCTGAGTTTACTTTCAGGGGGATGGGAAATTTAGTAGGCAAATACATGGCCTAAAACTATTTACTGTGAAGAAGTAGCAAAAGGTTAATGCAAGGCCATACTCATACCTTTGCTAACTATTCACAGACTTAACATTTCATCCATTTTATAGTAATTCTCATCTGAGAAGTATTTGTGTGTTGATTCAGTGAGGAAACTGCAACCCATCTTCATCTGCTATATGTAAAGTGCTGGAATTATCCCTAGCTAAACTAGCTAAACCCCAAGTAACCCATCAGAGCTGGGGTGGAAGGAAGAGACTTCAGGACATGACACAAGAGTTGGCTATTACCTCTTTGACTCTTAATCACAAGTGCTGTTGTAAAGGTGCAGATGCATTCCTATGTCTGTGCTAATCCTGTGGCTGCCTGACTGAGCTTCTTGCCTTTTATATCCTAGCAAAGGGCTGATCAAAATTGTTACCCTTT
Source organism: Elanus axillaris (assembly GCA_026212715.1). Taxonomy (NCBI): domain Eukaryota; kingdom Metazoa; phylum Chordata; class Aves; order Accipitriformes; family Accipitridae; genus Elanus; species Elanus axillaris. The sequence goes on along the minus strand of JANZLQ010000007.1, from coordinate 18,757,986 downwards.
TAATTGTATAAATCCAACGAAGTCTGTTCTTTGCCTACTGACTTGTAGAATAGCTTGGGCCCTCCACTGTTTGAAAAATATAGGAATAAAAATTGAAAACTATTGTGTCTCCCTGGAGTAAAAACTCAAATTTAGTTAGGGGAAAAGAAAAACCCAAAACCCAAAAAAACCCAGCCTTTTCCTTCTCTTGCCAACTTGCACAAAACTTACAGGAGGAAGGTAGATTTCATTAAGGTCTTTGGAAATGTTCTGTCTACCTTGTCTATCTTCAATATAGGTGGAAAAAGCTCAAAACTGTTTCAGATGGTGTCTATTGGATTTGTAGACCAGAATTTTTTACAGAAATAATGAAAGTGTTACACAATGTTATGGACAAAAATGTAGACAATCCTGAAAAGTTGATATTGCCTTACTCTGCTGAAAGCCCTTTTGTTTTTCCTTCTTATTTCTCTGTGAGAATTCCACAGAAGAGTATCGTCTGCTGGGAAACACTGAATAAAAATATAGGAAATGCTTAAACATCTCCTTCTGAATACAAACCTGACTGAAGTAAATATGAAAATGCCTATTAATTTCAGCATGCATAGGGTCATGGCTTTTGCAGGAAAGCCTGTGATTGCACACCATATGCCTGACTTTCACAATGTATCTTTTAAATTATGCCTTTAAAATATGCACCATGGTATAACGAAAGCAAAAGGCAGAGTTGAACCATGCATCCATAGCAAGTACAATAGGAGACTCCAGTGGCACATGAGATGCAATACCACCCAGTTCTTTATCAGATAAATTACTATCAGGTCCACAGTGGCTTCATCCACCCTCATTGCTGTGTGAAAGGAGGAAAAATATTCAGCTGAGAAATGTTGATAAATGCTACTGTGCCACAAGGCAAAAAGTAGTATCCAGGACTAAGAGGTTGTCAAGCCCTAGAAATATGAGTAATCACAGGAGCGCAGGAATGTCTCTAAAACTCTTCAGTATTTACAGTTTTCCAGAGCTTGCTGATTTCCAAAGCTTAACCCAAATTATCAGTATGAAGGAAAAATATAGTGAAGGAAAAGCCAATAGATCTTCACAGGAGAAAAATTGTTTAGTGAAAAAGTTAAAAAAAATTTTTTTTCAGGAGCATAATGCTTTTACTCAGCAATAAATAAGAAAAAAAAGATTTGTTTCAGGCAATTAAAGTTTTATGTTGGATTTGGGGGAAACGAGAAAGTTTTTGGTTTTGTGCCTGCTATGTTTAAAGAAATTAGTAAACTAAGTCAGTAGATAACTAGCTAAGGGGTTTAGCACAAGCCAAGTAACGAAACTGGTATTAACCAGAGTAAGAAGGAATCTGCAAGTTCCTCTAAGTGCTCAAACATCCAAGGAAAATTTTACTGTGGCATATAATTTTGGCAATTATACTGTATTTGTGCCCAGATCTTGTAATACTCCAGTGCATATGCCTCTGCACTGCCATGCTTATCTATTCACATCTAATTTGAGTTAACAAATGCAGTATCACTGATATCTTCTTTGTAAAATGCTTCTGTAAAAATTATGAAGTACTGTATTCTTATTTCTTGGTGCAGAAGTGATACTTGTATATATGTTTGTATCAAATGTATGACAGGTTTCTGTCTCACTATGTCTTTTCTCTGTCACCCAGTTATTCTGCTGGAGTGACCAGCAGCTGCTTATTCAGTCTGCATAGCCAGATTTCTTCCTCCGAAAGCTAGACTGTTACTGGACAGGAGGTTGTATGCTGAAGTCTTGAGTTAACCTTGTCTTATGTTGCTCTCATGAGAAGGAGCAACGCTACCACATCACACTAACAATAAATTCATTAGACATCATTTTAAAAAAATAAATTGAGGGTAGTCATTCTAAGAGGAGTGAATGGCAAGTGATGTAATGGGAGAGAGAACAGAGAATTGCAAGGAAGTAATATTTTTACCCAGAATCATTTTGTATTCTCATTGAATTTAGATCTTTGATTCTCTAAATGCTTATCTCAGTTAGTATATGTCTTGCTGGTCATCTAGCAACAGATCTAAATATTTTTAGTTGAATCTAATGGCACTAGTTTTGCCAACAGTTTGGACCTGAATGTTAGTTTTACCTCTTGGCTTTATTGTCAGATCTGCCTTTGATGTGCATGGTTTCCCTGATCTCTGACATTGTCCAAATAAATGTAACTGTGTGGCTCTGTGTAGAAGTATTAAAGAACTGCAAGACACCATTTAATAGATCATCAGTAGGACTGATGTGCAGTGACTTCAGAAGAAATCAGCTTTCTTCAGAGAACAAAACAAAACAGTCATATAAAATATTTTTTTCCCTTTTTTCCAGATTTTAAACAAAAAATTTCTGGCCATCGTGCATGAATGCTTGATCTCTTTATAGTCACTCTGACATTTGGGGGAAACCCGTACCGCTGCTCTTATCTATTGTACTTGACATTCTCTAAGTTTAGAATACAGAGTTAGTTAAGGATTCTTTGGAGAAAAAATTTAAAAAGTAATATAGGCATGTAGATGTGTGATAAGAGCAGATTCTATGATGCCACGGGCAGTAGAAGATCTTGGAGCAAGTTTCTTAGCATTTGGTATTCAGTAAGTACAATTTGGAAATGTCTTTTTTTGAATGGTAGTAAAAATGAAGCAGGAATGCACACTAAATGTAATATTTGCTTTTAGTGATAAAAATAATATATTGAAGAAACTTTAATTTGAAGAAGAAAGGAAATTCTAATATCTGAAAAAACTGAATTTTAGAGCTTTCGGAAGAGATCTGGAGTTTAGAAGGAATGCCATCCAAAATTATGATAGCTAAATAAGTTACTGAAGAAAGTGTAGGGGGTTTAATATAATTTCTGTGTCATAACTTTGGAATGATTAGATTACTTTAGGCTTAGTCCAACAGTATCAAATCAGTCCTTTTGACTTAAGGTTGGAATCTTTTAAAAGGTCCATAAATCATAAAAGAACTTGCCACACTTTTCCAGATGAGACTTAGAGAAAAATAAAAAGATCTTAATCAGCTAAAATCAGAAAAAAAATCACGTGTGTATTTAAGTAAGGCCAGGCAGAAGGAGGCAGTGGGACCATTTTACCATTACAGAAAAATTTTAAGACTACAAATTTTTCCTTTTCAAATTGACTTCTAAGAACAGTATCTTGGAACAATGCTGGGTTCTGAAATGCAGAATTCTCCAGTAATTTAACATGTTTTGAGAGAATGCCTAAATTCTACTGTGAATTTCATTTGAACTGGTGACTTTGTTTCTTGTAGAACTTCTTCAGATATGGGAGCTCCTAAACAGGATGCATGCTTGCTGAGATTACAAGTAAACAGATGCATACTAGGGAATGAGTTGGTAAAGGATTTATTCCTATGACCTACTAAATTGGCATACTATTTTTAGTAGTCTGACTGGAAGAGTAACTCCTTGAAATGAGAATGCTCTGTCCTCCTTGTGGGTTTCCTCACCCTTTCCCGCCTTGGATTGTGTGGGAAACTTTGTGCAGCCCTACAGATGAACAAGGCAGTCTGAGAGCTGCATCCCAAACCATCAGTAGATAGTAGAAAACAATGATATTCCTATTCTATTCCATCTGTTTCTGGATTTACAGCCCAAACTTTCTCCGTATGTTGATCTACTGACTCAGATATAAGTGAATATGTGGATATGATTGAGTTTATAAATTAGACTGATTGCAGAGCTGGTGGGTTTTGTGCTTTTTGAACTACATGGTTGTGGCAGTGGATTGGACTTAACAATTGGGAAAGGCTTGTTAAAAACCATGCACTGATGTGTGATGAGATACTCAGAAGCCAGAGTTTTATGGCGTAGTAAGGAAACAAACTAGAGTGTATATAACTGTGATATTTGAAATGCTATCCTGTCTCTTATGAAAGAATAACAAGTTTAAAGATGTGATTGAAAGCCAGTGTGTACAGAGAAAGTAGGTAATTCAATTTGTTTGCAAAGTAAAAAGCAAATTTAGTCTCTTCTGTACATGTTCTGAAAAAATAAATTTATTCATAGCATAACTCCAAAAAAGTATGTATGATGATATCAGTGATGAACTTACTTGTATGACCTAAATTAACAGTCAAAATATACTGCTGCATTTCTGATGGCTCTTTCTATCCCCAGTGGAACTGTTTTTCTAGTTGCTGTTTGTTTCAGAAGATAACAGATACCGCAAAGGAGTGCTCTATTAAATGCTACCTTCAGGAAAAACTGAGTAGTTTTAATTAGCCTCAGAATGCAGCCATAACTCTGTGCCAAACCCCTAACATTTAAAGGGGCAAAAGCAGGTTGAAAGAGTTTGGGTTTTTCTTACCTTTATGTTTCCACCAGTAAAGTTGGATTTTACTGTTAGTGAAAATGTTCATGTAAGTTATATATAAATAACACACTTAAATTCTGGCTTCAGAATTGTTCTGATATGTTGGACACAGCAGTAGTTTTCAGAAACTGCCTAACTGGCTTTTCTTGAGCTTTGTGCATGCATCAGGTAAAACAAAAGTCATCAAACTTTCTAGAAATGTTATTTGTTTGTCTCACATTGAACACAGTGGAGAAGATTATTTTAACATTCTGATAGTTTTCATTCCAAGGCTAGTAGATTTTAGACTGGCTTTCAAATATTCAAGAGCTAATATTTTAAGTGCAAGTATATAAATTGTTAAGGTTTTCAGAACTGACCATTATATATAAACCCCTCCTCAATCTACAGGTTAAAAGAAATATATTTTTAAATTCTTAATTAATATTGTTTTTCTTAATTGAACAAGCAGGAAGAAACTGGGGAGAGTTAATTCAAATGTCAGAAGAAAAACATCTTATTTGCTTACTTTACATGGCTCTTGTACGTTTCATGATTTGATCTCACGCAGAGTGGTGAGAAAGGGGCATAGGGAATGTCTGGCAAGTCCATGTATGTATGGTTTGAAGTTCAGGGTGACATTATACCCATGGCAGAGAACAACAGTGGTTTTGCTGAAAAGCATAGAAAATCAGTTCATAGTCTCTATCATATTTAATTTTATAACATATAGATGCTAGAAGTTCCCTGGCATTTGCTGCAAGATACTGACTTCTGTGGGAGGTGCTCAGCAGAGGTTTTTAGGTAAAGCAGCAATCGGAAGCTACCATTCTCCCAACAGGTGCTGGTTAAAGCTCAATTACACTTTCAGAAGGAGAGGTTACTCAGTTCAAAGATTGAATTTTAGATCAAAACACATACACACAAAGAGGAAGAAATGAGAGAATGTGTAGGCATTTAGAATAGCTGAAAGTCTGGTCTTTGACTCAAAACTGAGATGCTGGATGTGTAGATTTCAGTATCCTGTGTTTAGAAGTGACTGTTAAAGAGGCACAGTCATTTCTGTGCTGGATCTTTACAAAGGGAAGAAGAGAAAATTTTAAAGTTAATCACTTCTTTTGGGGGACAAAACAGAACACTTGAAATGTAGTATTTTGAAAGATTATGAAAAAAAAATCCTATTCAGCGGGATACAGTAATTTGTAAGCCTGAACCCATATGCAGTAGACACTGAACTAGTTTCTCAAACCCTGAAACTTCTAAGTACAAATGTGTTTCATATAAAAGAAAGATGATTTAATTATTTGTAATCCAGTTCTCTAACACCTACCTGAGCTGTCTCACTGTTTGACTCACTTAAACAAGCTGGTGAGGTTTAGATCGAAACCTTCCACTGTCCTCAAACTCGCTGCTTAGCACACCTGGGTATCCTAAGCAAATGACCCCAGCGTTTATATTCCTATTGCACGTGCAGGAAAGGAGGGGTGAGGTGGGTAAGGCTGGTTTCAGAACCTAGTTTGGTGCATGACTTCCTGATGAGGGGGAAAGAAACTTAAGCTACACTGGAGCAATGTCCTGATATACGGACACGTGCCACCTGACTTTTCCTCTGTTGGAAATTTCCTTTGGCTAATTGACTAGTTTGTTTGTACAATGGAAGTGTCCACCTGACTGCATGCTGTTCTGTCCTGCTCAGTGTGGTTCCAGTGCTATATAAAGCAGTTTCACTGCAAACTACAGAGTATACTTTTTTATATTAGGAGAGAGCTCTCACCTCGGACCTTGTTTCTTGCCATGATGGACTTGGAAACAGGTGTCTGGAGTGCTGAGAGCTGTCACAGACAGTCAGTGGGGACCTGAACTTCTTGCCACTAAGAGGCAGGGTGCAAAGCTAGCAAGCTGACTGACAAAATTAGGTTTTTGATGGCTCCCAATGGCACAGTTAAATTAGGACATTGCAGTTCCTTGAGAGTCAAATAACTTTTAAAGCAAATCCCATATGTGATCTTGCAGAAAAAGGGAATGGTGAAGAGATGTTCGTCCTGCTTCTCCGCATTTTTAAATGAAAGCTGCAGTGTAAAATGATGTATGGGGTTTATGCCTATTTGCACAAACACATGCATATTTATGTCACGTATTTCCCTGAAGTGTACCTGAGGCAAAGTGAACAATTAAATCTAATTCTTCCTTTTGCACAAATGTCTAAATACTGTCATCGTCTTCTTGAGATTCTCTTTTTCTGCATCTTAAATGCATAAAGGATCTAAACAAAGCATTGGGATATTTTTACTCTAATAGCAGCTTTAAGAACAAATACTGCACTGGTCTCTATGAAGCTGCATTATATGAACATTGTTACTGTTGATCAGATTTTGAAGCACTTACTCCATTTTTATGTAGTCCTTCTTCAGGTTAATAAACATCCTTTCTGTTAAACATGACTATTTACATGTCTGTAACTGTATGAAAGAGAACAAATAGTTCATGATCTGACCTATAAATAAATATTTATTCTTGGTAAGATAGTAAGCCATTGTGTGACTTGGGAGAAATAACTCTGCCTCCCTGTATTTCCTGACAGCTGTGAAACAATTCTACTTCAAAAGTCACAGGATTTGAATTTCAAAATAACTTACAAGCTGAAAGCAGAGCTTTAATGTTTTTAAAACATTAGCAGGGAACTAAATGAGAAAGAAGCTGGAAATGATTCTAGGAAGTGCCAGGAGAATAGTAATTTTCATTTGGACAGGCCTATAAAATTTTGACATTCTTTTAGAAAAGTTGAAATGAGCACCTTTAGTTCTCTTGGAACACAACGGAGGGAAAAAAAAACCAACCCCAACACTCCTCAGACCCACACATCAAGTCTGGCACTGGTTTTGGCAGTAGAACCAAAGTGTGTGCATCAGGAGTGTGAAAGGATCCTTTCAGAGATTAGAGTTTTCTATACTTGAGCTGTTACTGCAGCCCAGATGACTAGTCACGAGGAGAAATCAGTCCATTGCTTTGAAACTAGTTCCTGGGTAGAAGAATCAGTTCTAAGCAGTTTATATGAATTGGCTGTGGAAGTTATAGCAAAAGATAACTTTTGTTTAGTCCTGTGGGCAATCTCCTCTTCCCTATTAAATGTGACTTTTTACATAGCTGTAACCATGTGCCATAAGGCCCAGGAGAAAGACAGCACACTTGGCAAAGCATGTTATGAATGTTAGGAGTATATCACGTGGGATGGTAAGGAATTGAGGAACCCAGTCTTGCCCTAGTATTTATCTGTGCTCTTTAGAAAGCTGACAAAAGATGTAAGGGACAGGCAAGATAGTTTTGCTGGTTAAAAAGAATGTGTTAGTGGAACTGTAAACCATTAGCCAGATGCTAACTCAAGGTAGAATAATGAAATGGCTACTCTGTGACTCTGTTAAGTAAGAATGAGAAACTAAAAATATAATTAGGCTTACCAGTATGGAACAACTTCTTGGACAAATTTGCTTTTGTTTTGTTTTCAGCAGAGTTTGAGGTCTGGCTAATAGAGACAACTGTGTCAATATTAGATATTTTGATTTCTCTGAGGCATTTAATTTAGTACCACATAACATTTCAATTTAAAAACACTGCATTATGTAGCATTAACAGGCTACACAGCAGATGGAGTAGAAACTGGCTCACTGACAGGTATCAAAATGAAGTTGCTAATGGGGAGAGATCAATGAGAAATGTCATTTTTTGTGATGGTCTCCTGAGGGCCAGGGCTACTTTATATTTTTATCGTTGATCCGGACATTGATGTAAAATCCTTACTGGTGAAATTTTCAGATGACTTAAAGGTCTGTGAGGCAGCAAATAACAGAGACAAGTAATTAGGGAAATCTGAATCATGCCATGTGACATCCAGATGTTGCACTGGATTCACGCTGCAGTAGTACTGGGATGATTGCAAATGCATGTGACGTCCAAACACTTTGACAGTAGCCTTATACCCAACCTGCTGTGCAGTTGTCTAACTCTGCTACTTGCCCCTCTTCTCCAGCAATTCTCCCTTCCCTCCCCAGCAAAATCTAGGTTGAAGCTGTTCCACATAAGGAATATGCCGGTAATGGGAAGGAAAAAAGTGAAAGATGATGTCCTACTTCAGGAGTTCCTATAAAGTCAAGAAAAAGATGCGCCTCTCATACCAGAAAGTGAAGCTCTCTGGGGCAAATTAAATCAGATCAGCTAGAGAAAGAAATATTTAATTTTTTTTCCCCTATTACCTCTAAAAAAACAGTGCCCCCTTTTCTCAGAGCTGCTTGGTAACAACCTGCTGGCACGTGCTGTATGCTGCTATTTGCATTTTTTTTACATGAATGCCAAACTTATGTTAGAATTGGAGAAAAGTTGGTGTTGGAAAGAACTTTGTAGTCCAACCTCCTGCTCAAGACAGGGCAACCTTAAAATTATTTCAGGTTATTCAAAGCCTTGCCCAGTTGAGCTTTAAAAATTTCAAAGGTCAGGATTTCCCCATCTCCTCTGGGCAACCTATGCTAGTGTTTGGACCACTCCAGTGATGAGTTTTTCCTTGTGCCCAAAGGGAATTTTCAGTTTTGCATTTGAAGCTCTTGCCTCTTGTCCTTTCACTGCACAGATACAAGAACAGTGTGAACTGTTTGAACTATAGATCATCTATAGTTGATATAAATACCTTGGGTTAGTTCCTTGTTAGGATTTCAGATGTGTAGAAGTGTACAGTTAGATCCCTAGGTATTTCGTGTTAAATGAATTAAGAATTTAGAAAAGGAAAACAGTTTCCAGAAATATATTTATATTGACTAAAAATTATACTTCAGTGCATTTGTAATTTGTAGTTCTAAATGGGCTAAAAAGGAAGAAAATAATATTTCTAAGTTTTCCTCTATCTTATTGTTACAGATTTTTTTCATCTTTGCGACAATAAATGCCAAAGTCATAGGGTGTATTGATGTTTTCCATAGAGTGTGAGGTTTATTTTGAAGGTATTTACTCAAGGAACAGTGCTGCATGATTGGTTAGGTGCCTTGTGTAATTTTTTGCTTGTTTTCTTGTGTCAGCAACAGGATATTGCCCCAGCTGGATAGGTGCTCTGTGTGTTAGAGCCATTAATTTGAATGGAACCCTGGTGTGTCTATATATATATATATATATTTTTTAATACTTGAATATATTGCTTGTTAGCATACTTCAACATCTACCTTTCTAAATCTGATGGCTTCTGATAGCACTATTGGTACTTCTCACTGATTTGATTTATAACTACAATAAATAGTAACACCTGAACTACTTTTATTTCAGCAGTGGAATTGCCCTTATCTACATTCATGCTCTCTACAGTCTTCATAACATGCATAGAGGCAGGTCCTCTCGCTCCCTGCCCCCAACAGTAAGTAATTTCTTGAGCTCATCTAGCTGTTTTTTCTGCCAAACCCTAATTAAAGATCTTTCTATGCTTGAGTAGTTCTGAACCAGTTATAAAATGCATTGGGCAGGAAGCAAACTTGTGCTTCTCAGCTTTTCATCAGTTTTAATACAGAAATGTGGTATTTCATGTGTAAGAAAACATCTAAGAATAATTGGAAATTTAAGAAGTTATGCAAAAAGGATAGTTTGATCTTGAAAACAAGTGTCACAGTTGCCGTCCTAGTGTTTACTTTAATTTTGAAATTGCCATTGGTATTATGAGAATGGGATTTTTCAGCAAGGAGAAACAGGGAAATCGTAGTATGAAATGTCGAACTGAGTCAGACATAAAACTGCTTTGCCAGAATTTGTTCTATGCATAACATAAAATTCCATTTCAAGCCAACCTTGTTATTAGACTTAGTTTTTCCCACTTCAAATTTGTGCCTAAAACTGTTCCTGTTCTTTAGTTTAAACTGTTTTGCTCAGTTAAATCTAGCTTGATCATAATTTTGACAGTAGTTAGAAATGAAAATGTTTAGTAGGAAAGCAAGCTACTGAATAGTTAGTTATCTTCAGCTTTTAACTATGTTAATACGTATATATAAAATTATATATAGATGAGCCCCAGAGAAAGCACCATAAATCTCTTGAAAGCTCCAGACTTTGAATTCAGAGTTCCTAAATATAAAAAGCTGAAGTGTGATTGAGTGAAACAATATTTTGGCCACTTGTGTATGCAACCTGTATTTTACTTAGCCTTGGAAGGGTATAGCAATAAAAGTGCTTAAGTATCACTTAGGAATATGGCACTATGAAAAGAACGATTGAGGGTTTTTTTATTCTTCATGGGTCCCTTCCAACTCAGGATTTCTATGATTTTCCATTTTCTTTTTGTTAATTCGGGGGTTATGACAAAGAACCCATCACAATCAGTGAAATATTGGCTTGATTCATATTTTCTAATCATATTACGTTTCATTTTTGGATCCATATTTTGGGATTAGGCCCTGAAAGTTGCCATTAGCAAGTATGTATGTGGCTAAGGCATGAAATAAAGCCAGAGCCTTCTTTTACTCTGGTAACTGTACTAAGGACAGAAATGGTATAAATACTAATAGCAATAAAAAATGTTCATCAGAACTGGTTTTCAAAGGCAAATACCATTTTAGCTATTTGTTTAGCTGAAAAATCCTTCCAGTGAAAGATATGGTCTTGTCAAGAAACTGAATGCCCTTTGCTTAACGTTTCGATCTTATACTGAGAATAGACACACATCTGTGAAAAAATCTTCAATGTATTTGATGGGGGACTATTGACTTTTTTGCCTTCTTCTATGTTTGCTACCAATTCAAATGGACTATAAGTTCTCCACCCAAACTATGTTTTTGATTAGGCTGACCAAAAAGTTGAGAGCCCTGGGTGGACGTGCTCCTCTGGCTGGGGAGATGTGCCCAAGGGTGAACGGAGAAAAATGGTAGACCCAAATGCTACAGTCGCTGGGAGTCACTAGGGTACCATACACACTTTTAAAATAATTAAATATGTTAGCTGAACTAGTCTTTGACTTGGTGTGGTGGGTTGACCATGGCTGAATGCCAGGTGCCCACCAAAGCCATTCTATCACTCCCCCCTCCTTTGCTGGACAGGGGAGAGAGAAAAAATATAACAAAGGGCTTGTGGGTCAAGATAAGGACAGGAGAGATCATTCACCAATCACTGTCACGGGCAAAACAGACTCAGCTTGGGGAAAATTAACTCAAT
>JANZLQ010000007.1:18711971-18746394 GCA_026212715.1 Elanus axillaris | reverse complement strand
CTGCACTGACCTTGGTGTCTGCGGAGTTGTTTCTCTTACATGTTCTCACTCCCCGGCTGCCGTTTCTCCCTGTTCCCCAACTTTTTTTCCTTCTTAAAATGTTATCCCAGAGGCGTTACCACTATCGCTGATGGGCTCAGCCTTGGCTGATGGCAGGTCCATGTTAGAGCTGGCTGGCATTGGCTCTAACGGACATGGGGGAAGCTTCCAGTAGCTTCTCACAGAAGCTGCCCCTGTAACCCCCCCCGCTACCAAAACCTTGCCACAGAAACCCAGTACACTTGGAGGATGAAATTTTTTTATAAAGCCAGTCTTCTCTATTAACTCTAGTAGGCCTTGAAATGGGAATATAATTGTAATGGACCCATTTAGGAGCTGTTTATATTGCTTTAGTTTCTGATGGACTTAAGACTTTTAAACTTAGTTAGTTACTCATTAATAAGAAGCAAAGCACTTTTGTTTAACACCTCTGATTTTAAATTGTGAATACTTGGACATACAGATACATCATTTTTACACAAAGCTTTTAAATTCTTTTACTGCAGTTTTGACATATCTCATTCTAGCTGACATCTTTTAATTATCTTTTATGTGTCTTACTCAGAATTTCATTTGCAGGGAGAGTATTTATTGGATAGATGAAGTATATTTAAAATTTGACCTAATTTGTCATGTGTTAATTCGTTATTCACACTTTAAATCTTGCTCTAAACCGATAAAATTATTTGTTTTCCACATGGGAAAGGATTATATGCAGTTGAAACACATTCTTTGTTAGTAGAGAGTTGTTCTGGCTTTCTTTTTAATGCTCCAGGATTTCTAGTCAGATTATTAGTTCTCTGGGTGAGGAAAAGACTGTATTTGAATGGCTGCTCCTTTTAATCCAAATAATCCTGGTCTCTAAAGAGATTAACATAAACACATATAGTTGCTTCCTTTTCCTTATGCCTTGGTGGTTTGGTTAGTTAGACTATATGCCATCTCTGATTTAGAAAGAGCAAACCAGAAAACAAACTAAATCTCTGAAAAAGCAATAGCTAATTAAAACAATAACTGTTGACTGAGAAAGTAACACAGACTGGGTCAGAAATGGATTATTGTTCACATAAGGCATAACCCAAGTTTCTATCTGCAAGCCTATGCAAGTTGTTGTATCGATGTTCTTGCACAGTCCCAGTGAAATTCTAAGCTGGTTAATTTGCTTGAGGAACAAATTTCATGTGAAATAGCCATGCATTATAAGTGTCAATGAGAACTGTTCATTTGTGAGATATAACAAACAGATATCATCTTGTAATTGATGGTGTTTATGCTGCTAAAACACGAAATTCATCTAATCTGTTTTGTGGTCTCAGTAAACACTGACAGAAGAGATAGTCAAGGGGGTGATTATTAAAAATTCTTTTAAAGCAGTGAATATTGCCCTTACTGGTGAAGAACCTTGCATGTAAATGTTATATAGTTAATTTACATCCTTCTTTTATTCTAAGCGCTCAGCTTCTTAATTTGGCCTCTCCTAGAGAAAGACACTTTTTCTTGTGCACATAACTCATCTTGGTACTAATGTAGCTCAAATGATGACACTTTTTTCTTGTGAGATGCTAATTTGTTGCCTAATGTGTCATTAAGGAAGTTTCAATGCTTATGTAAAATTAATTCTTTAAGAGCTGCTACAGTGGTGTGCATACATAATGTCATATCGCTGTACACATATTACTGCTGCCTTCAAATAATTGGCACTGTTTTCTGCCACTCTTAATACCCCCAAGCAGTACCTTGCTTTCAAAGTAGTTCTCAAGTGCTTCACCACATTGCAAGGGTCTTAAAAATCTTGACTGGCAAATTCTGCCTGAATTATTCTGTGGTCCTGCTTCAACTCTTTTTGATTCTTTGCCAATTGTTTATTTAAGGTACCAGAAATATTGTAGGGTTCAGGCCAGGATAAAACACAAATGCATATGGGATATATGCACACCTGAATTTAAAGGAATTAAATAACCTCAGCTATTTGACATCTAATAACTTTCAAAGAAAGCAGCAAAAATTTCAGACTATATGCCCCCAGTATAATGGTAGACTAAGACACGAAATACAACTTGAGCATGATTGGAGTTTTCCCTGAAACAAGTCATATTCTGCACAAATTCACAAATTATTTCAGCTTGAAACATACTTTGTGAGAAGTCTTCTATGGAAGACTTTGTCCAATGCCAGAAAAAATACTAAGGTAACTGGAACATGGATCTAAATCTCTTAATGTTTAAGCTACTTCTCCATTAAACAAAACAAAATCCCAATCCAAACCAGAATGCATAGAGGATTCAACCCAAAGTCAGTCCTTGAACAGACTGAATAATTTTGCTGAAGAATAGACAGTTTCTAAGTATGAGGTATTGACTATAAAATGTATTTTCATTTACTTAAAACAACCAGAAAAAACTATTTCTAGAAATGGAATGCTCTGGTGATCTATCATCATTACTCCTAGATAGTTAACTTTAAGGTATCTTGGGTTTCAAATTAAATGTCAACAGTCATTTGGCACTGAAAATGTGTCTCTGCCTAATGCAGAAAGCAAATAACTCTGGCATATATTCCATTTGCAATTCCTGTAACAGTGCCAGGAATAGTAATGTATCACAATTGCTTTTCTGGCAAAAATTAAACCAAGAAAATGCATTCTATTTATAATAACAGTAATAATACTTAAATTTTTATATACGATATTATTTTGCTAATTAGTTTAGAAAACTTGAAGTAAAAGACTATATAAATATGTGAATACTTGTTAGAATATTCTTGAAGTGTAGGCACTGACTCTGCAGCACCTTGATGAGATGCTGAGAAGTTGAGATTTCCTGGGGTCACTAAGATAAATAGAAAATTCTCTTGCATACCCCTGAATCCCAAGGTATACTCTGTGTGAGTGAGACACTAAGGAGGCCATACAGTGTAAAATACCAGTTATGGTCCTCCTATAATCTAAACTAAGCTCTCTATTCCAATTTGGCTTTGTACTTTTCTTTATTTTTATATATACTGCCAAAAGGGCAGCAATTTTTAGGAAAGAAGTGCTGAAAAACCCTTAGAGTTTAGCCATCTGAAAGGATTCTTCCTTTCAGACTTTAGCAAGGTTAACAGAGAAGTGGAAGAACACATCACAAGAAAGATGGGGGACTGGGCCTCTGAGCACACAAGTGACTCAATGGGTTATTGCAATTGGATTTTATAAGTTTGCAAGTAAAGAGCTGAAGAAAGTGAAACAAGACTAGTAGTGAAGGCTTCCGTTGGGGTTAGAGTGTGAAAAACTAGGCCTGGGAGTGTGATGGACTGTGGTTGCTGTCATTAAGTGTGAGACAGTGGCTTTCAAAGGTTTCCCACATCAAGCACTAATTTTAAAATGAGGGCATTGTACCTGTGTGTAGTGCTTCAAGTAGCAGCTTCCTACCCCTGCTTCATGATCACCTATATATATATATATATATAATACAACATTATTTTATCATTGAGCCAGAATGTCATAGGGTAAGTTCATGAGATTGAGGTTTGTTTAAAGGCATTGAACATTCAAGAGAGGAGAACTTGAATTGAGCCTTCAACTTCAAAGTTCGAGTCAACTCCTCTGCCAAGAAACTGAAAGAAATGGATTGTGTGGAAACTACTCTATGTTCTCCCTTCTCTTCCTAAAGGTATGAAAAGCCAAGTGATGGAAAATTGAGACACATTCTTCCAATAATACCTTCCTCTTTGATAATTCCCTAATGCACAGTCAGCCACAGACTGAGGTCCAAGGAACTGAAAAGTGGTTTAAATAATGCCACTTTTGCTTTTATCTGACTAATAGCCTGACTGTGATCTAGTATTTCATAAATGTAGTGTGACAGAGAAGTTGGTCTCCTCTTCAGGGTCACAGAGGCATCCATTGACCTCCTAGTAGCAGTTTTATGCTAGGATTGAAATCTTAGCTGTATTGCACTGCCTATGAACCCTCATTATCTAGTTTAAGGCACTAGTTGTAACAGACATTCCACAATCAGCTGAAATAGCTATGCTGGCCTTTGTTGGAAAGTACTACTTTCCTTCCTTAGTGGCAGGAGATGAGAAGATGAGAAGGTCTGCAAATACTGTTCAGGAAGGAATTAGATTGAACCAGACAAATTCAAGTGTTAAGGGATGCAGTTCAACAAGGACAAAAGCACTTCTCTAGACCTAGGCAGAAGCAGGCAAATGCATTAACTCAGAACAGGTGATAGTTGGGGGTTTGTGGGTTTTGTTGTTTCTTTTTCTCAAGTCAGGTTTTAATAGGTTAGAGGCAGGACGTGCAGTGCTATGTTGCTGTGCAAGGACAATCAGCCCACTAGCTTTGTGGACAGAATGTTGTCACTTGTGGAGTAATCTTGTATCTCTTCAGTACTGGAGCACAATTGTCCACTTTGACTATGAATTAATACTTCATCTGACTTGCCTAGAATATATTCTTAAAGTTCAGAGAAGAGGAGCAAGAATACCCTGCTGTAGTGTTGGCAGGGTTTCACCTGGACTGGGGGAAGGAAAGTAACTGCAATTGTCTTTAGGTGAGGCACTGAAAGCTCTGCCAACCCTGAGTATCAGTTAGGGATTTGATTAGCTGAAAGAATCTGGTTAAATAACAACAATGACCAATCAACCAACCAAAACACAACAAAGAAACCCCACATAAACCAAAACAATCTTTTTTTATTGGCTGTCTTTCAGATAGGCTTAACAAATAAGTGAGAAAATTATATCAGGATTAATTCCATTTGCTGAAAGGCATATAGAGATGGACCATAGGGCCTTTGAATTCCCTTTCAGACTTATTTTTCTACAGTGGTATGTAGCATATACTGCTTACCTGTGTGGAGTGACTATATACAATCAGGAGGAACTTGGTTCTGTCTGTAGAAGTGGGGAATGGAAATGCAATTTATGATCTCTTTTAAAAATTATTCTTGCTACTGGTAAAAGAAAGATCATGAACTACAGCAAACACCAGCTCTCAAACAGGTGGAGTAAAGAATAACCATAAGTAACAACTTCAGTGTTGTCTCTTCTAGCCACTGCTATACCTTTTGGCTCATTCTTGAATCTCCCAGGCAAAGTGTTTGCTCACGTGGGCAAATAATTAATGTGAGTTTGAAGAAAGAGCTAGGCTTATTTGCAGGAACTTTTGCACATCAAACATTTTCACAGTTGTACTGTAATTCTCCTCCTACATCCACAAATGCCCTCTCATTTAGTTTCATTCAAATTCATTAGAGTCTTACTTCAATTATACTCCATCCTTACAGCTTGGAAATGCATAAAATATTCTCCTTGATCCATGACAGATTATCTTTTTTGTTTGGACAGTTCATAGTCCTGGGAGTGTATTGGGTGATTATTATCATACAAGCCTGGAGTCTCTTAGCAGCCTAAGCAATTAGCAGATGGGATATTCTGCTGATTTTTATCCCCGTTTATTGGCCAATTTTCTGGTTAAACCAAATAGACCAAGTGTACTACTTTTTTTCCTTATCTATTAGCTAATTTCCAGAGACATACAAACAACTTCTATGGCATTTAATGTAAGTTAGATGTTTACTAGGTTCTGCATCTGTTTGGAAGATAGGTTTGCATTCCAGCCTCGGGCAGAAAGTGATTTCAGATTAAGAATGCACTGCAGTGGTGCTGTAAAATCCATGGAGACACAGAAGCGTGCTCATAACCATTTGACACGAGAAGTTCAGGCTGTCAAACTTTGAAATTTCAAGGGCTTGGTGATCTCTCAGAGATTTTAAGGCCTGATCTAGAATTAATGGTTGAGAAAATGAGTAATTGGTCATCTGCGACTTGCTGGACAGAATCAGCAGAAGGAGCATGATATGAAATATAAATACTTTACAAAGAAGCTAACTTAAATTAGCCAGTAAGCTTTCCTTTATGGTGGGGTTTTTTTCGTATGGCAGAAGACACATTCGTGCAAAGGAAAGCAAAATGGGAGTGGAGAGAAAAGAAACACCAAAAAGTTCTCTGTTGCAAAGGCAGCCGCTGCTCTGTTGCATAAATACTTGATGCTTTTGATATAATCGAAATAACTGGTTGATTAAAGAAACAAAAGCAGAAACAGAAACCCCTCAGATCTTCCTGTGGAGAAATGGGTCATTTATTACCTACAAGAGTTCAAGGTACACTATCTCTGGTTTGTGCTGAATTTCTGTTTCAAAATCCAGCAGTTAGCCCACTTAGATTTGGAAACCTTCTGCCAACTTGCTGTGCGTACTCAGTTTGCATGGGCAGAGTTGGTGTTTCTGTCAGTCAAGACTACAAGCGTATCACTTGAAGGTCTTAGGGACTTGACATTATGATATCTTCTAGCGCAGACTGAAGGGGCCAGGGGGAAGAAGTTTGAATTCATGAAGTTTTGTTTCAATCGTTTTTGGAGAAGTGCATCATAAAGGACATCTATGTTACATTTTATGCTTTGCCTTTATTGGTCTTTTCCTGAAACAACCCGTTCCAGTGAGATGAAAGAAATAGGAATGTGCAGAGTAGAAACCAACAGGGTGGAGCATTTAAAGCTAAAGGTTCTTCCTAAAGAACAGAGATTAATAAAGACAAGAAGTCATTTCATCTACTCATTTAACATAACAGACAACTGATATAAATAGACATCTAGTCTAGAAGGATCCACAGAACATCTGTACCGTATGTCCCTGCAAAATACAAGTCTAAACTGTTCTGAGAACCCCCAAAAAAGTGAAACCTGTAGTACAAGAGACAAAACCTATAATTTTTAGTATCACAGGAAGACAGGAGGAATGAGAACATAAGCAGTGCACCTTGTCCACACAAAACAAAGGGTGCTTGTAAATTACTGTCATGATGTGGTTTTAATAGGAAACTCAGAAATGTATAATGAGATTCATTTTATAGTTTCTGTTTACCTGAGTTTGTCTCTGCAGTATAACAAAGTGGTTTTTCAGTATGCCAGAAGCATTTGTGTAGTCCCCTTTGACACAGCTCTGCTAGACTGCTACTGTCTGATGATGGAATTTCAATGTACAGTTCAGAAAAAAAACAGGTCTCTCCCCTATCCTTAATCTCTTTAGAGGATTGTATAAAACTATCCATTTTACAATATTCTCTGAATAACTGTGCTATTGCCTGTTTTATTCAGCAGCAGGTATGTAAAGTAAGCCAAGAAAAATCCAGATACTGTTTCCAGGTGAACAGATGTTAATGTCTTCATTCAATTTTTATTTCCAGTTCTTGCTCTGCCAGATTCCCACTGAAGTCAGCAAGTCTGCCTAAATAAAGAACAAATAAAAACTAAGTAAATGCCTTAGGTTTTGTTCCAGGGCTAGGAAGTGACTATTGGATTGCTGATCAGCCAAGCTTTTCCACAGAGAACAAATATTAAGATTTCCATATATTAAAAATTCAAAGTGTGTAATTTAAAATGAGTCCATACCCATCTATCTCTGATCCATTACAACTCCCATGAGAAATGCAGGTAAATGTTTTTAATAGTACTTTTTGTTTCTGCAATGCCTATGCTTTTGGCAGGGGGAAAAAGGTGATCATACACTTCACAGATGTATGAGATAATAAATTATCATATAACCCATCTATAGCTCCTATAAAAAATTATTTTGCTTATTTTTAGAAGGGATAGAATTGAAAAATAAAGTCTTACATGTGAGCATGTTTTCTAAATCATTACTGTTTATTGGTAGGTATAAACTGCAGTGTGCATAGCATAGCCCTCAGACACTGAGGTATCGAGTCAATGTTGAGAAGCAGTTTTGAACTTGGTTATTAAACTAATTCAGGACAATGCTGGTTTGACTTGTTTTGTGGGTTTTTTTTAACATGGGAATGATTGCTTTACAGCCTGATACCAGTTAGCAGCAGTTCTCCTCTTGCCACTTTATTGGTGGTTTGAATTTAAACCTTTTGAAAAGGAGAATGTGTATTTTTCTTTTTCTCAGTCCAGAAGTGAATGTTCCACGAGTGTGAGGCAGAGAAAGCAAGGGGGTTAAAGAGCTTCCTGTATACAGTGCTTTTGCCTGATGCTTCTTTTAGGACCTCTGATATATGGTTTGATTGGTACTTTTGGTTAGCAAACTCTTACAGTGAGTGATAGATTAAAATGAGACACATTCATTCGAAGCTAGTGATGAACAGAGGGTTACACAGACCTCCTTGCATTTGTGTAGATACACTCACTCAGACTTAAGTCTGATGTGGTGACACGCAGTGGATGTGCTTCCTCAGGGGAAGAGACTGACTTCTGACCCAGTGTTGGGATGCAGTTACTGTGGGGTCATTGAGTACCAACACCAAAATGTGCTACCTAAGTTTTAGAAGTTCTGTGAAATGTAGGCAAAACAATGACAATCAAGGAGATGAATTACTGCATAACTGACACGAATGTACATATTTGTTGCATTTATTCTACAGTCTAAATGCAGGCTATTCAGTGATTTCTAGTATGTGTTAATTATTGAGTTCCGGTGTTAAGCAAAGCTCCATTGCAGTACATTTAGAAAGCTAAGTATGGTAACAAAATCATGGGAAGTATCCAATCAGAGGTTCAACCTTTAAAACTTTTATCCAGTTTTGAGAAATAAGATGGCAATAATAGCCAAAACTGTCAGCTTCCCATCAGGGTGTTTCTTTGCTAACATAGATATGAAAGTTAATAGCATTCAATGTTGACTTAGATTTAGCTTTAATGATTGGGATACTGTAGCTTAGGGCAGTTTTGTTTCAACTTGTTTTCAAGCAGGATCATATCACACCATCTGATGTGATGCAGCTTCAACCCCCCAAGTGCTCCTTGGTGTTTTTTCTCCTGCATTTAATAGTTAGCATGCAGGATATAGGATAGGGAGCAATCCCATCAGCACTTCACAAACAAAATTGACCTAAAATGAATAGGGGTTCAATGCATCAATCAATTTTTGTAGATTCCAACAGTTGCCAACGTTGGGAATGGGCAACTTAGTTCATTATCTCTCCTTTTGTATTCTTAACGCAGGGTTACTGTATGTACATCAAAGGCATAACTCCATAGTTGGATGGTTTCCATCATGATCAGTGCAGTGAATATAATTGCAAAAAAATGCTAAGGGAGAAAAGATTGCCATTTGGTTCAATGAAATACTTCAGAGTAGATCATGGGATCAGAATTTTATAGGAAGCGTTCACCTATAATATTAAACTTGATTACCATAAAACAATTGATGCTTGATCTTAAAATGGATAACCTGTGAAGCACAGCTTCTTCTGTCTCTAGATTTTGAAAGAAGAAGCTGTACATGTTGCAAGATTGGTTTTGGTGTTTTACTCTTCAGGGCTGCAGGAAATGCAAATGCTAACCTAAGAGAGCCAGGTAGCTGCCTCGTGTGTGTTTTCTTGGTTTGTTGTTGTGTACTGGTTTGTTGGGGTTTTTTTTTGTTGTTGATGTTGTTTGGGTTTTTGTTGTTGTTGGGTTTTTTTTGTTTGTTTGGGTTTTTTTGTGGTGGAGATGAGAAAGACAGGGCCAAGGCCTGTTAAACTGAGTGTTTTACAGCTATTCACACATCTTTATCTCTAACTGGAGTGCTACAGTTTCAGCAAACTGTTTTGCCTGTAGGCAAATCTTCACAGTTCAGATTTTCTCAGTGTGCCTGGGAGTTTAATTTGAGGTGAAACTGAGGATGTTTATATTTACATTTGAACTTGCACTTGTCAATATGAGTCTGGGGATCAATATCTGGAGTTCTACCTTCTTTATTCAGGATTTTTTCTATTTTAGTTATATGTGAATATGGCAGAGTGCAAATCAATGTGCCATGCTTAAAAGTGTTTAAGTAAACAACTGTCTGTTTGCTGATTACCAGATACTGCTGCAGTTACTAGTTTTCCACTCCATAGCTAGACATTAGCTCACCAAGTTCTTGTAACACAGACACTTAGGAATTGCAGTTGGAGTCCTGAACTGTAACAGCAAATATCACTCACACATTTGTTGCCTTAGGTTTTGTGAATGTCTCCCAGGAAAAAAGATATAACCTGTAAGCTTATAAACTGTTTTGTTTTGGGTTTTGTTTTTTGGGGGATTTTGTTTTGTGGTTTTTTGTTTTGTTTGTTTGTTTGGGTTTTTTGGTTTGTTTTTCTTTTTTGAGGAAACAGAACAGAAGGAAGCCCTCAAGCATAGATCAGGTTATCTTATTCAGTAACAGGCATGGAGCATGACAAACCAGAGTCAGCAGCATGGCAGCATCACAGGAGACACTGGGTAAAACCTTCACTGGCGTCTCTCATGTCCAGGCATGGGATCTGTGTTCCTGAGATCACACAAGTTGTATCTTCCCTGAACCTTATTAGACCACTATGGCAGGACCATCCATATGCCAATGAGCCCTTTGAAACGCGTCCCTGTGGTTTTGTTATTTTAACTTCATAACACAAATCAGAAAGGCCAAAGTTCTCCTTTATTATTTTACCACCTCTTAAGAGAAACAAGCAGTAGTACCCTGGCTGGCAGTTCAGAGTAAGTGGAATAAAAATTCAGTGTATTGCTAATGGCTCAGTACAAAGGCCTCAGCTTTTTCTTGGTTTGGTTTTCCTTTTCAACAGGGGTAATCTCTATTTCATCTCTACTACAAGCAGTGCTTTTGGCCTATTTATAACTGCAGCTGCCTGGAGAAAGCCTAAAGGAGATGTGATCAAACCAGACTGTACAGCAAAACACATTATATAAACATGCAATTTGTACCAAGGAATAATTTGAAGTATGAGGGGGAAATGTCAAGTATGATGTCTGAAAACCAATTTGGCTTAAAATTCAACGCATTATGTATATGTGGCATTTGCCAGCTTTTCATTCATCCTTGGAGAGAAGGCAGACATCAATCATACCTGCATGTCAACTACTGTCAACAACGCTAAACTTCAGTAGATTTTCTCCTCTGGCACACATTAATTTAGAATATATTAATGTAAGAACTCTTGCTGTGATTTTTTCTTTATAGGAAGACAAAAATTATTTTACCTCAAATATATGTTATGAACTAAAGAATATCTGTAAGTCACTATTGACACAAGTTTGCTTCCATTCAAATGTTGCTGCATATTAGGAATGACTTTTTCTTTCTATTATTAGAACTCTTTGAAAGGTTGAGCTAGAAGGGGCTTCAAAAGATGAACTTACCTGCTTACATGCTCTGAAACAAATATACTGAAAGCATCCCCGACAGATGTATTTGCGACGCTATGGTTAAAAATCGTATGTTCCTAATGTCTGATTGTTTCCCACTTCCCAAATATGCAATGATTAATTCCTTTCTTTCCCAGTAGAGATCTATTACTTTCTAATAGTTTAGAACAAATTTTACATATTTGGAATCTGTTGTTGTGTGACTTGGCCTTAATTTTTTTTTTCTGAAGTTAGTGAATGGATTCCTTCAGTCTTCCTGCTTGGGCCAGGTTTTGTAGGCCTTATTCTTACTGATACTCTCTAATCTTCTTTTAATTAGTCTTTCTTCATTAAATTGCCCAATGCCAGACAAAACATTTTGGCTGACGTTTATTGGGTCTAAGTGTTGAGTAGGTGGAGTCTTGTGCATAGCATTGACCTATGTTCAATTTCTTCACATATTTAATTTCTTTATGTTCAGTGCCTGATAATATTACTATTAATCACTACCACTTGTGTTGTGTTTGCCCCCGCACGCTGAGGATGGGGCCCTGTAAATAGGATACCACAGGGTGAGGGCCGAGTGTGAGGCAGGCAGCTCTGCGGCCTGCTCTGTGGCCTGGGCCAGACCTGGTGCTGGGGTTGGCTGGTCCAGGGCCCCTATGGTACCAGCCAGCAGCCCCTTCTGCGTGTGGGCCTGGCTGCCTCCCGAAGCCAGCCAGCTGCGTAGGGGAATGCTGCCAATGCAGGTCTCATCTGAGCCTGGCGTTAAACTGGGAATGGAGTTTGCACGTGGCCTCACCTTGCAGGGCAGAGCCAGCCGTTCTCACTCTACTGACGCACACACTGGGGTTCAACATGTGGCCCTTGCTTCAAGGGGAGAGCACAGGATAATACTCTATATTAAAGTATGAAACGTATAGATGCGTCTATGTATCTGTGATGTTAAGCAGATGTTTAAATGGATGTTGAGTGGGTTTGGTACTTGCTCATTTTTGACTTTTCACTGTTTATAGTCAGGCTTGGAGCAGACTTTAATAAATGAAACTATAACAGTTCTTTTAAATTGCTTTAGCCACATAACTACTGCCTATTGAGCCTTCATGTGCTGTATTTGACTGCTTTTAAAAAATGTGTAGTCCGCTGTAATAGCCTGTACTATAAATTCTGTAATGCTGGAGGTGCTGCATCCTCTGGTGTTTTGTAAAAGGCGTTATAAGAATGTTTACAAAATCCTCTATACCTACTGAAACTGTGAGGAGTAATCCTGTTCAAAGAAGAGCATCCGAACTTGAGCAGCTGTGTAAAAAAGAAACAAAGTTTTGCAACTTCTGTTCTTCTAAAGACAGTGTTTTATATTTCTTTTTTTTTTTTTTTTTGGGTGGACCTGAAGCCTCCTTCTTTTATTTAACAGTGTTTTATTACATTCCTCCAGAGTTAGCATGCTTCCTGTGGCATTCCATCATCGTGTCAAGGTGGTACTTCACAATATTTTTCATATTTTCTGCCTCATACATCAAACTATAGAACGTTATCCATAAGGCACAGCTGTCATTCTGTAAAATTTTTAGCAATGCACTCATTTTTATCTGACATCTAGAAATACCTAAAGTAATAAAAAATAATTTCTACCTCATATTTGCTTTGGTGCTCATTCTGTCCCTGTCAGTGTCTATATGTTACAGCAGCCAAGATTTATATGTCCCCTTGCTTGGCATTCTGTGAGGGCCATGCACAGAATGCAAGACTGTGAAATTATTCCTGTTTTCAGGACAAAAAATAAAATATTATTTCAACTTGGAAAAAATTCCACTGAATGGATTATATATGCTTTTTTTGAACATAAATCAACACTGCATCGAATGTTTTCTGTTCTCCACATGTTCTTTTCTGTACAGATACTCACATTTTCCTGTTGCTATGGTTCTGAAGATGATTAACTTTTGCAGGTTGTTTTACAGAGAATGATTTTATTCAGGAGAGGCCAGGATGTCAGAGTCTGCCCTTTATTTACTCTTAAGTTGAATTAAGTGTCATTTATCTGCAAATACAATCCTCTAAGTACTTAAAATCATAATGGAAGAATATAAAATAAAGCTGTTGTATTTTAAAATACTAATTGGCATTAAAATCAAGATATATTGTCATAATTCCATGCAGCTGAAAAAAATCCCAAAATCTGAGTTTCAGAGCTTTTAACAGTTAACATTGTTCAATATTATTTCCATGTAGCTCATACCTTTCTGTGATCAGCAAAAAGTCATGTTTCAGGGTCATCTCTTTAATACCTCACTACATTCTTCATGACCTGCAGGTTAACTTCAAAGAATGTAAAGGGTTTACATCTCTGTTGGCCTGAGTCTGTAACTCATTTGTTAAATCATGTACAAAACATGAGTAGTATAATTGAAACAGAATTAGTTGTGGGATTAATAGAATTCTAATAGTACTATATAACTCCAGCTGGTTCACAAGCAAATTGACTCCCATGTATTGCCACAGATTGATAAAAAAGGCTTTGGAAAAGTTAATGCAAATATTGGTAAGCTAGCCCAGTGTCTCTTAGTCTGCAAAGGTACACAGATTTAAATTTATTGTTGTATGGAGGCACTCTGTCCAATATTAGCAATTCAAATAAGAAGCTGTGCTTTATACCAGAGAGCAAGAACTGTCAGGGTTTCAAAGTTAATTAGACTAAACAGACAATTAATTACATCTTATTAAAATGTAAAGGACCTGTGACAAATTGCACTAATTGCATGTTCTTATATATCTGAAGAGGTCAGGCTACTTAAAAAGTGTGTTGTTAATGGAAGACAAATGTAGTTTTATATGCTTGATAGGAATATTATAAACTGCATTATTTATGAGTCTGGTAGAACACTTAATAATTTTAAGCTTTAAATCAAACTGTTCATTAAGCCAGGGAGTCAGCACACAGCCCTGAAAGTAGTCTGTAAAAACCTGCTGCCAATGCAATATTAATTTGAAGGTCTGTTGTTTTTTTTGTTGTTTTTTTTTCCTCCCACTTGGCAATACAGAGATACTGTTATTTTAAAGTATGTAAACCCTAGGGAAGTTTGAGCTCTTTGAAGTTTTCCTTTACTCTCCCAGTCAAATAGCATAAAAACATCTTATATTATTAATATTTTCCAGAATTATGTAAAAAATCAACCTCTCTCAGGTCTAAACTATTGCAATTCTATGTGATAATTGTCAGTAAAATGAAGAAGAATGAAATAGTGGATAATAGGACAAAGAATACAGAAGAAAGGTGAGGAAACCTCCTGAAAGCTTTATAGGTTTTGCTGTTAAAGGTATGATCACTATTGGATTTTTGAGTACATACACTGTATTATTTAAAGTACTGATTATCTGCAGCTTAAATGAGTTAATGAGTTAGGGTAAGTGTAAAAGCTGCTGTACGTATGTGTTGCAGATGGGCGAACCTAAGATTAATGCAAGAGTGAAGGTTTGCTGTGATGGAACAAAAAGGAGATGCCATTTCAAATCACAACTGACACAGAAGAACACAGAATCACATTTAGAGACCCTTTGTCACAGGCTTGGGAGTACCTTATTTCTTAGACTGCTCAGTTAGGATAAAAATCACGGCTAGGAAATATATCTGGAGTGAAAGCCAAGGACGCTGCAGTCATGTTAAATATAAAATGCTTCCACAGGGAGGTAACCATACTTACTCAGGCAGACATTCAAAATCACAAACTTTTGTAGACACTTCCATACCAGAGAACACGGAAGACAGTGTTAGAAATTTTGTGGTACTCCAAGAGCATTACCGATGACAACCTGTAAGAGTAACTTTAATTTCAGGCAGTGTTAAGAACTGCAATGTCCAGGAACTTCAGGGTTTTGGGTGGGAAAGATGACATGCCTGGATATGACATCTAGGATGCATTTCATTTTCCTTTGGATCTTATCGGTTATTACATTTCAAGTTTATTACTCTTGAATTCTTGTACATTTCTCCCCTGCTAAATTAATGTCTAGACTTAAAAATATTCTTACTGTTTACTGATACTGGTAGTTTGTAAGAGTCACAGGAATCCAACTATCGTAGTGCCTCATTGCTTTCAAGTTAGTGAAACGTAGATAGTTTTTTCTGGATGACAACAGTGCGTAGTTCTTGATGAAGCATATTGTTCTGGCTGAAGAGATACCAGTTTCAAATCTGAGTAAAGACTAGGGAATAATCCTGAGAAGGAGAGATATTTTGATATGGAGACCCTACATACTGACTGAAAATAAATAAAATACAATAAAATAAACCCCACAGAGATAAACACCCCCAACAACAACAACAAAACCAAAACTTTGAGTGAGATTAATAAGGGGATTTAGATTCCATTCCTAATAAAAATTAGGAATTCTACTTTATACCATCCTTCTAAGCTGGCGACAAAGGAATAGGTTTCTTATGACCCAGGAGAGTAGCTTAACTACCGTGAGATATTCTGACATGGGTTTCTTTCTCATCCTTCTGCACTTGTCCTAGTTTCCATGGAAATTATTGGATATTTATTAGGAGAAGAATTGAAACCCTTGTGCTGTGGCTTGCTAGGGAATATCACCAAATAAAAAGGTGTTGGGGTTTTTTTAGGTGTTTTGGTGTGTTGTGGGGTTTGTTGCATTGTTATTTATTTATTTGTTTGTTTGTTTAAAATACCTATACCTGGTAAACATATGAAGAATGTCCCAAGAAATTGCTTTGGCCAGCTCAGTCATGCTGCATTGTGTGAGGCCGATTAAGGACATGTGTAGGAGAGGATAATTCAATATAGTAAATACATGATTAGACTGCAACATTAACTGTCTGAAAATGTTGTTTGCTATGCTATGTTGTTTCACATGTTGTTTGCTGTGTATGAACTATTATAGGTAGTCAGTCAGTACATTATATAAATTAGAACATTTAAAATTTTAATTGCAATTTTTTCCTGAATAAATTTGGAAGTTAGTGAGAAACTTCAACCCCACAGGAGAGTTGCGCTTTTAGGTCCATACCATTTTGGCAATTGTTTTGATTTCATAGTTCTGAATTTAAAAAAAAAAAAATCCCTCTGAATTCAATGGATATTTCTTTCTAAATCCATAGGCTGTGCTGTTTCCAGAATGAAATTCATGTAATGTGTCTAAAAGCTACTATCATTTGTCTGTGTTTTCCCTGGCTTTGCACCAGTGGTCATGTTTCTGCAATATACTTTTCTTCATTAAAGAGAGAAGCTAAAATCATCATTTTGATTAGCTCAAATGGGTAAGAATAATGTCCTATTTTTATTTAAATAATGGATCTATAGATATATTTCCTAATGGCTTGGTTGTATCAGAAGATAAATTATGGTTATTAATAGTGAATACAGTAATATAGAATGTAAAAGAATGAGAGGTAGAAATGATTAAATACAAATGGATGTATTTTGATTACTGATAGAATAATTAAAGTGCTTTTAACCATGTACATAAAGAATTCTTAAGCAATCTCTCAACATAGGGTACAAAATACCTTACTTCTGCAAGACATTTAAATATAAATCTAAGATTAAATATAAGATTTTATAGCCTCTGGACTTAAAAAAAAAAATTCAAACATTTAAAGTCAAAGTTTTCTTAGATATTTTCCTGACCAGGAAGAACAGGAAGACAATGTGGTTTGACACTCCACTTATTTCCTAAACCTCACAATTGGTTTACCTAGTATTTTGCTATGCTGGTATAAATGTTCAGTCCATGTACAGTGCTATGTCATAGTTCTTCTCATAACAAGGAATACATCAGAAGAAAAAAATACTGTTTTTCACTGCTATCTTACATTTGCCCCTGCGGGCTGTGGTTTAATTGGCCTTTGAACAACTTTACACTCAACAATGTCTGATAAATCTTACTGCTACAGAGTAGTGACACAGAAGCAGATGCTCCAAGCTTCGTTCTTGCCATCCACAGTACTTGAGCTGCATCCCTTGATGTTCATGATTTTTCACATGAATATCACCTTAGCTAGCCTGTGGCACTTAATGGTGGTAACTGAGCTTATATTTGCTTCTAGTTAATGAGCTATCATGGAGAATTGTTATTAATTAGTCTGATTTTAAGCGCATGTGAAAGCCATACAGACTCTGCTTTAATACAAATTTATGATAAAAGTTTTTTTGCTATGAGACTGCCTCTCCTTAATTAAAATATACAGTAGCAAAGAGAAATTAGCATCTTTAGAACAATTAAGTATGCATAATATTAATACAATATTGATAGGAGCACCTTTTATCATTTCATGTTTTCCTCAAGAAAGGGACTACAGCAGAAATTGAAATATGAAATATTGGTATACCCTGCACAGAAACTGTGTATAAAAATGACACCTTGGTAGACTGGAACAAAAGTCACTGATAGAATGAGATCTTCCTCTGAAACTATCAGGTCATACTCTCTGGTATGTAGAGCTTACAGATAGCTGCCAACATAAATCCACGTGGAGAGAGGAAGGAGGAAATTGCTCCTCTCTGAACGACAGCCTCCAGCCGTGCTCCCCAGAGAACTCTTCAGAACCGGTGATGATGAGTTTCAGGGTCTGACAAGGATAATAAACTGGTCCAAAGTAGCCCAAACTCAGTGAACCCTTGGGTGTTCTGCACAATGTGTGTGTTTGACAGGATTTCTGAGTATACCTCTGGCAACCAGGGAGGGAGACAAAGGGCTGGCTGGCTTAACCTGCTTGAGTGAGTGAGGGCTATAGTGCAGCCAGGGCTGTGCTCTGCCTCCCCCGCTCAACATGCTGCTACTGGGACCTGAGAAAGAAAAAGGTCTTCTACAGACAGACTGAGGTGAAACAGAAGGTAAAGAAGGGAGAAGAGGATGGCTGTAAACTTATAGCACCACACCGGGCAGAGGAAGACCAAACGCTGATGGTGTGAAGAAGAGTGCAATAGGTAAGGCACAATGGAGAGGAGGTAACCCCCAGATAACAATACAGGGTTTGACTCAGTCAACCAAAGGAGAAGAGGAGAGTGTATAAGTGTATCTCTTCATTCAAATATGCAACGCATATTTGTTATTGAGTTATTGAATGAATTGCTGACATGCTCATCTGGGACAATCTGCGGGAAGGCTTGCATCTGACGGCTTGTTCTTTCCCTTCTTCCATTCTGCTGTTGCATCCCCAGGACATTCTGATAGACACTTGCCAATGCAGCAAAGATTACTCTGCTACACCGTTTTGTGATCCATTCTTTTAACAAAGTGTGTCTTTAATTTCCCCAAGGCAGAAAACTCCATGTGAATTTTTCCTTTCAAGGATTCTTAAGTAGTGGCTCTGTTGGTTGTGAATTCACCTTTGTTGAAGGTCACTGGTGACCTTTCTGCAGTCTCCAGTCCTAATAATTGGGGGTTTTCCAGTGTATGTGTTATTTTTTTTTGTCAAATGAGAATAATAAGCAAATCTATTAGTAGATGTTTATAAATACTAAATGAGGCAACAGACAACAGCTATTTGGGGTACAGCAGTTGTGGGGGTGGGGGGGAATGGCTGATTACTTTGACTTAAAGTTGGCTTCTTTGGATTGGGTTGGAGACCAGAGAGACAAAGCAAGGTACTGATATTGCTAGATTAGCAGGTTTTTAATTTGGTCAGTAATAATATAGACAGATGCAAAACATTCATGATCTGTATGATAGCTATTGTAATTCTACCACTGTAAAAGTAATCCTGAGTGTGGTGACAGTACATCAGTCTTAATCTCATATTTAGCAGTAATTGATTATATAAAGCAAATGAAAGCATTACATGTATAGTGGAAATACATGCTATGTGTGCACGTCTATATATACACAGTATTGCTACACAATTTAGTACAAAGGGGAATAGAATTATTCAGACAGTCACAAAGTCAGTCTTTCTATTCCAGATATTTTCTCAAAAAACATTATCTCTTCTCATGGACAGACAGGACTAGATACTTAAGTTTCTTGCAAATGAGTTTGCAACTAGAGGGATTAATGTACTAATTCATAGATTAACTATTTTTTACGTAGCATCCAACAGTTCTGTTCAGAGCGTGCTGCTTTCTCCTTCACTGTATTTGGCTTCACCACAGTATTGCAAATTTGTAATAAAATTCATAGACTTATGTAGAGTTTCTTGTGATGGTCTCTAGAGTATCAATATTCAACTAGACAGCAAAAAGAAAAGTAGGCAGATATAAATTTCTCCTATTATGTAAGTCCATACACTGCAGAATGTGTTCAGAAAGTCAAAGACTTATTCTGTATTTACCTCTGTCTTTTCTTATTCATGCAAATTTGAATTGCTTGCTTTCTATACAGCACAAAGCACTTCCTAATTTCCTCTTCTATTATATAAATCCTTTATCCAAAAATAACAGATAAATTTGTAAATAGTATTGGTTTGTTATTTATACTTTTTGCCATGGGATAGCAGAGGTTAAAAATTACTGTACCATTTGAAATAATTTGATCAACACAATCTAATAAGTATCTTCAGAATATTGTAACAATATGCATGCATCTCTTTATGCTGGAGAAATGTAGTTTTTACCCTATTTGCAGTAAATTTAAAGACATTTGTTCCCCATGGCCTTAAACCAAATGTACAGTTCAGTTTAATGTCCTCATTTCTGTGTCTGCAGTAGTGGTCACTCGACTAATACACTGTGTTGGTGGTCTTGGGATGCTCTGTCTGGGTGCTGTGACCCAAGTACTGTCACAGCTGTTTGTCACCACAAGGGATAAAATGCTTCCTTGTGTTGCACATATGCAAAATTTAACTACATGAGAATTTCACTGTCAGGAGAAAACCCAAGTGTCATTTGCCAAACAGCAAGAATTCAGATATGGAACACTTGATTCCTCTTTCAATTTATTTGTGTACAAACCATCTTATTTCCATCTTGTATTCTTTTCTCCCTTCTTAAATAAAGTTCTTAATGATAGTCTGAAATTGTTTCCTTAAGCCTGTCAGACATCTGTAGCAGCAACATGCTGAAATTATAATTGAAATGAGGAGCTGTGATCATCCTTATCATCTGCATATGTCCCTACATGGTGAGCATTAATTTATTCTGGTTTGCCATCTTTGTATGTTAAAACTGATTCATACTTTGTAAATATAATCAAAGATAACAGCTGCCCTCTTCTGTATCTTTAATAAAACTGAATATTCCCAGCAATCTTTTTGTCTGGAAAAATTACTATTTTATTCGAAGGCTAAATCTCTTCTTTTCAGTGTCACTTTGATGGGTGCAATAAACCATTTGGGTCCAGCTCCAAAATGCTTCTATTATAGAGGCATCAGTAGGGCTCCACAGTTTAAAACTGCATTTTGATTTCCAATAAAAGCAGAACTAAAATATCTCCATTTGATACTTTAATGGTTGAATTTAATCTCTAAATTTGGCACAACAGCTCTTCAAGGGACAACTGAAATTTCAATCTATTCTTCCAATAAAATATTTATAACATTCTTCAGTAGAAACATTTCAAAAGGATCTTCGTAGAAATGCTGCTTCGTTTCTCATCTGTCTTGCATTTCCATAGCTAAGTGAATGGTAGTTCTCACAGATTTCCAGCTGATGACGCTCTGACGTCTTTTTGGGCATTGGTCTTTTCTGAAAAGTTGAGCTTATAGTTCTTGTTTTGGGATAGCCTAGCTGAGTTTGGTGAAAATTACCCCATAAAACTTTCTCTGTCCATATTCTTCAGGCACAGTGCACTGAGGCAACAGTCACAGGGAATTTCACATGTACCAATGTCTCAGTACAGAAGTTCATGAGTTTTACTACGTTATGCCTAGGAAAGGGACTCTCCCTACTAAGCATAAAGGGAATTAGCTGTAAAATGAATGTGAAGAGTCCATATATACTTAAATATATAGGGTAAAGTTGACAGATTGAATAAAGAACATAAAGCTTGCTTTCATTTCTGTGTTTTCTGTTTCTTTAAACCCTTTCCAATCTGTATGTTTTATAATGTCTCTCTTGTTTCTGCCCTGCATCAAGATCTTAGAAAGGTGGATAAAATCTTTTATCTATTGAAGCCAATACTAAATAGAATTAGTGGGACCCATATCTTGCCTCTCACTTCATGGAATATGTCCCTGTAGTTACTGTTTTTTAAATCATTATTGTGTTTCCTTTAATTTATTTTTATGTGTTAGGAAATTTGGTCAGTTGTGGCTGGTACTTCTAATCTAAAGATAGAAAACCTGATTTCTATAGGAACAAAACTTGTGTCTGAGCAAGAGAATACACATATATATATATTGATGTATATTTAACATTTTCAAAACAATGTGATGATACTGTAAGCTTCATAAGATGGAAAGGTGCTGTAAAACTGACAGGCTTATACAGAGACTGTGAATTAGTCGGGTTCTCTCAAAATTATTTGTCAGTGTCTCAGAAAACTGAATCTGCGCTTCTAACTGAAGTGAGCAGTTTTTCGTCTCAGAAATGCGTAGGAAAATATTTGGTGTAGAACCACTGACGATCTGTCTAGAACACCCATTTTAGATGGCTTTTAATGTAGCTTTTCTCCCTCCATATAACATGCCCTTCATTATCAGCAGGCTAATACCTGCTGGCTCTGTTTTTCCTGGTTCGTATTACTGTAACTGGGAGGAAGGAGGAGAAGCGATGCTGCACCTCTGAGTTCAGCAGGATGTAAGACTGGGGGGAGGCTGGCTCTTGCAAAGTCCTCAGTCTATGTGAGGGAGAAGCTGGTTCCTGCTGAGGTAATTAGGAGTTAGGTACCACTGCCTCTTAAATCGGTATTGAGATGAGTGCATTTCCTTACAGAAGGAAACAGGCAAAAATTTTCTGTCAGGTCTTTGGACCCTATGGGCTGTTAAATCCCGGTGCAGGGTCTGTAGCACATTAACTGATAACCAACAAAAAGCTGGCTGGCTGCATGTTGAAAGCTCCCCTCTGATTGTAGGTGGTGCAGTGTATAGTATTCCTTTCACATGGCAGGCGATGATGGAGAATGAATGTGACAGGGAACAGGTGTACAGGGCTGGGAAACCGCAAAGGGAAAGACGAAGGATGAGTTTCTTGGTGGACCATTTGTGCAAGGCAATCTTTGAGAACTGGTCTGATGGCTGGCTCTGAGACTTCGGAACACGAAGCCAAGTTTGTCCCCTTCTTGTTTTTCACTTACTTTTGTGGTAGGTATCACAGACTTCCTAGGAAGATGGGTAGCATAATGGACAGGTGAATGAATGAAAGCAAAGGAGACTTGTTCATTATGCTTTGAAATAATGTTTTTATATTTTTAACTGCATGATTTAAAAGGCTTTTAGGATGCTTTCTAAAGCTGATTACTGAAAAAAACCCAAAAAAGTGGTGGGGCTGTGTGGCTGGAGGGCTGAGATTTGTATTACTCTTTTAACAGTCATTAAATAACATATAAAACCACAGTAATACAATTTAAAATCCTTTTAAGGAAAAACAATTCTCTTTTACGTGCTCCAAAGTCCTGCCTCAGGTTTTTAATGGTTCTGGGAAGCTGCTTAAGTCTTACCTGGCAGAAGTTCTCTGTTCAGCTTCTGGTGATAATCTTAATGTTGCCATCAGATCTAAATGACTGAATGCAGAACTGTGCCACTGAAGCAAGTGACGTACTTATCTGTCTGGTAATTCATGGTTTATGAACTTTTCAGCAGGTGTTTTCACCCAGGTAATGCTCACACAGCACTTGGTCACAAGGTTTCAGGAAATGCGACTCAACGTACTGCAACTAGGTCACCCCTCTCTGTTGGTTATAGATCACAGTCAAAAGGCATTCATGGAAGGCATTTCCCAGAATTAGTTTTTTGTGTAGAAAGTGCTCTGTGTGATGCAGAGATTAAGTAATTAAGAAGGAAGAATGAAGTGCTCCTTCAGACTGTGGCTAACGAGGAACTTCAAGAATCTTTGCTCTGAATCAATCAGCTGTATGTTTCTATTCAGTCTCACGATGATGTCTGTAAAATCAGTTGTCTCTTCTGTATTCCTAAAGCGACAGCTTTCTACTTCTGTCAAAACCTAATAAGAACAGTCTCTCAATGCAGTCCAGACAGGCTGCCTTTTTTCTTCCTTCCCTTTATGTTGGAAAGTTTTGAATAAATCTACTGCAATGTTTGAATGACTTCACAGACACAGCAATATAAGAACATATGGATGATTTTGGCTTGATTTTAACAGACTCTGTGCATGTAATGCTAACATCCACAGCTGCTAAAATGTTACCCCTACTTCCATTTACAAATCTATAATGTGCCTTAGCAAGAATCTTGTTCTGATTTGGAAATTAGTTGGCAGTTGTTAAATGTTTCTCCTTCCTTTATGACTGAGAGAAATAGCAATAAAGGCATAGAATTGATAAAGGCTCCAAAATAAATGAAAAATCAATGGCTATGGTTAACAGCACCATAGAAACACCTGTCTTACTGACCTAATGTTCACTTAGATAACCAAGCTGTTTGAGTGAGAATGATAGCTATAATTTGCTGATATGAAGTCAGAGGCGAAAGCTTAAGAGTGAAATACATATAAATGTGCATTAGACATCAGAAAATCCTCAAAAGCTAGTATATAGTGACAAAAATTAGTCAGTAAAATGAGATCCATGGAAAACGGCCTTGTAGCAGGGAGATGTGGCAGATGTAGAGGTGCAAAATGAATCTCTCCACATGCAGAAACATGGCTCTTGTATCTTCTTACACTGCCTTTTCCTGGTACATGGTGTATGTCTGTGAGTGCCAGCTGTATCTATGTACACACACCAAAACCTCTTTGAACTTCTGTGTTCAAGCTGTGTTCACTCTATCACTTAGCTCACTTGCAGCTCTCAGCTCAGCAAAACCAGTCCCTGATTTTCCACTGGCATCACTGGGATGTTGCTCTGAGAGCCGGAGGACTGTTTGCTCCTCTCTCAGGGCTTTTGCTTGTGCTGCTGAGCATCTGACCATGCCTGGTGGGAAAGAGGTGGAGGAAACAGAGCACATGTATAACTGCTACACACATCTACAGTAAAAATCAGATCCTGGTACATGTGAGATGGAGAGGATAAACAAAACTTGAATGTGACATTTTTGCCTTAAGCCAGGTGGCATAGAACTGAAAAGAGCAGGGGCATACTATGTTTTTAGTGGTTGTAGAAAGGTACTTTCACGTGTTTATGGAGATGCATGTAAAAGGTCTGTCTGGTGTTTGGGAACCAGGGATTGAGTTTTTGCTGTAAGCATTACTACATCTGTTTCCTCTGAAGCTGTTAAGCTTTGCAATTGCTTTTAGTGCTGTGGCTACCCTTACTAAGAGAAAAACAGAATTACAGACTTGAAGGAAGATCCTGAAACTGTGATTTATGTCTCTCTTTACAAGGAAGAAAAACTACTTCTGCACCTGAACTGTTCCATTTTTGCCAAGCATGGTTGGACCAGATGATCCTTGACATTCCTTCCAACCTGATATTCTGTGATTCATTTTACTTGGGGTCCATGTCCATGCTAAGATATGACACAATGACATAATGGAAACTAGGGCTATATGCCAGTAACCAAACTCTGGTTTTTATAAAATTGTCTGCCTTTCTAGAGTTTCGGCATACTTTCCTCCCCCCAGCTCCATTGGCATTGCTCCATGTACCTTTTGGAAGCTTGTGCAGAAAAATAAGAGTGAGCTGTGAATAACGCTTAAGACAACTCAGGCTTTCATTCAGTATCAGTGTAGCTAATCTTCAGAAAATAACTTTTCTGTAATGTGGGTCACCTATAGTTTTTACTGTTCTTTTAACTCTACCTGAAGAAAAAGAATTTCAACTGACAGACCAATCTTTCTTTTTAATGGCATGAAATATAGGGCGAAGGGGAATTACTGCTTCCATAAATCATGGGGGATGATTACAAAGCTCTGTTTAAGGTCTGGGCCTTTAGAGGTACATTATCAGAAAACTGCAATGCTAAGCACTTAGATTCTAGGTATTACCTTATGTCTAGCGTTCTATAAATGCCATGAACTTTGATTTAAAAGGATGCAGCCAGGTAATTGTTCAGAGTTTTTAAACTTGTGTTTTTACTTTTCAGATTTTTAATGCCTTGAAAATGTACTTTCTCCCCCTATTGATCTCATCCTTTCCCATTTGGCAACAGATTTGTTTTCCTGTCTCTTAAATGTAACAGAATCCAGGAAAGAGTGTTTTTATTTAACAACTTCTATTTAAATAGTACTTTAATATCTTCCTGCAGCAGCATCTTTGAATGATGTTAGCACAGCCCAGAGGATATTTTTTGATAGTATGCTGATGAAGTCGAAAGACGACATGATATATTATTTTTGTGCAAACCACTAAAAATAAGTTCTTTTTACCTTGATCCTATTTTCAACAGGTTTGTGATGGGAAGCTTTGGAGTATCTTTGAAAATAAAATAGTACTTAAATGAAAATTATTGAAATTAGGAAAACCAGGATTAATTTTGTAAACCCATACTGAGCTGTGATTCCTAGAGATAAAGCTAGCATCCACTCAAATTCAAAGCATACAAGCAGTCCCCTTTATATCACTTAAGTTTAGTACTTAGATCCATGTCCAATTCTAGATGCCCACATAAAATGTTAAGTACATTTGTGCGTATTTTGAAGTCTTTAGCCCTATTCAGCTCAGCTACTCTTTGTATCACAAGTGATTCCCATTGCTATAAAACAAGGCTAAGAGAGATCTATACTCTATGCAGCTTGAAATTTGTGCCTTTTGTGACTTGGTAGGTGTATGCAAGATACTGCAACAGAGTGAAGTTCTGATAGTTCAGATTTGCTCATCACCTACAACTCACAAGTCATTATGGGCACAGAATGTCCAGTTTAGGTATGAGTATCACCCCCCAATACCCATAGTGAAATCTAAGTTTCTTTCACCCTGCAGCTGTGAGTGGATATGGGGAAAGTTTGTCTCCTCGAAATGAAATCCAGAATAGCATGAACTCCGTGCAAGTAATCACTCAAAATGGTTCAAATTCCAGCTGCAGGTAGATGATACCACCACGGACATACTTAAATATTTCTGACCATGTACATGCCTTAAGTTATGTTTATTTCTTTTAAGCTGCTGAAGATAAGGACTATTTTTTTTAAAGGTCTAAGAAAGATTTAATTTCTTCTTTTAAAACCTATGTGCAAGGTACTCTCTCATAACTCAGTAGTTCATTTTATTTAGAGCACTCACCTTGGAGGTCAGGACATGAATTCAGTTTCTTCCTCCCAAGGTAGTTCCATAACTCCAGGAAAGAATAATGTGTAGTTAGTTTTTGATCACCCTCAGGAAAACATGTGATCAGAAAGAGAGGACAAGAAAGACTGACATTATATCATTGCCCAGTGGTTAGGGCATTTAAATGATCAGGGAGCTCAGTGGGGAACAGGAGTGGGCTTCAGTTTCTCTGCTTTGTGAAATAACAGTGGTGTTACTGTACCTGCCTACAGTTCACAGAATCATTTTCCAGATCTACTCATGCAAAACACAGTGAAGTCCTGAAAGTGATACCAAAACGCTTTTTTTTGAGGAAGAGCCCTGTTATGCTGAGAAAGTCTGCAAATCCTTAAGCAATTTAGGTAGAGGAATTTCTCTATCTTCTCTGGGAGAAAGTATTTTCAGATTTGTCAACATTATTGTAGTTGGCAGTCCTGGGCTGAGCAATGGTACAACTCTAGGCAGTTAGGAAAAGTGGATTCAAAAGTACAGGAGAGATAGAGAATTCTCCTACACTATGCCCAAGATTAGATGAGGACTGAATTGGAGTTTTCAGAATTACAGCTTTGAACTTTGATACTCAAACTCTATAAAGCCTTTGTTCTTCTCTATTGCTCTCTCCCTCTCTTTTTTTTTTGCAATTTTCTAGATCTGTTCTTCAATACTATGTTGAAAGGAAGGCTTTGAAACAAGAAATGAAATAATCAGACAGTGCAATGTCTTTACATATCTTCCTTACAGACTGGGACCTGAATTATACCCCTCAAATTCATCTGTGCGCCAGAAGTTGTCTGTTACATACTCACTTCCTTACCCCCCAAAAATGCTCCTTTACATACATTCCCCAATATTTTTACTTGTACCACCAAGGGGATTATAAGAGGTCATGGTGCAGTGAGAATGAATGTGAAATGAAAAATGTCTGTGGAACCACAGACTCGCTGGGTAGCACAAGCATCAAAATAATTCTTAGGTAGTAGCTTTATGAGCATTTTACGCTGGCGCACCATCAAAAGAGGCAATCCATCTTTTCCTCTCTGTTTTCTTTCCACTCCCTTGTTTGTGCCAGTCTTGTAACAGTCTTTGTAACAGTTGTCTTAGGGAGCAGTTTGGAGCTGAAATGAATCCAGGAAGCTCATCGGTTCCCTTTAGCCCTGATACATTTTCTGATCCTCTTCACGGTACCTCCAGCACTTCCAATGGCACAAAGGTAGAATTTTAGTTGCAGGTGAGAGGCTGGTAGCTCAGTGGACTATAAATCTTTGTCTTTAGGTGAAATTCCTACCTTATTTCTGCTTAAAGTACTTCTGAAACTGTTGCTTTGGATCAGCACCTACTGTGTGTATAACCCATGAGAAGATGTTGGGGAAACACGGTCATGGGTGTCAAGCACAGAATTTCAGTGTTTGTCTTAGACTAAAGACCAAGAGGTGTCAGACTGGGATTTATAACCAGGTAGCAAATGCACCATGCCTGCCTTAGAAACCATTGTGGAGAACCTAGATCAGACTGCACAAAAGTATCTGCAGTAGAGTTTCTCCACTATGGAGTCAATTAAAGTTATATTTCAGAGCAGGAATTTGTAATGAGCTACCTTCCCTTGGAAGTCATGTCAATCAAATAGTAATATTGCTCCTAGTCAAGAAAAAGTTTGAGTTCTTTTCATGGGAGCTTGCAAAGAAATAAACTTGTAAGTCTATATAATATTATGTTATTACTCCTGCATGGCAGTGGTAAGGCTGGCAGGCAGCCTACTCTATACAGTGCAGGCATGCCAACACCGCATTGCAATGGAAAAATCAATTCTCAGCCAACTGTACTTGGGTTGGAAGGAATTCAAGCACAGTTAGTGTTCTGAGTCTTAAATTGCTACCATGGTGTCTTTGCTCAAAGATAAATCTCATGAAGGTATTAGAGCAGGACTTGTAAAAACTACATCTGAGAATAATATTGTTATTAAAGGTAATGTTAATGCCATTTCATTTGAAAATAATGAGATGAAGAGAGAAAGTAAGAGAGACATAGAGATAAATCTCACAAAAATTAGAAATCTCATTAGTGAGGTGCTCACTGGTGGTATGTATAAACGGAGGTGAGATTAAGGAAGAACACGACAATGCTTTTGTAAAATTAAAACAACGAACACAAAACAAAACAAAGAGCTAGGAGCAATGATAGTGCAGTTTATGCATAGCAATAATATTTCAGCTTTTCTGATTATATGTGTTCCCTGGACTGTCTCCACAATGAAAGAATCTTATTAAAGTGCTTTTAGACTTTGCTATCAGGTTGGTTTGATAACATGTGGCTTCTGAACAATGGATTTTATGCCACATAGTTTGCTATAAGGGCTGATGAAAAGAACATGACTGTTATTACTGGGATTAACCCTCTTTTTTGTCTCTTAGTACTGCAACTGCAGTATCTGAATTTTCTGTATTTGGGAGTAAGCCCTTTCTTTTTCCAGCTATACTTGGTTTGACAAGCAGTGGTATAGCTCCTATTTCTCATACTTTCATAAGTAGCTGAAGGGGAAATCACAGTCCTTTTCCTCCCGTTTTAGGTTTGGAGAGCCTTGATTTAGATAACTGGTTTGCACAGGCTAGGTGATGTCTACCAGCCCTAGTTTTAGGTGCAATGGGTTTCTTGCACCTTCTTTCATGTGATTCAGTGCGATCCTATAAAAAATGGACTTGTTTTCTTTTTCACAAGTGAACATTTTACTTCACATCAGCACTGGACTGAAATCACTCAGTAAATAAAAGATTTATACTTTATTTAAATGAGTAAATATAATTAATTTATGGTGACAGCTAACTGAAACACTAGTGGCAAAACGGAACTAGTTGTAGTTTGGTCTTAAAAGAAAAACTGCCTTTTAAGGACAGTCAATGAATATACATTCTGCCTCTATTAGGACATTGTTTATGACACTGTTACTTGGCCTGTTCATCAAACCCTTAAGTATGTTATTATGTGATACACATCATCATTTGAAGAATCCTCTTCTACTTTCTTTCTCTCACATATTTATTTTTATGATTTGGGCAAAAGCCCTCAAATCAGACCTTTCTTGAGTTCTCCTCTAATGCAATTTTAACGGTGAAAGAGTTCAGTATTTATTCTAGTGTAAATGTGTGTAGAAAAGGCTATTTTCCTGCAGATACTTAATGAATGAAAGAAAAGCTAATTTAACCTTGAATGTCTTTAAATGCAAACTTAATAACTTTTCTCAATAATCAGTAAGCAGAACAACATCAATTGAAAAATAGCTGTTTTATAAATGAAGTAAATGGTTTTAAATATGTTTAGAAGAGACATTTAACTTTAGCAGAGATATGATGTTCTCACAGTGAGTCTCTGTGACTAATCCACTGGAAAGATTTACCGTTAGGGAACTCAAGGTCTGCTTTTCAAAGGAAATATTGGTAAGGATTACTATTCCCTTGTCCCCAGCAGTTCTCATAATCCCCTTACACTCAGAGTAGGATTTACAAATACAAAATAAATGACAAAACTAGAATGCTCTGAGGCCTTATGTTCACAGAGCTATAAATGAAGCTCAATGATTTGAATCTTATTTTGAGTTCACTATTAGGCACCTATATACTTTTCCCCTGATAGGCAATATGGGTAAGAAAAGAATCAAATGTAGGCCACTGACCAGTG
Source organism: Elanus axillaris (assembly GCA_026212715.1). Classification (NCBI taxonomy): domain Eukaryota; kingdom Metazoa; phylum Chordata; class Aves; order Accipitriformes; family Accipitridae; genus Elanus; species Elanus axillaris. The sequence goes on along the minus strand of JANZLQ010000007.1, from coordinate 18,716,288 downwards.
GCAGCAATGAAAACCTACATCAGAAAGACCTTAGCAGCTTGCTTACAAGACAGATCTTGACGAAGAAACTTAATTGTAACATTAGGATTTAGGATGCTTGGTCACTGCATAAAATGGCAACCCTTGTGGCCTTGATTATAGGTTTATAAATGAATGTTTGAGGTGAGCAAAGAGCAAAAAATGGGATCTGTTCCTTAGCCTGCTGAAATCAATGGCAAGCCTCGTATTTGGGTAGCTGTAGGCTCACTGAGGTGTTGTTTATGCTGCTGTAGTAAAGCAGCAAAATGGGTTGCTTGTGGAAGTGAAAGCAGAGGCCAGGGCTCATGCGCTTCATCAGTTAGGCATGTGCTTAACTGCTTTCCTGGATGATAGTCAGGTAAAGCAAGGATTTTCATTAAGCAAGAGAAAGCAAGGTTAGCTAAATAAAGATACATGTGGAAAGAACAGTCAAACTGGATAATAATCAGGTAGCTCAAAAATGTGTGATTGTCTCAATCTTCATCTTCAGAATGACAATTTTACAATGAAAATGTAAAATCAGTGATATTAAATTGTTTTCCTGTTAACCATTTCAGAGAGAAACATGGACAATCTTTCAGAGATTTTATATATATATATGTGCAGGGAAAGTTCCCCTCGGGAACTGAAATGTAGATGAAATCTTTCATATCTGTTGCTTATTTATATGATTTTTTCTAAAAGTTCTTTGCTACCACAACCTGGACAAGAGCTTAATGGGTAGATGAGCTTTCATATCTATTTCTGTTAGTCCTAGCCTACTTTAAGGGAGTACTTGACAGCAGATAAGTCTATTCCTATATCCTCAGATGAAGACAGTAACAATACATTGTGTTTCATTTTCTTAAATGCAGACAAAGCCTGCTAGAGACTGTTCAAGAGGGTACTCTTCAACAGCATATGTTGTTTTAATCTGCAGTAAATATCTGAGGTCTACTGTTTCCTTTACAATTTCTCACACAAATAAAATACGCTAGACAGAGTGTGAGAAAAAGCTTTCTTGTGCTATTTCTGTCCTTTCCTGTGACTTTAGATCATTATTTGTGACATTGCCTATTGAATTCTGAATTATAATGGGTTGCCTGGATTCAGTCCAAGACTTTCTTTGATTTTGGTTTGTTTTTAGGGAAGTAGTCTTGGGGGCCTTTCAGATGGAATTAAGACTTCACTTAAAGTTAAATCCCATGACAGAGCTGAATAAAATATTCAAACTAAACCATATGTTGTTTAGACCATCAGTAATTTATGTAAAATGTACCTATGTCTGTGAACATTGTGTACTTTAATGGAGAGGATGAAGGGTCGTTTTCTTCTAGAAAGAAATTATCATTTTTTTAACAGGTCACGTATTTTCTGTTCCATCCAAACCCCACTGAATTAAGTCCTTCCATCAGATTTTTTTTTTGGCCGTAGAAAATAATGTCAGCTCAGTGTTGAACCATTTTAGTCTGCACTGGGTTTGGTCTCAGAGCACTCTCTATACCAAGCCAGTCAATGCGGGGATGCATTACCACATCCAAACCTCAACCTGCTGCGCTTACCTAGCTACTAAGGCAAAGGTTCAAGGCCCCAATCCAGCTAAAAAGCCCTGAAGTGCTCACTTTGCATTTGCACAAGGACTAGAGCTGGGACAAAGGAAGAAAGGATGCTGAGAAAGGGACAGGAGGGAGGTGAAGAGTGTGAGTATGGCATCCTCCATTTAGAGCACAAAAATTACTGTGGACTTGCAACCCCAGTCATGAAAAAACATTCCTAAGGTTAGGAAGCCTTCCTATATAAAATGTTTTGGGTGTTTTATTGAGCATTTCACAGGAAAAAGTGAAGTTAAGAATATTGCTGCTTGGTGATCAAAAAATCAAACTTGGTCTTGAGAATAATGAGCAGTGGAAATGAGAGCAAAGCAGAGCAGTATTATGTGGCTCTTTAAAGCTGTGATATGCTGGTAGTTCTTGTTATACCATTTTGAAATTATTTCTAAACTTTGACAAAAAACAGCAATAGACAACAGAGTACCGGAAACATCTAGTCCAGGTTGCTGGCTGACAAAATGTAGCACATTTTAAGTACTTAAGTAAACGTTCACATGCCAGCATTTGTCAGTGCAATATATTAACTGTCAGTCAAAAACAGAAAATTTGGGCCAAGAAGTGAGGGGGAAAATGATCAGTAGAAGTTTTTAAAGGGAAATTTTAGAGCCAGTAAGAAAAATGACATTGTGAAAACCAGCTTGTGTAGTGAAACAGTCATAGTAAGATGAAACTTTGATAAAATTATCAGCCTCCTCTGCCTCAGCAGATACAATATCCACCTGTGGTAGGACGAGTGAGATGAAGTTTTCTTATAGCTTTGACACTTTTGTGCATCTGGGTTTCTCGTAATCTCTGTATAACTCTACTTCTGTCCGCTACTGTCTCTCCTTGGGTGAATAACTTGGTTCAAATTAATAACCTTGAACAACTACTGATATATTACAAATGACTTAAAGACTTGGTATACTTTGTTCTTAGTATGGTGATGTTTCTTACCAAGTACGTTTTTTCTAAAGTGTAAAATGTTCTTGCTGTCTGGAAACGGCATTTGGCTTTGCTTCAGACCTCCACCCATGGTGGTGAAAAGCATGCAGGACTAAACGAGAAGAGTGACTTAGCGGAGAGAAGCCAGATTGTCATAGTGTCTGAAGCCTCTGAAGAGGCATGCAAGACTTCTTGAAAAATCCTATTAGGCACAGTTTATTTGGCCTATAGCTTGTCTGTGTCAGAGGTTTTTATCTTTAAAATGGCTGTCGCTATATCCATTCTCTACTGGACAGAGCTTGATGGGGATGTATGTATTAAAAATAAAGATAGCTAGTTCATGTGAAACTCAGACCATTTAATGATGAGAGAGGTTGATACTTCACGTAAACTGTTGATGCGCTGCTGCCTCCACAGGGTAAAGTGATTTTAGTGGATTATACTCATTTTAGTAGGTTAGAATTTTGTCCATCAATGGACAATGAGAATAGGTTGTTTAAAGCAAACTTATATTGTGTTTGGCAATTTACTAGGATTTATACTGCAAAGAAAAACAGAGCTCTGACACAATTCACCGTGAAATTAAATAGCAGCTTACCCCAGCAGCAAGCAGAAATCAGCCCTCTGCCAGAAACTGAAATGCTTCTCCCACACACAGATGTAATACCTATCTTCTACCATGCTCTGCACAAATACAGGCACCTTGCAATGTGCCCTGGCAGTTAGTAGACTTGGGCTATTTCAGATTAGGAGGGAACTTGTTCCAGGCAGAATACAACCATGGAGAACAGCCTATTACCAGATATCTCTGCCTTCAGAGTTTCTCTGCATGTGGCTTATAACTTTTTTATTATCCTGGCATAAGTTAAAAAAAAGTTTGCCTTCATTAATACTCTCCTATGTGGATGCAGTGATATTGATATAAAAAAATGCTAATCTTCATGGTTTATACACCTAAGGGATGTAAAAACATACTCCCCCTAACCCCCCGCATGATAGCTTCCACTGAGCTAGAAAATAAAACTGAATGGTAATCTTTATTAACAAGTCAAAACAAAGCTGTGATATATGCATAAATGTTAAGTTTCTCAGCTTTTCGTATACTCAAGTGCCTAGGAGGCAACTGGGAAATAAAGACCAAAAGTATGTTTTGTAAATAGACTTTGGAAGTGAAAGAATAGCCAGCCTATGCTCTCAATCCTGGGTTCTTCCTCTAAACCCTCAAACAGCAGAAAAGCTGGAGCCTGAATTGGAGCAGAAGCCACACTTTCATCCAGCTTGCTAGCCCACTCCAGGTTTAAGCTGCTTATAGACTGCTATGTGTGGGGAATCTGGACTTACAGTTACAAGGAAGACTAAATCAAAATACAGGCTTTTATTGTGTCATGATAGGAAAGACATATGTCATAACCTTGTATTTACACTCAGGCTTCTTTCTGTCTCCTGGAGTGTACTGTCATGCCTGTTCTAAGCCCTCCTATTTTGCTAAATACATATATATAGAGATCTTGTGTAAAAGAGAAGTAAGTTTATTATAGAGTTACTTCCTTCAGTGCAGTAGAAAATGATGAGATGACGAAAGGCTAGACAAGGCTGGAGCATCATGTTGATTCCTTAGTGACAGCTTGTACAAAATTGCAATGGCCTGTTATTTTCCTTCATGTGAAAAAAAACCCAGGGACCTATAATGCTATATCTATAAACCTGCCCCGGTGGGGGGGGGGGGGGGGGGGGGGGGGGGGGGGGGGGGGGGGGGGGGGGGGGGGGGGGGGGGGGGGGGGGGGGG
>JANZLQ010000007.1:18676342-18699558 GCA_026212715.1 Elanus axillaris | reverse complement strand
CCCCCAACTCCTTGTGCCCCCCCCCAGACAAATGCTCATGGGGCAGGGTGAGAAACAGAAAAGGCCTTGATGCTCTGCAAGCACTGCCCAGCAACAGCTAAAACATCAGTGTGTTACAAACACTGTTTTGGTCACAAATCCAAAACATAGCACTATAAGACCTGCTATGAAGAAAATCAGCTCTCCCAGCCAAAACCAGTACAGATGATTAGCCCTGGAGAACTGCCTACCCTGCTTGGCTATGGATGGTGCCTTGCTCAGTATTTGCAAATGATACTTTCCTTGAGGTAAACTGCAGTTTGGTGAACTCTCATAAAAACTGCAGTGGTGTTGCAGCTTCCTTCTTTGTATGTCATGTTACAAGCTGGCTGTTTGGTTTTGATTGCTGCACCTTTCTCTCCATCATAGTCAAGGATGTACTTACTAGTAAGAGCTCCTTATTCTCTCCTTGTATGTAAAAGCACTATCTTAGTAACTGTCATGGAGATGCCCTCTTCTCTCCTCAAAATCAAAAGTGTTTTTTCAAGGATATAATCTTGCTAAGAGATCAAGAGTATGAACAGACAGTACCAGGTAGATTCGCTGTGATTATATTATTTTCAAATTTGCAAGGCCTGCTTCTTTTTTTCTTCTTTTTAACATCCCTCCTTTTCATTATTCAGACTGCTCATTCTTTGCTGAATGAGCTGCATTTTAGCACATCTAAAAATAATTTGCAGAATTTATGTTTCAGGAGGATGAATACTTACTGCAACGTAATCTTTCACAGAAGCACTTACATATCTCAATATATGACTCAGAATGGGGTTCAGATAAACTCTCATAAACAAGATTTATTTTACCATTTAACTGTAATAAAGTTGTGCCTTGAATTGTACTGTCTGTAAGTCATATACAAAGGGATATACATTAATTCTCAATATTAAACCCCTGTTTTTATTCAGTTAGTGTAAGAGACTTCTCACTTATTTTTAAAATGCTGCGTTTATCCAATTTCAGAATAGATTGATTTTTGCTGGTAAAGAGAAATGCGAGTCTTGTTTCATCAATGTTTTCTAAATTTTCTGAAACTTTCATCTATTGACAAAATAAGAACAACTTCTACTATATGTGTTCCCTTAACCTAAGCAATTTACACAGCTGAACAGAGCATTCAAGGATATGTAAAGTGACTTTTGTTTGGCCTTGTGTATGCACAGTAGTAAAAATGACATTTTTACTGTGTTGAAATATTTGAACTTATACTGTACTGTGTGAGCATATTAATGAAAAGAAATATTCCCAAAGAGGCAAAATATGAATTCACATTGTTTCTCTTTTTCAGCTATTTCATCTTTTGAATTTTAATTTTGAGCAATTTTATCAATTCCTCTTTTGTGTAAACTTGATTTTGATCTTATAATGCCTTTGTGGGCTCCTGGGTATTATTTACTTCCTAAGCTTTAATTAAGAGATTTCTGTGAAACTATACCACAATATTTGATCTCTGCTTCAAAATGGAAAGCAACTGATTTCTCTTAGAAGTTGGGCTAGTTATCAGGTGGAGACTGGAGCATGGCCTGTGTGTTGCAACTGCTGGATAAACACTCTGGAACCAAGCTTCTCTACAATCAAGGGTGAGACCAATTAAGTCAGTCAAATTCTTCTGAGAAATCACTTGCTGGGGAAGAAGGGACTGTGGGGAATGAGTTTAAGTAAATCCTCTTTAAAAGCTATGCCACCCAAATGCAAAGAAAAGTGGGAAGTTTTTTTGCTTTGGGGGATGGGTTTACTTACCTCTGCAGGAGATGATTTACAAGAATTGGTTATACATAGCAAAAGACTTCTAAAATTTATATAAGTGAAACCCAAAGAATGAATAATAAATATTTTCCTTGATGCTTAAATGATACCAGTACTGGATTATAGCTAGTTCTTAAAGTGATTTACTTGGAGGGTGAATGATGGTTACACTGCACCAGTTTTGTATGTGTATGCTAAGCACACGGTGTTCCTTGGAATCTTCTCATCTGTCATACTTTGCATATAAAAGATGCATAAAGGATATATAAAGTCCTTCCTACTCTTCTTCCTCCAGTTTGCCAAGCTGAACAATGTTTTAGGGATCTTCAATATGTTCAGTAAGCTTTTTTTCAGATACAAAATACATATATTTAGTCCTACACAGCAGTAGAGCTTTATACAAGTTTGTAACTTGACCACTGATAATACCTATGGAGAAACAGAAAAGTCCTCCATATGTCCTTCACGCATAACCAGCTTATAAATGCACCTAAAGGTCAGTATTGTTTTCCTCCTGGGCAAAGCTGCTTATTAAGAAGAAACTTTAGTTTTGCAAGTCAAAACTTTTAAAGCTTCACCATAGGCAATATTTCCTCATCATACCTTGTACTGCTACTCTAAAATGTAACTAAAACCCATATAAGAACCTTGCGATTGTTACCTTTATGTCACTGCCTTTGGTGCAGTTGTACAGCTAGAAAGCCCATGATATAAAGGAGAAATGGGAAAAAGAGGTAGCCAAGCTGCTTTTTAGTTTAGAACTCATATTTTTCAAGCATAACATTTTGTCCCTCACTATTTTTCTCCAAAAAATTTGATATTTTGCAAAGAAAGACTGCAACAAATTTGAGAGAGGGAAGAATTATTTTCACAAAAAATGTTCAGTGAGTGATGCAGCGGGGATTGTGGAGGACTGAGAAACCCTTTTTTTCTGCATAGTGAGTCACAAATGCTCCCTTCCAGCTACAAAAGAGCATCTGTCTTCCCTTCGAGGTTTGTTTGTGAACTATTGCAACCACAGCCTTTTTTTTTTTTTCTTGGTGGTGTTTTGGATGACTCCTTGTGTTGATATGGTTGTGACTGATTCCTTCAACTTTTTTTGGGCAATTCATGTCTCAATTTGCAGGCATAAGACAACGAGAGAGAGATGAAAGTAAGAATATTCCCTGCTGAGAACTGGCTGAAATCAGCACCTTTCTCATTTAGATCTTGCTCAGTGATGTAAACTTACGCAAAGGATTATAGTTACAGTGACCCTGCAGCGTGCAAGTGAACAAAAGTAAATGAAATGTGAGATTGCTGTTCAAGTTCATTGTTTTGGAGTCTTCCCTCACTCCGTACTGTTGCTGTGCAAATGCTTCCTTCTCTTCAGGCCTATTCTCAATTTTTCTGTTGTTGAAGCAAGTGCCAAAGACAACTGACCTCCAATCCTAAACTGTAGCATCTTACTTAATAGACAGGGTTACCTACTATTTGCTCATAAACTCTCTGTATCCGTCTCCCTTCCTCTCTGCTGTCATTTAATACCTTTTATCACTAGGAATCTCTGGGTAATGATTAATTAAAAGGATAAGCAGGGAGGTGTGGAGATGCCTCTGGCATGAGGCCAAAGCTGCCACCTCCCAGCTGATGAGGAAAGCTTGCTGGGGTTCAGTCTGCCAGCAGAGCAATGGGCTTCCATTTTGCCTAGGCAGGGAGAGGCCTGCCCATAAAGGCAATGGCTAAACTCTGCTCCAGGCCTCTGAGCTTGACTTTTAAAATGTTCTGTCCTGTTCAGTGTATGTATTTTAGGTGAGAGCTCGTTAAATCACAGGCCGTCCTTTGCAGTGTCCACATCTTTCACGACAGAGGTGCCTAAGTACTGTGGTCATACAACTAGAGAGGGAAAAGATCTGGATTGTCAGCTGATGAGTGTTCTATGTGCTTTTATTTAATTAAGCAATGAAGGTATTTGTGGATTGACTCGGAACAGGAATTTATGTGGGTAAAAATGTAGGAGTCTTTCATTTCCTTTGCAATAATACTTTGAAACAGAATATCCTTTGTTCATAGGTTTTCCTTTTACAGAGGTACTTGATACTTCTTGAACTTGCATCCATTTTGTGCTTTGACCACTACGAGATTTTAAATCCATTTGTGCCCCAAAGCAAGAAAATGTTTTGGTTCTATTCAAGAGAGCCTGTCGACAATGAAGCATCAACAGAGTTGTTTACTCTTTCAATGATAGATTTCTTCTTTACTTCAGTTTCTATGCTCATCCAGTTTAAAATGTAAAGCTGCTTATTGTGCAAGTTGTGGAATACTTTAGGATTGAAAAAAGGGAAACATGTCAAATAACAGAGCAACGCTTCCCAAGTGCTTATCTGGCAGACTAGAGAACCCTGATATTTCCTTGAATCAACTCTTTAAATGAGCATTTTAATGACAGTCATTATTTGTGCAAGATTTGCTTATGTAGCAACTTGAGTATTTATACAAAGAATAGAAGCTTGATGAAACACAGTTAAGAAACGCATGCAAGCAAAATTAGATCTGCGCCAAACCATCTTGTTTCACATTTTTTACATTAGAAGATGAACTCTCCTTCCATAAATGGAGAAGCTTGTATCACTTAATAAGGAAGAAGTTAAAAAGAGTCCCTCTGAATTTTAATTGGGTTGATTACACTCTAGGAAAAATCTGAAGCCTTCTTCCTGTTTAGTCCATCTGAACATGTTACAAGAATCTACTTTTCTCTGGCATGCAGATTTCTATTTGTGGGCAAAAAGAACCTCTTAAAATGATCCAGGAAACATGTTTCTACTTGCTGAGGAGTACTTAGTAGCGGGGCTGTCACAGTCACAACTTTCCTTATTAAGATGGGATTGGATTCATTTTATCTACAATGTCTGCAATCCATATGCTTGTATCTAATGGGCATAAATAATCTGGCTTCTTTTAGATGCAGCTCATTTTAGGGTAAGATATGCAGTCCATGGTAGTGTCTACTTACCTCCACGGAGTATGTTGAGATCCTAGGGAAAGCTTCTCAGATCTAGACTTTTGCAATGTAGATGTCTATTTCTGATCTGGCAAATCCTCCCATGTGGGCCCCCTTAATGGGAAGAATACTCTATGATTTTTATGCACTTTTAGACTAAAAATGACTGATGGACATAATTTTCAGTTATACTTTTACACAGTTTGTGTGGTTTTAGGAATTTGGTCCCTGTTAGATGCATCATTTATTATAGCTCATATGTTTTTGAAATCACTGATACTTTGAGGGCAGAAGGAAAGATTAGGCACTGAGTGAATACTGCGACAACTCTCGCCCCTCTGTGTTATCCCAAAGAACTGGCTCTGAACTGTTCCATTCATGGAGCCACTTACATTCTTTTATTGAAAGACATTGGTGGAGTCTTTCTGCTCTCGTTAAGGGTGACAGTATGCATATAAGTTTTTCGACTCAACATAACTTGACCTCTGAACAGTCTCTTGAGTGATGTATTCCCATGTCTTGATTGTCACTCTGTCCGTTTTGTTGTGATGGTGTGCAGGATATGCAAAAAAAATATTGAATCTGAATAGGAAATGGTGCAGTATCTTCTCAAGAGAATTGGTCAGTATGTATGCCTTTAGGAGAATATTTTCTAAAAAGTTTGTGTTTGAGTATTCTTGCATTCACTTTACATATGTGTTCTGGTAAGTACATTTGTCCAGAAAAACACTTGTATAACTGCTGGATTGGTTATGCAAAATAGCTATAAAAAGATATCCAGAATTAATGTCGTGTGATCTGTACATAATTCTAGACTGTAAAATGAGTTGTCTGCAATGAAGTGCTTAGAAATGTATTTATAGACCAAGAATTATATACTAACATTTTTTCAGCAGTGATTTTTAATACAAAATAAATTCAATGACGAGTGTGGTGTATTCACGGGCAACTGAAGAATTAAATTGAACAAATTGCTTTCCATCAGCTGTTTCCTTACTCTAGCTATAAACAACACAAATATTAAAATATCTTTTGCAGAATAGAAATACACATTTACACTAAAGCTAACAGTCTAATCAGGAAGAGAATGCAGTCCATACAGTAAATTATCATTAATGCTAATTACTGCTATGTTGAAAAGTCTTGGCTTTTACATGCAATGCCATTTTAGTAAAGAAGAGTAAAGAATATTTAATTCCTGGGGAATGTAATATATGTAGATGTACATATTTGCATATAGGAGTTTATTTTATAGCAACAAAATAGGTAATGCAGATATATCTGGATCATATACTAGGACTTATGCTATAGGTCATGTATTCCCTTGCAGATACCGCTCTGTTAGCTGAAGACATTTCTGCCTTAGCTACTTCTCTTTTCCTCCCTCTTGTCCCTCACCCTTGGGGGTTTTGCTAGATGTGGTGCTTCACAGCCTTTTTCTAATGAAAGAACAGGATAGAATAACCTAATAAATTAACCAGTGTGCTTTACAGGTCCAGCTTTGATTAAAAGGATGCTGTTGGCAAGACAGTGTAACATGGAACTGGGAGTGCTTCAGGGGTTGTGGTTTTATCAGTCACATCCAGAAGGGGATGTGCACTCCAGCCCTGGCATAGCTCCAGCACCTGGAGTAACACATCTGGGTCCATATAGTGCTACTTGAGATCATGACTCCTTTGGTGATGCAAGGCAGATTGACCCTGTATGCACGGCTATGCTAATGTAGTCGTTTTCTGCAGCCTGATGTAATACTCAGCAATATACTGCACTGTGCTGTGCAGCACAAGGCTGCTAAAGAATGGTGTGGGAATTGCCACATGGTGCTATGGTGCACTGTATAGACATAGGGGTTGACTTGTAAAAGAGAATTAGACAGAAGCAGTCAAAGCACAAAAATCTGCAGTGTGTCTTTAGCCCACACACCTTTTCCTATGTAGGCCTCAGCAGGATGTAGAAACTTATTCCAAGCAGACACAACTAGTATGTATTGTCTAGGAAAAACATAACTATATTATTGATGGGGAGTCATAACAACTTTTGAAGAACTGCTACACTGTTGGAGATTATGGTATAAAGCAGTGAACAAATGCAAGTCTACGCATTTGGGTGTTTTATGATGACTATTCACAATTTTTTTTTAAAGTGTTATTAATGTGACCTACCACTACTTGATTTATGTTTGGTTTACAGAACAAACAACTCATGAATTTGCAACAGTATGAATCTCTGCCACAAATATGACTATGATGTTCTCCAGAATCTTTTTTTACAAATTACCATTTGGTTGAAAATCAAATTAGGCAATGAGCTTGCATGGAATCCTACCCCTCTGGTTTGTAAGCCTACAAAGAAAATAGGTCAGTGGCATTCCGGTTTAGTTTCACAGCCAGATCAATTATAAAAATGTTGCCATGACAGTGAAGCTGCTTTGACTCAAGGCCACATTCTTATCCTCCCACACTAGTAAGTCTGATACAGATGATGAACATGAATAAAGGATCTCTAGTTTCAGGGGGGTGTTGAGCTCAAAGATTGTTCATCTTCAAATTCTGCTTTAGCCACCAAAGTGTTTGAACCTCAGGTTATTTTGAGAGATTATTTTTGTGTGAGAACTAGCATCTAAGTTCTTCTTAGAATTATATTCATTTTTTTCAAAAAAGAGCTTTCCCACGATGTAATTCTAGAGAAACGGAGGATTGAATTTAGGCACGTTTCACAGATTTCCATAACCATAAAGTGCAATTTGCCATAGTTCTGGTACTTTGACAATATTCCCATTTAAGGAAAATCTTAATTTTTATGACATAAAAACAGAATAAAAAGAATTGGGTGAAAGGAATAAGAATTTACTCAGCTTGGTTTGAGACATCAGCTGTAATAGGTAACTAATACCTTTTTGTTATTCCACTTCCTTCAGTATTACAAACAACATACGGTTTTGCAGCTTGTTTCTTTCTTAGAGAAAAGTATGAGGTATGGCTTCTCTACAGCTGGATTGCTCTGATATGATTGGATAGAATCAGGAGATTGGGATATAGGGAATCCACCACATGACTTATGCTGTGATATTTTATAGTGTCCTCTGCTCAGGTTTGAACAACAGCCTAATAAATCACAGTGGTATCTGGACAGAACAAAGTAGCCTCAAAAGACAATTCACTAGATAAAAGTAAAACTTAATAAATACATGCTGGCTTAGGCTAAAGCTGATTTAAGTCTTTTCACTGAAATGATCGCCTAGCTCAAGACGTTTCTGCTAGTAAAAAACAACAAAAAGACTTTTTTATGAAAAATGAAGTGCAGTGAACAAAACAGTATATTCTAAAAGTAATCTCTGTATTTTCTGTCTGCCAAAAATCTGTTTAAATCCTTTGAAAATATGAAAGGACCATCTAAGGATATTCCCTGATGGCTTTAGTAGTGGCTGACCTCTTCAAACTCATGGTGAGCTGGAGAAACAGAGAAGCTGAATCCACAGGATTAGTGTGTCTGGAAAAGGAGCAAAAATGTAGAACAATGGAAGTTCATTAAAGTTAAAAGATAGTTTTGTTTTCTGGATTCAGTTTGAGCTTAAAAGGAGCTTGTGAGCTTCAAAATTCTGTAGAGATTTGACAGCTCAGAATGCAGTAAGCTGAATTTGTTGTAAAAATTATTTCTTTTGGCAGTAACACTGATGTATGAATATTAATGATTCAACTTAGCATACATTAGAATTCTGTGGATGGCATCCACAGGAGCTCTGTAGAGGCTCTTCTCTATCTCACCATCCATGAAACTGTAATTCTGTTTCAAGGGAGGAAAAATATAACAAAGCCTCTTTTACTTGTCTGTGAATCACTTGACTCATGGTTGGCTTTCAGCTGTATAATGTTCCTCCTAACCTGTTGGGAGCCGAGACACATTTCCATGTAAGCCCCATAGCTGGCATTTGCAATCAATAGGCTTGATATGTGCTGCATTATGTCTTCTTGAGTGGACACAAGAGGAAAACTGCTCACTGCCAAACACCTGCTTTCTCTGTATTCATACTGAAGGAACTTCTGCTGCTAACATATGCAAGGGCCATAGTATCAACATCTTCTTTAAACTTTTAATATCATGAGGAGCCAGGAATAAAATTAAGGTTCTGGTTTTGCTCCAAAACATGTAATAATCTTTGATCTTCCCAAGGACAAGCAATAAGTGGAGTGAGCACAGAGCAAGTGAGAGGTAGAGAGGTTCTCATACAGACACGTTCATTTGACAGCTAACTGTGGGATTGTCCAGCATCCTGCTGCTACTGGCAGTGGTAATGCAGAGCTCTGCATGGTCAGGATCCTGGATGGATCCTAGGAGCAGCTGTTATTTAAAAGAAACTAATTTGATGGCAGAATCGTGTGTGGGAGCAATGACAGCTGGCAGTTCCACAAGGGTAGGTGAGCTGGGTGCTGAGGGTGACAGCCAGGTGGGTGAGGGGCAATTACCACATCAACAAGGGGCCTGAAGTTGAGTCAGCACCATCAGGATCATGATCAGGCCCAGAGACAGTGACTGGGATCAGCCTTGGTTCAGTGATTGCCCAGCAAGTCCATGGTGATGGGGCAGGTCCCAGGTGAAGCCAGAAAGTCAGGTCAGTAGGCGAGGGTCAGGATCAAAGAGGTGTGAGACCAGGCACTGGCAGGGGTGAAGGGCAAGGCCTTCAGCTTCAAAGCTGCTCCCAAGGGGAGGAGAGGGGGGCCTGCGCTGAGGCTCCTTCCAGCTCCTCCTTCCCACCAGCTCTTAGCAACGAGATGGCGCTGAGTGTAGGGAGCTAAACTCGCACAGCCATTAGGGCCTGGCATCAGAACCATAGAATAGTTTGGCTTGGAAAGGACCTTTAAAGGTTATCTAGTCCAACCTTCCTTGCAATGAGCAGGGAATCTTCCACTAGATCAGGTTGCTCAGAGCCCCGTCCAACTGACCTTGAATGTTTCCAGGGATGGGACATCCACCACCTCTCTGGGCAACCTGTGCCAGTGTTTTGTCACCATCATTGTAAAACTTTTCTTCCTTATATCTGATACAAATCTACTCTCCTTTAGTTTAAAGCCATTACCTCTTGTCCTATCACAACAGACCCTACTAAAAAGTCTGTCCCCATCCTTCTTATAAGCCCCCCTTAAGTATTGAAAGGCCACAAAGCGGTCTCCCTAGAGCCTTCTCTTCTCCAGGCTGAACAATACCAACTCTCTCAGCCTTTTCTCACAGGAGAGGTGTTCCATCCCTCTGACCACTTTTTTTTGACCTTCCTCTGGACCTGCTCCAACAGGTCCATGCCTTTCCTGTACTGAGGATTCCAGAGCTGGAAGCAGTACTCCAGGTGAGGTGTCACCAGAGCAGAGGGGCAGAATATTACACCCATTAACAAATGCCTAACAAATGACTAACAAATAATATTCCAGGTTGTGCCAACTTGTTGATGTAGAAGAGGATGGTCTTTACTTCATCTTACAACACAACAGCCTTTAAATTTACATATATATGTATGTATATATAAACATGCCCATATGAGATACACTGAAAAGTATACTTGTTTGGATACGTATTTATAATGTTCGTGGCTATATCATAAAATGTGTTACTAATCTTCAGGCTAAATATCAAACCATAAGTTTCCTGGTTTTTTTAAATTTCATTTTATTTTGGTAGATCCAACAAGCATGAGGAGGGCTCCACAAGAAATAACTGAAGTGAGAGTAAAATAGCATTACCTAGGTGCAAGACTGATAATGTAGGAAAAAAATAATGAAGAAGAAAAAAAGTCTAATAGCACAGTGCAGGTGGTCACAGCAATATCTGTTGTAAATCATAGCAGGCTAATGATCTGATCTGCTTTCTCTATTTAGACAGGTGTCATTCCAAACCTCTTATCACCCCGAAATGTCTGCCTATCTCTCTGTCTGATCTTAATCAGTATTCAGTAGTGAGTCGTATGCATTAGTCATGTAGGTATGCATTAAGTGTGGTTACCAGCAAACATGTTGTGTGAAATACAAGGATTAATGTATGGAAAGGCAGAACTTTGATGTTGGAGCGATTCCTTGCCATGGAAAAGGGACTTTGTTCCCTGTAATGAGTTACCAACCTGTTAAAGGCTTAGGCAGTCCTGGGAACAGTCATTAACAATCTGTCTGGGCAGGGAGACAGTTTGGAGGAGGCCCAGGAAATATTAGCATATCCAAAGCAAGCAATAGTGCTCTGTCGCTTGAGGAAAGGAAGGCTCCAGCCCTTCCTAACTGGGTTTCTCTGTGCTGGAGAGAAGGTGCAAACGCATCTGGTGTTTCCACCTGAGGAGACTCAAATGGGATATGGTCAATAAAAGACAAAAGGTCTGTCTAGCCCTGAACCTCTATCTGTGAAGGTTTTATGACAAAGCTGAGAAATGTATGCCAGCTTATTAGACCTAATTGATGTGCAAAGTAGACAGACATGACCGGGAGGGTTTTTTTAGTGAGGGACAGGGACCAGGACCAAGGGTTGGTGGACGGAGACCCAGAAGATGACCACATTCAAATTGCAAGGCTGGTTTAAGAACTGGTAATGCAGGAATCTGGAAGGTAAAAGTGTCTTCCCCTGGTGCATGACGTGAGATATGTAGGAGTGAGGCTGAACCTCAGGAATCCAGAGAGTCTGGGGCAGCAATGCTAGAGAGAAAAAGCAATTTAAAATAAGTAAAACTTACATTCATCTGGTCTCATAGTGGTTTTGCTCTGCCAGTCTCAGTTATAAAATCAAGGACTAAGGAGGATATTTGAGCTGAGAACATCCTGTTATGAAATTTAATAAGTACTGCTAGTACTATTTCATCCAGAAATGCTTCCACTTACTGTGAAGGAATTACATTCTCTGCCCTAACTCTTTCTCTTTCCAACAAACGTCAGAGTAGTCTGCCCACATTTTTGTTAAAGCATCTTAATGTGTGAGCTACCGTTGGGAATTGCACCTTAATATGATTTTAATTTGTGTTAGCATACCTGAAAGGGTTTGGCAATCTTCAGCAACTGAGCATCATGAGAATGAAAAGGGTACATTATGGGATTATTCCAACACCTCTATTTTATTTACATTTTTTTCCATTTCCTGTTTTCTTAAGCAATATCCAAAATTCTCATAAAAGTCTGAAGATAGTAACTATTTGGATGCCAAGAAAAAAAAATTATCCCTTTTTATCACAAGGATATAAAGTATAATGTTTTAATTGCAGGCAAGAGAGCATAGCTGGAAGCACCAGCTAGCATAGCACTGTCAGAACTATTTCTGTCTCTAAATGCTTGGCTTTGAGCAGAACACCAAAGATGGCAAAACTCAGGAATCATTTTAGGGAGCTGCTGATTCTAAAAGTAAGATACCAAACATCTGTTTCTGGCTCGTTAGCTTACAAGTTACCTTGATGTGGGGAGAAAGATGTTTGCTTGTTATATTTTTTCCCTACAGCTTTAGCACAAGGTTTTAAGCCTCCTTTTTTTATGCCTGGTACCTATTCATACACGAAGCTGTCTTGGAAATCTGATGTTTTCTATCTAGATCTGCTGCCTAACTGAGAGTACAGTCCAATATCGAAGTGATGCTTTCACCCACTCAACACACTGCACTGAAAGAGGGCACTCCTCCAGTACTCCTTTTGCCTTTTCCAAAATTTACTGGCAAAGAGTCCTAGGTCAGTTTATTGCAGGACAAAGAACGGTGATGTGTGTCCTCCAAGGTCCAAGTAACACGTCCTGGCTGAGACAGATTGTCCTTGAGGGCTGTCCAAGTGAAGACACCCAGGTTCTATCTGGACAGTAAGCCCCCAGGGTGCCCCCGGACCCCTCAAGGTAGGTCCATGCTGCATACTAGAGAGCAGCTTTACCCCAGACCTGTTTCACAGACCTGTGCAGAGTTCTGTCTTGGGAGGCTTTTCTAACACTTCTGTGTCGCACCTGGCTGTTCAGTGGGGAACCCAGTCACGTCCCCAGCTGCCTGATGCGGAGCACCTGGCCTATTGAGATGCTGTCATATCCGCATCGTTTTCATTGCTGCTTGCTGTAACAGAGTAGCAGAGAAAACTGGAAGTCCCAGTAAGCACAGGTGGAAAGAAAGATTAAATCAATTCTGTGAGGCCAGCTGTCTAAATTGTCACTACCCGATGTCCACTGGATGTATATGAATTGTGAGGGATATCACACTCATGCATCAGGGCTTTATCGATCGTGAGGGGTCCAGCTGTTGAAGGCAAATTACCTGGTAATGTTTTGAACCCTTGTGTCCTTTTGGCACAGCAAAGCACCTTCTCCTTCCAGCATACCCAAGGTACGACTGGAGGGTGCTATCCTCACGTCTGCCGATTTTTATTCCCCCATCCCATTCAACTAAGTCCTATTGCCCTTCTGTTTCTCCTCCACCTTCTCTCAGCACGTTTAAGTGGTGACCCTTGTCTCAATCAGAGAGGCTTCTCCCCCTGAATGTAGGATGTGGTAGGAAGGTTTTCTTACTCAGATAACTAGAGAGGGAGAAAAAAAAGAGTCTTCTATCAGAGTTCAGACTTGGGTGCTCACTGTTAGACTAAATCTCCTAGACATCCTTAAAAATACACAAGCTGCTGAATATCTAACACATATGCCCATGTCCCTAATCTCTAAATGTGGTTCACAGTTTTAGAAAAGTCTCAATTTTCTTATTGTCAAAGGAGTACACCTTCTTTTGCTCCTGAACAGGAAATGTGATCAGAATAAGGAAAATGGTGTTCCCAAAAGGCAAAACTTGCTTTTTCTTTTCTTCACGGGACAACTTTCCCTAGCCTCTGCCTGTTTGAATGGCTGTAATTCATTTAAAGGAGCAAGAAACACCAGTCCTCCAACAGAATGAAGTCTTATATAAGGGTAAGATTTTCAGCTTACTTCAAAGGATATCCACTGAACTTGTGGAGGTTGCTTATTTTCTGTGGGGGACGATATTGTCCCTTAATTAGGCTTTTCAAATGTAAATTCCCAGCAATGAAACATTTTAAGGATAAAAGCGTTTGTTTGTGGCATAATGCCTCAAAGTGTCAACAAATCTGAGTCTGTAATCTCCATATGTTTTTATTACTTGCTATCAGAAGAAGCTTCTTGCAAAGCAAACTTTTTTCTTTTTTCTTTTCATTTCTTTTCTTTTTTTTTTTTAACACTCTAGCTGCATCTACTCTAAACTTACACCTGGTGCCAGTACTCTCTTGCAGCCGACATATGACTGTTTGAGTGGAAACAAAACCACTTTGACAGATGGGCATAAATTCAGGGATGCCAAACAACCAGTGCCTGCACTAACTTTGAATGCTAACAGGCCATTCATACCCAGTAGTGTCAGAACAACAGCCTATTCACAGCTCCAGGTCATTAGGAGAGGAGAGGGAGAGCAGAACGTGTAGACAAATTAATAAACCTGAAGATTATGTTGTTGGTTTTAATGCTAAAAACTAGATAATAAATTAAAATAAATTGTCTAATATCTGAATTTAGAGAACAAAGTCGTATAATGCATGGAAGAAAATCATACATCTTCAGTGTAAGCATCTCTGTATATGGCCAGCTGCTGAGAAACCTTGAAAGAAATGCAAAAGATATTCTTTGTCCAGCATTTTACAAATAGCTTGTTTGGCTGCAGCAGTGTGTTTCTGTAGATTACTCGAGCCATCTTCAAAAGCCATCCCCAATACTGGATCATTCCTAATGATCAGCTATTTGCACAGACAGATTCTGGCAATTTTTTTTTAGGAGATGAGACAGACTGTCCAGTCCTCCTCAGTTCTTTCTGGAGTGGCTTGTGCAATGAACCAGGTATGTGGCAGTGTTCTGCAGCTGTTGCGTTAGTTCCACATCACTTTTCAAAGAAAGATTTTGAAATGAAAGAAATTACATAGAAGATAAGTTGTTAAGTAGAAAGAAACAGTTCAGCTGGCTCACGTTCATGTACTCCTCATCACGCAGTTCTTCTGGGGATACAGGCTTGCAACTTGTGAATATACAGTACCCTCTGCTCCAGTGAACTGTACACTACTGGCTTTTGTATACTGTACTCTGCAAGGATTTGTTTCCTTTTTTTTTGCAAGGAAAGCCTGAGACCTTGAGGGATGGCAGTGTCCATCCTCTTATTTTTTAATAATTCCCTTCCATGCAGAGATATCAAACCTCTTGGTAGGGGCTTTGGGTAAGGTAGCTTAACTCAGGGGAAAAAATTTGGAAAGGAAAAGACCTTTATCATCTAGGGCTTATTAACGTGGCCAGAATTGCATACGAGTCTTTGTGCTTGGTGTTTTCTCTTGGCTAGCTTCAGGCTTTCAAAAACATTTCGTGAAAAGGAAACACTAGGCTCAGGGGCTTAGATGGAATTTAGGACATCTGAATAGCTCTCAGAGTGTATAAAATAAGCTGGCTTTTATCTGGACTAAGGTTGTTGACTCTTTTAGGGCATGATTGTTTAGGATTTAATTTACAGTTTTGGCTACATGGGACAGATTTCATTTAACTTGCCCTTCGGGCACATATTGAAATTTGTTTATAACTGAGATTTTTCCAACACAACTCTAGGTTTGTTACCAGGGCATAAGGGTTGAATGACACTTCCTGGCCTTCTCCAGCTCTAAACTTAGAATTTTTAATGATGACCTCCTGTTGTGGCTCCTTCTTCCAAGTTTCCTGTTATATTTTTTCCATGCACATGTTTTTTCAATTTGGAAGAAGTGTATATTTCACATTAAGGAAAGGAGCAGAAAAAGAAATTTCCCTTCTGAAAGAGAAAGCATTTTTGAGATATATTGCTCCCTCTTTAACATCCACCTTAATCCATATGTGGTGGTTTCGGCCACACTGACTTGACATGTGGCGACAACACCTGATTTAAAGTTGCTGTGGAAAAAGAATGGAACTAAAATGTTGCTACTCTGTTTTAACAGGTATTTATAATTTATTTCTGAGATAGAAGCATAGGTCATTAGAACCTCATTTTTGGGAACACAGTGCCAGTTCTGGTCATAGTCACAACTGATTTAACAGGCTTGAATCAATGGAGAGTTTGGCTCGTTTGGAAACTGGAGAGATCAGATTCATTATTATATTCTGTTAAAAGAGTGAAACTTTTTCTGAAATATTTATCTATATTATAAAATCATTAACATCCAGGAAGCATGTACGTACAGAAACATGCAAATTCCTGTAAGAATAGATAAATGTACCCTGTTTTTTCTGGGCCTTGATATGATAAATACTTATTTTTATGTATCTAAATATATAATACTTTCAGGAGAGCAATCAGCACAGCCTAGGGAGCTCTTGTAAGCACAGATGAGTTACAGACCGCACTGCATGCATCTTTTTCCCACAAAATAGTTTTTTTGCAGTCCTGTTCCATTTCTGTCTCGTGGGGGGAAAGGCAGGAAACACGGGCAGACGAATGCTGCAGAGAAGCAGCAGCCCGTGCCCCATTCCTGACCTGCTGCTTCTGACAGGGGCAGGAGGCATGATGGGTTTGTGGCTGGCGCGCGTTGCAGCTGCGCACAAAGGTAGGATGTCCTGCTCATTTCATCTGTGCTCAGAGTTGGGAAACAGGAGAGGCTGCTTTCTGCTTGTAGCCCTGACAGGCAAGCCCCTTACTAGATTTTCCTATGCACCCAATGCATATTCTGGCTGTGGCCCATGGGAATTGCAGATGGACTTTAAGGTTTGATTGAACCACGGAAATCATACAACCTGATCAACTGAGGAAAACTGTTCCTCAATTTCTAGTCTTTAAGGTTTAAATCTACCATTGAGACAGCTGCGTGATGTGCTAAGACCTAGCACTGTAACTAGCTTGCTTTTGAGGGTGTTTTGTAGGTATGTATGTGCTCTTTAAAGGCTGTTTATTTTCAAAAATCAATATTTTGAAACACAGAGGAAATCTTGTTAAATATTGACTTTCTCTTTAAATCCCAGATGTTGTGAACCTTCTATCTGCTGATCACTTTCTAGGCAGATGCCTGAAATAAGTTATCAGCCCTTCTTACCTGTAAAGTATTCCCCCTGCTTCTCTGCCTCTACAGCCTTTCTTCTCACTCCTCACACCAGTCTCTGAATTTCTGTTCTATCACATGCATACAGAAATATATACTTAATTTCTACTCTTTCCACTGTATTACTGAGATTCACTTTTTATTTACCACTTCCCAGTCCTCTCAGACACAGAACAGGGGAACAGTTGGGAAACATATTTGGACATTAACAGAGATAAACTACTCCCCCAAAATAACTAATAAAGAACTAATGGGTATGGAAGTACCTATGAAACTGTGGATCAGACACCATTTTTTTCCCCTCTGATCTATTATTTTTAGCAGTTCCATTATGATCCCCAAATCGTCTGCAAACTGAAGGCTTGCACAGTACTGACGGCAGCTTTTCAGGAACATAGACAGCCTCAGAAATGTAACAGTATGGATATTCATCTCCACGCTCCTTGCTGCTCTTGGTGCTGATCTGTCGCAGGGAGTGAAGACTAGGGATTTTTCCCTTATAAGGTTAGGAACAAAAAGGGAAACCCTGGGATCAGAACAGAGGACCGTGTTGCCATATACAAAGTCACATCGGGGCTAGTGTAGGGTGAGATGTTTTTAAACAAGTTTCAGTCTCAGCTTTGTCCATCTGGTGTATTGCCTACCCCTGTAACGGAAGCTAGAAGCATCTGTGGGATGAAATTAAGGATTATCATCATGATGCTCTAAAGCACTTAAGTCTCAGTTTAGCTTGATCTGGGCAGAAGGCTGTGGTCTGGCTTAGGTAATTTTGTTCTACTTCCAGCAGTGTGCCAAGGCAGACCTGGTTCAGAAGGCGTTTAGATGCATTAGTAACAGCTGAGCAGGGAAGTCACCCAGAGACACCCTATACAAAACCAGACCTTTTATGCAGAGGTGGTTAGAATACTCACTTAGGGGGGATTTGAGCTCCTACCTTGTCTCCAGTGACTTGGGTATCAGGCCATTCGTGGCCATTATGTTAGAACTGGCTGAACCATTTCTGCTGAAATGGCTACACTTTTACAAGAATAATTAAATATTTGGTCGAGTAAGGATAGGGCACTTTACATAGGTCTAATGTTTATCTGAATGTGAAGAGTCATCTGAAAAGTCTGTTATTTCTACCAAGAGACAGTATTCTTTGCAATGTAGGACAAGATCTTTTGCACTTTAGGGTAATGAAGAGCAATTTACCCCTTTCCTCAGCTTTCTTTTTTTGTATATTTCCATTGTAAATTCCCAGGTATTTAAATGGGTATTTTCCAGCTCAGTGTGCTAGCCTCTCTGAAACCCAATCTTAACTACAACTTCTTAGCACTAGATGGATAATCAAAGTTGTAATGTTGGCTAGGCAGCTGTGTAGCTAAAATTAGGAACATGTTTAGCACATAATCCCTGATTGTAGATCTAGTTCTGAGTCATTCAGACCTGTATTTAAAAGGCAATTAGAAGTTTTAAAGGATTTTAGGCATTCAAATACCTTTTCAAACAGTAGCTTCAGGTGGTTTGAAAATGTTAGCAGTGTGGATAGATTGGGAGATAAGATACTATTTACAAAGTGTTAAGATAGCTTTAAGAAAGACCAAATAGCTGGTAACAAGATACAAAGAAGCTATAGGACGAGTATGCCAAGTTCACATTTTTATTGGCCAAAGTGTTGCAGTGTGCTTAAAGATTGTGTTGTGCTTTTGGCCTACCTGAGAACCTTCAGCTTTCGGCAGGTCATGCAGGAAATGTGCTGTGACTGGGTCCAGAGACAAAAATCCTCTGGGCGTTTAAAACAAGTGAGTCACACAGGCAGGTTACAACACAGCCCACGCTGACCCACTCTGAACAGGGTCAGAGTTTCCTGGGTCAGACCAGGCTGCAGAGGCTGGCCAGAGTTGTAGCTCAGTTGCTCAGTGTATTGCCAATGCTCAACTTTGAATGAAATCAGACAACATCTGTGTTGTAACGCCGCCTGATGACTCCATTTTAGTTGTTGATGCAAATCAAAAAATGAGGAAAATCCATGCATAATGTGGAAAACTGAGGTTATTTGGACTTGAAGAAGTGGTGGGTGGAAAAAGATTTTTCTGTTTCACAGGTGATAATATTAGATCTGATATCACTCTGCTACAAAACGAAGGCCCAATCTTCGAAAATTTACTGCAAAAGAATGTGGGTCTGCACTCTGCAGCATGCTGCTTGGCCAGCTGCTGGGGATGCCCTCCAGCCTCCAACTCAGGTGCCAGACAGGGAGCTGCAGAGAATTTTGTCCCAATGAAACTTCGTTGAAAACAGAAGGAACTGGCAAAACTTGCCTGTATGTTGGTTAGAGATGTGAAATTTTTTTGTGACCACGTGCTTTTGGAATTGCAGTGCATTTCAGCCACAGATGTGCTCCTGGAACTGAGTTTTAGCATGTTCTGGTTTAATTCCAGTGACAGTGGTAGGATATTTTTGAGGGAGTTGGTGTTGCATGCTCTCTGGCTTCAAATAATTATACTTTCTGCTTTATTTTGCTCCTACCAAGCGAGCGACAGAGATTTGCAAACAGGAATACATTTAGCTGTGTAAAGACTAAGATAAAAAAAAAAAGTTGATTATATTGGGCCTAGCTTTTAAAAGTGCACGTCACTTATGTGTATAGCAGTCTATATATATGCACATGTTATACATATAAATTGTATTCATATATGGACATAGTTCATATGTGCCCCAGCAACCAATGATATACCTAATGTTTATTTAAATGTCCATTAATTATGTTGTTTGATTTTTGTTTACTACTGAGAATGCCCTATAGTGTGCATAGCTTTGAAAGCTGTCCATTGCTGTGCAGTGTGCTGTGGAGATACTGGAGGGTATTGTAAGGAGGGGTGCAGTGTTTGTCCAGAATTCTGAAGGAGGGATATTTTGCTGCTCGGACTGAGGGAAGGTGTATTAGCCTGAGATACAGTTTCATACCACCTGGGCTAGTGCCCCGTAAACCTGACTGCTGCGAAGAAATACTTAGATCCAACCCTGGTGATCTGTCTGCTCCAAAGAAACTTAACAACAAAGCTCTAGTGGCTTATATTCTGGGAAGCTTTAGTGTGGAAAAGACTTCTGAGGCAGGACAGAGCCGTATGACTTTGGCTTAATTTTGGCAGAATTAACTCAAGTAAGAGTGAAAGCAGGTCCAGCTGTTTTATCTAAAAAAGCACTCCCATAGGATCTCACATTGGTTCAGATGAGGATGTGGATTATTTTTCTAAATATCTCCAGGACTCACACAGCCTGAGAAGTTTATCAGAAAGCTGTTGGTAGGTGTAGAACAGAATCCAGGTCTCCTATCTGTCTTATGTCTTAGCTCCAAAATCATCCTTTTAAGGTGAATTCCCAGGACCAGCCATGTTTTGTCATTTCTAAGCATTAAATTCACTGGTATTTTAATTTTTAAAGTTTCATAAAGCTGAAGAACCCTTTTCTTAAGCTCTCTAGATGCTCAGAGGCAAACTTCCTTTCTTTCTGTTGTTTTTTTTTTCTTCTAACTAAGCCTTCCTTTAACTGGGGGGGAAGAAAATCACAAGAGAGGCTTTATGCTACTTTCCTGTTTTCCAACATGACAGATGCATTAGAAAGTGTAATGTACTCTAACAAACAAGGAAACTTTGCATATTGAATATAGCACATGAAATAATAAAGGAAGAACAGCTGCTGAGAGACAGAAAGAGAAAAAAAAGAGATAAAAGTTAACTTGAGTTGTGTTTTATACGAAGAGCTTTGAATTCAGTCAGATTTAAAATTCAATGCCAAGTACATTTACAGACATCTGGGAAATCAGGTCACATACTCTTTGTTAAGTCTGCTACTACTGGTATAAAACAGGGCACACGGAAATGTAAGCCTGTCACAAGGGCACCCTTTTTCTTTCGTAAAATGACAATTTAACAATTACATTCATACAATGATTAATGTGACCAGTGATAACCAGAAACAGGATAAAACCAGAAAGGGGTTATAATGGGATGCAAACTTTTTCAAAGTTTAAGGCTATCTGAATCTACAAGTTCACAGAGTAACATTTGTGCCAAATCTGTATCAGCTAAATGAATGTTAATGAAATCTTGTGCATCAGGACACTAACTTATCACTGAAGGCCTTAAGAAGGCACACATCACTGTAGAATAAGTAACTGTTAATAATGAGATGAGTTCATGGGATATTGCTGTGCAATTGCCCCTGATCTCAACTGTCAACATATAGCCGACAGAGAGAACGTATATAGCAAGTTGCCTTAGATTGCCAGGCGTTTCTTGTATGTACGTTGTATTGAAAATTAGATTAGACTGACCCTGATGAGCAAAGTATTTGTACTTCATCCATGCTCAAAAGCTTTGAGGGTAAGTTCGTAGCAGTTTTTATCTCTTATATCAGTTGAAGCTTGGAGAATAAGGCAGACACTGCTCAGGAAAAGTGGGTGAAGCTGTGTACAGTGACCCTGATGCTGCATGAGCTTTAGTAGTTGCATCTACTTACAAGGAAATGTCTGTTCCCAGTTGGTGAATGAATAGTGGCTTAATCAAGATGTCTGCAGTGTCCTAAGCACAAATATATGGGGAGTGGTCTCATGGATACAGCAGTAGTACTTGTACTAGCTTGACGTATGAGAAATAATCAGAAGACAAAAATAGCACAATACGCTTTATGACTTTTCATTACATTTTAGCTTTCCATCAACCACTCCTGTAAATATCGTCTTAGTTATAAGTCCTCACATGTGTTTTAAGTTCTAAAATTGGAGGTAGGTCCCCCCACATTTCCATGGAGGAAGGTTGAGAGAAGTTGTTTTGGCTTTGCTTTTAAATAACATTAATTTCAGCATGTGTGAGATAGCAAAGCAATGCAAGATGAGACGTGTTGTGTCAAAATCTATGCTGAATTTTCAGAAATGTATGTAGTCCACAGCAGGGCATGCTCCTCAGTAATACTTTAAATGCAACTGAGAAATTAAGCACCCTGGTCATGCACGCTGCATTGCTTTATTTGCTTGAAGTTCACAGCGGACTTAAACCCCAAAGAAGATACCTGTTAAAAACCTAACATTCCTTGTAGGCTCTGGATGCTCCTTGAATGCTAATAAGCAGTTCTTCCCCTACATATTCCATTAATCCTTTCAGCCTCTCAGTTATTCTGTCGAAGATGCCCAGCAGGTCTCTGGCTGCTCGCCTTTTTATTTCGGACCCAGTATTGCAAATATCAGAGTACAGATTGCACAAATTTCAGCATATGTGCCTGGAGCCTGACAACAGCAATTGGACCAAGCCAACAGTGGGCACCACACATCATGCAGTGTTTTGTGATTTCATCAGAAACTAAAACATTTAGCCCTGATGGCTGTGAGGAAAAGCAAAAATACATGTACGTTGCCTACCTGAGTATCCATGCAGCCTGAAGCAGTAGTTCTAAGAAGACATAAAGGCTGACTAAAGGTTGAGGGACAGCCGTGGGATAATTACAATAATATCTGTTTTCTTTCTGTAGTTCTGAGAGGCGGTGTGACCAAGTAGGACTTCTCCTGAGGGTGACTACTTGGGCATTCTTGTAGGACTTCTGTGCAAAGTTAATCTAAGCAGCCTTCATTTCCAGGTGACATGAGTAACTGGCATTTGCACTGACATGCATAAGGCGTGCAATGATATTTTCTTAACAGCTGTGTTATAAGACCAGTAGCCTTCTGTAGGGAGATAGCAGTAACCAACTGGGGGGCTGATACAGTGAGAAATTGTCACACTTGTGTCACAGGGTAATGATGAGATCAAGGTATATTTTAGGGGTATTATTGAATTCCCCCAATATTTTTTTCTCCAGTAGGATTGTCATTGCATTGATCTTTAATGGATTTATCTGTTGCCCAAGTTTTGGAAATCAGACTGCTCCTGGTTGTAGTGTTAGTCCTTTTAGCAAGGGGACTTGTGCTCTCCAGCTGCTCTGAGGAGCAAGGCAGGAAGGTAGGGCAGTTTCCCTGTGCCCGCAGACTCTCCTGCAGAGAGAAAATGCTCACCCAGCTGCATAAATGCTCCTCTCGTTGCTTCTGCCTTGCTGAAGTAGTGTAAAGAGGTTTGTGCAGAAATGAGAATCTGCCTTTCCCTCTTTTCTGATCAAGGACTGCAGATCTCTCGGACGACTGCTTAAAGAATTTAATGTGGCAATGATGGGAAGGTGCACTCAGTGGTCTCAGAGAAATATAGCTTGATACCATTCTAGCAGCAACAGAGCCTGAAATCCTGTATTCATTTGTAGTGTGTGGTGTTTCAGTTTCCCTGCTTTTTTCTTCCTTTACTCGTTTGTGCTAAGATTTTACATTACCTCAAACAAAAGCTTAGGAGGTGTTATTTGGGGTTGGTCCCTGGGCTGTACTGGATGCATGCTAGTTTGTACTACCTGATGAGACACTACTTTAAAATA
>JANZLQ010000007.1:18623920-18676293 GCA_026212715.1 Elanus axillaris | reverse complement strand
CAGAAATCCCATCTAAGCCTCCAGTATTTTAAGTGTTGAATTTCCCATCACATTTTCTTGGTGAAGATGAAAAGCCTAAAAAGAAAATCAGACTTTGTAATCAGATGATGATGCATGAAAGGATGTGTCTGGATAATGTGACAGATGATCCTAACCTTCATTAATGTGCTTTAATTGGATTAAGCTCTATGAAAGGCCTTTTCTTCTTTTTCAACACCTTCAGGGCTCTTGGCTGCACAATGTGAATGTACAGAACATCCTGCAAAAGGGCACTCATCCAGCTTCATAGACATATGCTGTACATCCTGACACTAAGTTAACATAAACAGAGCTTATCTTCAATGACATGGCCCCTAGGGTGCCAGAGAGTGGTGGCCATCAAGTGATAATTGGGCAGTTACAAGATTTGTTGCAGCATTTGGAGCACTAAATCCCTTTACAACTGAATAGGTTGCTGCACCAGGGCTGGAATTTGTCAGCACAGATATCAGCTCTTCAAACTATTTTTAATAAAAACACAGATTATAGATGACTGACAAAGGGACAGCCTCGCTGCTGCTGTTAATACTTAGAATACTATTCCCTGTGTTGTCTCACAGTTTTCTATAGGACTACCTGGGGAGTAAGGTATTACTGAACATAAGCCAAAGTGGTAGCTGCACTCATGGAATGATGGACAGCAGCAGAAGTAATGTAAGTTTTGCCTTGATGGACTGGGAACCTATTCTGCATCGTTTTAGACTATTTTTCTGAATAGAGTTTACTCATGCAACTGTTTTTCTGACCTCTGGCTCCAGACTTACTCGTTTTCCTTGCTTTTAAAGATTCAACGCTGGCAAATTCCTCACATATGTTCACTGTAGTGGATTTGGGTGCTGCATAGGGGCAGTTAGTGCAGGGGGTGGCGGAGGGAAGATTAGAGAGAAATAACTAAACACAGGCTTAAAAACTGGAGTGGGGTGGGAGGCGGGAGCAGTGTGCTGAAAGAAAAGGGGAGGAAAAAAGCTTTCTAAACCAAGATGTGTATTTCGTGTCACATAAAATACAGCATTTATTGTTTGCCCAGTTTACTGGTCATGGAGTCTTTCTCTTAAATGGCACTTACCCCCTCATACACTAAATTATATGGTTAAGTATAAGTCAATGTATGTGATGCTGGCTGTGGCAGTTGTGCATTCAAGTTGGAGGTGCTGTTGTCTATGTGTATTTCTGAACATCTGGTCTTTTAAACCTCAAAAAAAGCAGAAGCAGCTGTTTTTGAGTATTCTTGCAGTATATTGTCTTTGTATTCTTGAAAGATTTTTTAAAAATTTGTTTAACATACTGTATTTACAGTAACATTGGAACTACAACTTCATGGGAAGCTACCAACTGTATCACAGCTAGAATACTTTGTGCAAAGAATGTTCCAACAATATGTCTTTGGGGATGTGTTTGGGGGAAAGCCAACAATTCTGAAATATTTCATATAGATTCATGACTCTCCACATGTTATTTTAGTCTTCTAGATCACAGAATGTGGCACACTCAAGATTTATTTCTTTTCCATATTTTAACAGTTGTTTGTCAGAGGTCTTTGTCCTATTTTTAAGATGACTTTTGCAGCTTCCTTTTTTGCCTTTTATTTTGTTCACATGATTCCAGAATACTTGATTTTTACTTTGGGAATATCTTGACTCTTGGTCTTTCCCTTTGTATCAACACATTATTTCTGTAATTTAAAAAGCATTACAAAATTTGGGCTGCTTTTGAAAGCTAGATTTGGGTTTTATTTGCTGCTTGAAATCATTAGTGTGGATGGTAATGAAGCCAAGCTAAGAGCAGGTTTGTTCATCTCCTTTCTCATTCCTTGATGCGATTAAGTCTTCCATGTTGTTCCTTTTTTGTTTTGCAGCCTGTAGAAGTTTGTCTTTTTACTAAAGGAGAGGGAAATGATGGTTAAAAGTAGCAATCGGTTGGGACCTAAACAACTCCCTGTTGCATAGCATTTTGTCATAGCACGGTATCGTACCTCAGCCCCACTGAACGTGACGCCAGGCAGAAAGCCCAATACCCATTCAGGAGAAAGTGCATAAAGTGAAATTACAGACACACAAATAAACCAAAGTTGAATATTTTATGTTTGCTATGAAACCCCCTTCAAGAAATCACAGCCACTTTATTGTGAAAAGGCTGTGTTCTGTGACCACAGACATTTTCTAAACCAGTATCTTTGTATAACCTTAATAATTTTGTGTAGTCTATGTGTTATTACAGCTTTAGAACTGGAACTTTATACCTTGTTGTTAAAAAACAAAAATAAAATAGCAGGCTGTCAACTGTGAGGTCCAGATGCCTGTTAGACTAACTATATAAATTGCTTAAAATTATTTAGGTGGGCATATCTATGTGGAGAATGTTCTTGCCACCCACATCTTATACCTAGATTTGTACTATCAGTAATTACACAGGAAAAACACCCCTTCAAAAAAGAGAAAAAAGCCTTCCATAAAGTTCTTGTATGCCATAACAAAGCCATAAAGAACACAAATCCCATGTTTTTTCTCTTCCTTTCTAGGTCACCTTTATCTAACTTCATGTTGCTCTACTCACTGACCTCTGAAATGGAGCAGTCATCCAATGACAGCCTGCTTCAGGCTAAAACTCTTTTCCTTTGCAAACTGCAATGTTTTCCATTAATAAACTCTCTAAGGTCACACGTTAGTAACGAAAATATATGCATGTTTGTAGCAACCAGCAGTGCTGCAGAAGCACTTTAAAAGAGCACATGCTATCGGCACATCGGAGTGGTGGCAGCACTGGTACATAGAACTACAGCTTGCCAGAAATAGCAGGAGGTGACGACTTGTTTGTGAATACTGGCTTAGAATTAACATTTCTTATGTGCATCCAGTTTAGGTGAGGACTGTTCTCTGAGAGCATGGCCTGACCTTGCTCTGAGCACCCGCATTCAGTACGTCAGTGGCTCAGTTGGGTGCACTGTTGTTGTTCCAAGGCAGCCCAAGATCAGGCTGTCTACAAATCCCACCTGCCTTTGCAGCAGATGCTGGAAGGTCACAGGTGACCTGTGACCCAATTTTCTCTTCCCTTGTCGTTCTTCAGTTTGTCTCTGCATGTGTAAAATTCTTTACCTTACCACTTAGGTCTGCATCCACCCAGTGTGGAAGATGAGGTAGTGTATGCAGTGATGTAGGGACCAAAGAAAAAATCTTAACTAGTATTTGCAACAGTGGTGGATCAATTTGTTTGTATGCTTATACAATGTGATGGCTCTTGTGGCACAGGCATAAAATTGGTAACCTAGCAGGATCTTTACTTTGCACAGCTTAAGCTGCTTTGCTGCTGGAGGCTCCCCCAACTATCTCCAACACCTCAAACAGAAGGACAGTGAAGGCATGAAGACATCCTCATTATCCCTGTTCACAAACCAGTTCAAGTATGAGCGTAAATGTTTAACCTGGTGCTGTGTGCAGTTGCTTTGGTGCTTTCTAGTCCTACTTGTTTTCATACTGATCACTTCATTGCACTGTAGATATTTGCTGGTCTAAATTACATCAAGGATTTCTGAAGTGCTCTCCATTATGTGCTGCAAATACACAGGTTGTATGTATATAGTTAGTAAGTGTCTTCCCTCTCTTTTTCTTTAACTGAGCAGGTTAAAAGTCTTCACCTGATTAAAAGAGACAGGAGCAAATTCAGAGTGGCAGTATGTCTGAAGACACCCTAGAATAAAGGCCCTTTTGGAAACCACTGCATTTGTCCACCAAAAACCTTTAAGAGGACAATTCCTGTTGCCAGTCCTCTGATGTGCCGCTTTGGAAAGGAAAGGCAGGGAATGCAGGTGATTCTTGCAAGCTTCAAAGCTCCCCGTCTCCCTTAAGAGACGGATAACAAATCATCTGAATTCTCTGCATCATTCTGGCCTCTCTGCTTCCTAGTTCGGAGCCAAACATATGGTGACTGGCTGCGGGCAACATCCTTCAAGCTGGCAGGACAGGAATGCTGGCTGTCAGCTCATCTGCCCCTTTCTTTCTGCTGCTTCCAAGGAGCGCCTACGATATCGCTCTCGTGCTGATATTTGAGTGGGCCCAGACTTTTTTTATTGCTCCAACCAGGGAAGCCATCGGGCACTCCAAAAAGCTATGAACCTGAGCCAAACACAGACAAATTAAGGAGTGAGAGCAGAAGAGTTACATCTGGCAGGTCAAGCTGGGTGCAAAATGGCTTTGGAACTGCTGAAATGGAAGAGGAATTTCACCATGTTGAACTTCTCACGAGAAAGCAGCCTACTCTTCCGTGTCCTCCTCCCAAGTGAGTCAGCCCAAGTGGTATGCAGTTTACAGTATGGCTCTGGAGGAAAAAAATAACAATGGGCCTGAGAATCCCAAGGAGATAAAGATGCTTATTATAGAGCCCTTGTACTGCTAAGCTGTATTTTCTCCCAAGGGCAAAATGTTAACAAGTAGTAGCGGTCAGTGGGAATAGCAATTTAAAAGCATTATTCTCTTTTTTTGGAGAAAGACTTGAAAAACTGTCTTAATGAAAATTCCATTTCCTTTCAAGTGTTTTACTACTACATTATTGATACCATTTCCTTTTCAGAATGTCATTTACACATAAATATAATCCTTCCCTTTCTTCTTAATTAGCCTGTGCCAGCTCAGGGTCTCTTCTGAATGCTGGATACGATCTGTGGAAAGAGCAGGGCATGTAGATTTTTATTTTTTTTTAATGGGGAAAATCAGAATGTGTACTTCAACTTGATGTGTACTTATGTATGTAGGCATGCATGTATGCACAGTGCATGTGTACATGTCCTTATAGGATTTGGTCTGCTCACTTTCTTAGCATGCTGCTGACTATGAGCTTGGTATCGTACCTTGAAGTTGTACTGGTGCAGGCTCATTTAAATTACAGATATTGCTCCCAGGAAGGTCAAGAGAATCATTTGATAGTTACTGCTAAAGGAATAGTCACTGATCAGCCAAATGTCATGTGTTTGAAGCACTAACTGTTAAGCCAGTGATGAGGAGCTGAGCAGCCCCATAACAACTCTGTTAACCACTCTAACTGGGTACCATGGACTTAGTTAGCTGCACCTTTTCCTTGGGGGCAACTGGTCCTCAAGGCTGAGGAGAACTGAGAATCAGTGAATCACAGCCATAAAATGAGATTGACTTTGTCTCCTCTTTTGTACGACCTGCTTTGCTTCCCATGTGTTGTTCATTTCTGCTAACGTAAAGCTGGAAGCCAGATGCAAAATGGGATGCTATTTTTGCTGTTCCCCTGGGACAGTAATAATAGTTTTATAGAGTAAATGGCAAGGGTTTTTGCTCTTTCTGTTGTGGGAGCAGGGGTGGGCTGTGAGTTCAATAGTGAGCATCCATGCAGGATCTTCCACAGACTGTTACTTTCTCAGCTCCTGAGTACTTTTGTTTCCCCTCTAATGCCCTGTCAGCTACTGGTAGGATTATATAAAGCACATAGTGTTGTTAAAACTATCTAAGAAATTTTTCAGAGTGAATCTCTGTTTCCCTGAACAATCCCAGAAAAGTAAAACGAAGCAATGTGATGGGTATAAGGGTCAGTAGGGACAGGAATGCAAAGCCAATGTGAAGTTTTGAGAGAAGGGGTGAAAGGAGTCTTAGACAAATTACTGGGGTTAGAGGGGTCTTGGTAGATAAATCACTACTTAATGATTATCTAGATTGTTGAATAATATAAAAGAATTATGCTAGTAGATAGGATTTGATGCGTTATCCATTATTGTACAAACCCACTGAAAGGGAGAGTCCTGTAATCCCTCACAAAGGACAGTTCCTGATAAGGAACAGGTGTTTGCCCCAAGAACCAGTTAAGGTTGACCTCGCAGTTTGGATGAACACTAAGAAGTAACTGAGCCTGCACAAGATGAGGTTAAAAGTTTACCGTGAGGAAGACCTACAGCCTTCATCTCTACGACCCCCGATGGCCACCATAAAGGGGCGCTGCGCAAGCACAGTCAAGAGAAACCTAGGGGAGTGACCTCTTGGAACTAATTTTAATATGAAGTGGGGACAGTTCATGCATATGTATAAGAGTATTGAGAAATCTTATGTATATGTAACACTTGATTGTTTAAATTTGAAGTGAGTTGCCACGTCAGGTGTGCACGACTTCAGTGGGACTACCCCCCATGCTGCCCAGTGCTGAATAAACATACCTATTTTACAATCTCAGTGATTGTGGAGTCTGTTTCCACACGTCAGTTTGAATTTAGCTCTAGATGTAAAAGACCAGAATGTTAAAAGCCTCATTGGAAGATGCAAATAGAGATGCCTGCAGAGGTGAGTGAGGCCAAATCTTTCTGGCAAAAGAGGAAGAAAAAATTCCATTCCATGTATTTCTTCCAGGCATATGTAATGCAATACACATTCTTTTGGTCAAAACTATAACCTTTACGTAATTAATGTAAGTACAATCACATGAGGCTCTTTCTGTGAAACAAAACAACCACAGTTGAAAGCATTCTTCTCAAACATGCTATTTCTGGACCTGGCCGTAGTTTTATATGCGGAAGTTTATGCCTGATAGAATCATACAGTCAGCTCACATGAAGTAGGATACAAGATGGCTGAAGGTACCTTAATTTCAGGCCTAACTAAACCTTTGATCCTTTGCCCAGAAATGAACATGCCTTTATTAGATTCTTCTCTTTACAGATGTCATGTTTTTCCTGGAAATTACCATCATTACTTTAGTAGAGTTGAAACTGTTTTCCAAGCAACTGCTATCAAATCAGTCTCAAAGCTACTTTATCTAAAGGTGTATAAAGTAACCATTTCATGGAATTAAGATTGTTAATAAAGACTATTTAGCAGGTTCCCCTTTCATTATAACCTGATGGGTCTGATCCAGCTCGAATTGCCCAGATTCTCTTGAGAAAAACAGATCTGTATTTTCAAACTAGTCTGAACTTACATCCAGATGCCTTGGGTAGGAAATCTGCATATTGTTCTGATTCTTGTCCTAGGATGTACTGCAGCCTAAAGATTTTGAAGGCCAGATTGCTTTCTTTCATTAGTGCTGGTAAACCTGTGCAGCTGCCTCCAGGCTAGTTCATTGTCTCCAGAAGTGTCTCTTTCAAGCCACAACAGCAGAATAAAGATCACAGTAGTACTAGGAATATTTTTATTTGTGACTTGAGAGGATGGCATCGAAGGAGGTCAGTGAAGCAGATATCCTGAAAGGCAGACATAAACAAAGGTTTGGTTTTGTACGCATATTATTTAATAGGTGGAAGGATCCTTTAGCAACATGTATTTTGCAGTTGACTAAAACTTCTGCAGAGTGTCTAAAATAAGTCATTGTGGGCTAAAGAATTTATCTCAGTCTGTGGATGCTATGTGTGACCCAAGAAGTTAGGAATAGGTTGCAGTAGAGATACAGGCTGTATCCTGTTTCCCACTTTCTCCTTTACCAATAACAGGATTTTGCTCTAAGTTGCTGTGTTATCCTGCCTGATAGTCACAGCTCACCTGCTTCTCCTCCTCTTTCCTTTAACCACCATCACAAGGGAAAACTGACCCCTTTACATTATTATCTTCTCTTTTTGCCACAGCTTGCTGTAAGGACACGGTAGGGATAGAAGAGGCAGTTTGAGTTCATTTACTTACCTTTACTCAGTTGCAACTCAGTCTTTACTCAGACAGTGGATGTAGTCTGTCTCCAAATGAATATTTCTCCTGTGGCACAGCAACTTGTGTAAGCAAAACTCTTTGTCAACTTACTACTCAGATGAGTTTTGAAGGGAAGAATGTGCAATATTAGGCAATTCTAGAAAATAAATGGTTTCCAGACAGGATTTTCCTCTGCAGACAATAAAGTAAACTGTGTCTCTGCCCCTTATGTATGTAATTGATTCAAGGTGGCCTGTCTTGGGTAAACACTGAAGGGGTGTGTGTGTGGGGGGAGAATTAAAAATGGTTGTTAGAGCATGTGGAATTTACATGGTGAAAACAGAAATCTGAACATAAGCTTTCACAGCTAGAATGAGAAACTTTTCGAAGAACAACATTGAAAATTATTGAGGCTTCAAGTACATGCTTCAGCATCTTGCTTGTGTCTATCGTCTTGCTGTGCTAGCTTTGTGCAATGTTATGTTCTTCCAGAAAAAGAGCGTAACAGCTGGTCCCAATTATCTTAACTACAGTGTGACTACACACATGAATGTCCCCCATTTTCATTTAGTTCCATTGCTTAATGAATGAGTTATTAAAAAAAAGGCAAAAAACCCCCAAACCATGGCGTTTGTACTCTGTTCCACCATTTGTTTCTGTTTACTCACATCAGTGGACCTCAGCTCACATGATCTCCCTGATCAGAGGCCAGCAGATTTGATCAGAGAGCTTTGCAGAATTAAACAGGCACAGTAGAAAAGATTATGTTTGATACAGAATAACATAAAAAGTTCCTCC
The DNA here is from genome assembly GCA_026212715.1 of Elanus axillaris. Lineage (NCBI taxonomy): Eukaryota > Metazoa > Chordata > Aves > Accipitriformes > Accipitridae > Elanus > Elanus axillaris. The sequence goes on along the minus strand of JANZLQ010000007.1, from coordinate 18,667,837 downwards.
TGGAACTAAATGACATTTTTTAACGATGCTACAAATGAGAACAACTGTACTAATAAGAATGCCTTTTTTATTTCAGATTAAGGGTAACTGAAAATGACCCAACATTTTGGACCTGTGACCTTTATCAAAGTCAGACTCCTGGCTACAGCAAGTTATTAAGGCAAAACCTGTATGCTCTGTACTGTCCTTGATAAAGGTCACGTGAGAGTAAATGTCAGACCTTTTCCATCTCTTCACCTTAAGTAAAAACACTATTCCATGTACTAAAGCTGTCTCGATTCATTTAGTGTTTTAAGGAATTATTTGGGTCCAGTGTGCCCAGAGGAGTTTTGTGTTCGTTTATAACAAATGAGATGCTGAGTTTGGAACAGGCAGCACCCTGGAGCACCTGCATCATGCATTAGGGAGTAGTCAGGCTGTTCATCCGCCTCTGTTTGGGACTCACCTTGCCCTTTTAGAAGTCAGGTGAGAACAAAGAAGAAAGCTTCAGGAGGCAGTCTGGCACTCAGAAACTACAGGGAGTAGTATGTTGTTAATATACAGCCAGTGTTTTTTCAGGCTGTCCTTTATAAATAGTTTTCACCACAGGCCAGTTTCCTCTCACATGTGATGCTTGCAACGGCCCTGTGCAGGAATCATTCCTCTTGCCAGACGTGGCCTCCTCTGCCCAGTTGCCCTCACTGGTTTCTTAGGAACTGAACTACAGGCTGCTTTGCAACTGAGCTGGTACAGACCGTGCTGAGTTTTCTGACCCCTGTTTGTCGATAACTGGGTTGGAGATTTTGGGGAAAAGCATGCCTTGGAGTCAGTGAATGCATTCGTGTGGCTTCTTCTTTGAGCCAGCACTCAAAATATTTTTCTGAAGAATTTCTTACTGTTTATCTAAGTACAAATAATGCACATTATTTAGCATTATCAGTGGCTCTGGCCAGGACACCTCAGCCCATAAAGATGAAGTGGTCACAGCCTCAGAAGCTGCCAAGACCTGGGTGTTCTCTGTGGAGAACTGTGGAGATGGGACCTTGCCAGTGTGGGTACCATAGCAGTCAAAGAATTCCAGCTTCGTAACTTCGAAAAGCCCAGTAAATCCTTTAGGGTAGCTCTCTGATGAATGCATGCTGGCACCATAGCAGGGCCTTGAGGACCGCACAAGGTTTGAGGAGGCAATGGAGGTATATGGTAAAGCTGGCCAACCCCAGGGAAGTAGATGAGAACCTATGGTTTCCTGCACCGGGTAAGACTTTCAGCTTCAGCTGCATGACAGGACAGGAAAGGGTAAGTTCTTGTCTGGTTCTACATCACAAGCTTCCTGCAGCATTTTGCAGTCAGCATGGGGAAGGGAGAGAGGTTTCACTTTGCTCTGGCCAGGCAAGTTCCTGATAGCAGTTATATTCATGCCTAAGGAAGATATATTTTTCATTTTTCCTGATGGCCTCCCCAGATAGCTCATCCTTTCCTTCCCTTCCATCTTTTCCCACTGATTTCCTGACTAACACTGTCCTCAGGAGAGATTCTGTTCAGGCTCGATTGGGGATATAAGGTTAATGTAGTAATTATTTTGACCAAACAAGCATACTTAATCTGGATTTGCAAGATGTCAGGGTGTCTGTCTTATGCGCTTCATTTCATTTGAGCCTTAACTTGGGCTCATTTGCTACCTGACTTTAGGAATGTATCTGGTAGTTCTCTTATTGTGATGTGTGAAGTGAGTTGTCTGTTAAAATCTATAACATAATTGTGAAATATCCATGAATAAAATCTCTAGGTGGGTGTAAACTGTTCCTGAAAGGAATAGTGCAAGCTGCATTTGAAAATGCTGTCCTGAAATAATACTATATAGATTTACTATAGGGAATAAATAGAACTCGTTTCCTTCAATGAAAGGAAGGGAGGGTCACTGTGCAAGCTGTTCGCTCAGATCCATTCCTTCTGTTGCTAAATAAGGCAAGCATTTAGAATAGGCTAATAACACACTCACGATTATTTGCATTCACCTACCTTTAAAATAATGGCATACAGAATTGTTTAAAGTCATAGTATCTGATAAATCTCATGACTGTACAATACAATGGGAGAAACAAAGGCTACAAGAGCCTGTAGTACTCATATTCTAGTATTCTGAAACAAGATAAAAACTACAACTGCAAATAAATGGACTGCTATTTAAAAAATATTTATGCTTTAAGAATATTTTGCCATTTCTTTTTGAGGAATGACTGACCTGTCTAGGTCTAGTTTGGCTATATCAGCTAAGAGGTCTGGATGCTTACATACTATCTGAGCAGATTACACTAGCCAGATTGTGGGAGGCTTTTTTGTTTGAAAAAATAACATGCTATACAAGCTTCCTTTTCCCTCTTGCAACAGGATGTGACCTCCTCCTTTCACTCTCCATTTAAGACAGCCTGTCTGAGGAAAGCAGTGAGCCTGGCAACTTGTCACTCACTGGGGTAGAAATCTTGTTTGGGAATTGGGCTGAGATGGTCTAACCCTGAGGCAGAGGCTAGCTGAACCACTGCAAAAATGTGTTAGGCTTTGTGAATCTGAGGGGATTTTTGTTACAGAGAACAGGTCCATGGCAGTGTTTTGTGTGATATCAAAGGAAGCTACTATATGACAAGTAACTTGCTCAAAAGAAAAAAAAAAAAAAGAAAAGGTTATACAAAAGACCTTTGTGTATCTCCCAGGGCAGCTCTGCATCAGGATGCTTCTACTACAGAAAGTTCCTCTGTAATAACACAAGAGAGTGAACACTGATTCTCCTTTAACTATGTGGTTACAAATGTTTTTAAGGCAATTAAAAAATGCCTAACATTTTACCATTTGCTTGTACTAGTTCTGGCTGGCTGCCTAAAGTTCACAGGAATGTCTCAAATCCAAGTGTTTAATAATCTCCTGGGTTGTCTGTTCCATATTTCAAAACACTAAAGCAGCAACACTTCCAGAACTATAAACAAACACAATCAAATATCACCGTATGCTTCCTACTTTAAAAATAGATGAACAATGTGGATAATATATTTTTTATTTACTGCTTTCAAATATGGTATCAAAGATAGCTTTTCACTGTCATCAAGAAGTATATTTACAGAGAAGTTATATTTAATAACAATAAGAAAAATAATTTTTTCCAGGCATATTGTCTGCATCTTAAGGCAAAGTAACAAACTTAGTTGCACTTCTGTCTTTTAAGGGTGGGTTTTTCAGAAGATCTTACTGGTGACCAGCTTTATTTCTACAAAAGACAGTAAGTTCTTGTTTTTGATTTAAGTCAGTGCAATCAAGTAGTGCTGAATGCTTTTAGAAATTCCACCTATCCTCCAGTACTCCAGAGTGTGACTTAAATTACATATTCATTTACTGTCTCTTACTTTTGCTGTGAGCTAATTTAGTAACTGTTGTTTCACACCTATGCAGTTTTGAGTATTTTTATTTCCATAAATATTGGCAACAGCTTTAAAATTCTGTTTCTTACTGTCTCTGTCCCATTCAAAAAATGAGACATTTGCTCCTAATTCACTTGGGTATTTCATGAGTCACCATTTCCCACCTCTTACTACTCACTATTTCAAGAATGTGATCTATTTGCTGAATCCATTTTGTATCCAGCTATTCCCATTTCTCAGAAGCGTTTTCATCTGGAGCCTCAGTTCTTCATGTAAATAAAACTAAATGACAAAATACTTCAAATATTAAATGCAGGATGGGACAAGCCGTGTTCTTACTGTCTTAAAATATAACAGAAAGGTTCATTAGCATCTGAAATCTTCAGTCACAAGTTCATTTCTGAAGGTAATGCCTTATTCAGCAAACCTTTAAAATTGTCTGACTGGCATTTTTTATGCTGCAATCCAAAGTGCACTCGGCTCCTCGGAGAGGCTACCGTGTCCATCAGTGGGGTTTGGACAAGGACCAAAGAACAACGTGCGGTCAGGTAGGAGGCTCTGCCAGAGTGGAACAAGGCTATAGTCTCCAGAACAGGATGAATTGGCCAGTCAGGTCTATAAAGATTTTTTTAATAATATTACTTTTGGCAGGGTCTCAGTCACCTCTTCTTTCTTCCTTTTTCATAGTACTCATTTTGGCAGAGCTCAGAAAATTCTTGGCTCTTACGAAGATTCTTGAAGTGTCGCATTTAAAAAGTTTTGAAACAATGAACTGTCCCAGAAAGGATTAAGAGCCTTCATTTTTCTTCAGACACATATTCAAACCCTGAAACAATTAAACAGGATGGAGGACAGAAACTAAATAGCAGTGGCAACGACAGGGAAACATATCTTCAGGTAATAATGTCATCTTGTTCTAAAGAATGTTTGATATGATTTCTGCATTGAAGGGCATTTATTTCAATGCCATTTAATTTATTTCTCTTCATCTATTAAAAATATTTAGAAAGGAATATTGATCGAAAAGTTTAAAGTGCCAGAGTTTTTGTAATTTCAAACAACTTCAATTGCTGAAATACATACAGGTATAATGGCATATCAAAAAGAAGAAAAAATGCTTTTTTAGATACACTTTAATATATAGGGAACAGTGATAGCTTACTGTGAAGGAGATGAGTTTAAGTATAGATCCTATTAGATTTTTATTGTTCTAAGATATGTAGAAAACTTGCAGTCATGTAGTCCAATGGAATATGGGAGATAAAAAATTCAGACTTCTCAGAAAATAATGGACTTTTTGTTTTCTGCTGAAAACCTTTGGAAAAAAAAGCTTCTTGAAATCTTGACAGTATAATTTGTCAAAGTAGCAGCACACTTAGTAGACTCCACATCTGGGCCATGGTTCAGTGTTTTTAAGCAAGTGCTTAACTACATGCAACATCAGTAGCTTCTGCTAGACTTGTTAGTGTCACTCACATAGTAATACTTAACAGCGCACAAAGTACTTGACTATTGCAAGGTCAAAACATTCATTCACATTTAATGATTTTTGGAAGTCCTTCTCTGTGTTCAAACCTTACAGACTTCAAAGATTAAGACTGTTATGAGCTGGTTCTCATTAATGACTAATGCCTATTCCTGAAAGTGTTATCTGCTGTTGTTATTAGGCACAGCAGTAATAGTTCTGTTGGTACTTTCAGCCAGTATCTGAGCTGGAGAAATATACTAAAAAAAAAATAATCTGACATTAAAAAAAGAAAGTTCATTATTAACTACCTATTTTTAATATTGGGCTGTGGGACAGACATTGATTTTTATAAAAATGTGCCTGTTATTTAAATGTATGGTCTGTGTATGACTAGACCTTGATGTACTAATAGGCTTTTAAAATGCATTATTCTACCATACATTACAAATGGAGTGGCCAATTTGAAAGTCCCTAAAGTGCTATTCATTTTAACATGTGCAAGAAATAATTAAAAATGTAAGGTAATAGATGGCTCAGATTTAATGTGTTTTCATGGGATTTAAAATACCTAGAATGCCAAGAACCACAGAACTGTAGCCTGGAACTGTCAATGCAACTTAGTAACTTTTCTGAGCTGCAGATATGCAGGTAAAAAATACATTTGGTGGGAAAAAAAGTTTTGTTTCGTTTCTTAAAAACTGGGACTGTTATCACCCTGTGGAGAAATAAGATGTTCCATAAAAATTATTTCCCTTAGGCACTCCAGTACAACTGAATGAGAGCTCATTCTTTTTTACAGTGTGTCTAGTGCTATCCAGTTGTTGCTCCACAGCTTAGCAATAACTACGTTCAAAGGTGTCAAAACATAAAACTTTGTTGCTCTTCAAAATCAAAGTTGCTCTATCAATGTTTTCTTTGTGATTTATTTGGATGATTCTCCTAATGAAAGGAGGAAATAAGAATGTTTTATTTCCCTTTGTAGTATTAAATTAGAATTAATAAATACTAAATCAGGGAAAAAGTTAGGAAGTAGTATACGTTTGTGAATAAAAAGAAGTGTGTGTGTAGTGTAACAGTATGGACTATAGACGTACATTGGACATTTATTTGCAGATGTAATTCCCTGTTTCTGTAATTGCAAGTTAATTTGCCCTAAGGCCTTTTTCATACTTTCATCCAACTCCATCTTCAAGCAGGAGGATTGTCTTCCACTGCTGATATAAGAATGCTGCTTCAGTATCACACTGGTCTGAAAAAACTTTTCGTATTCCTAACCTTACTTGTATTAGTGGCCAGTAAATATCAATTTTCGTCTTGTGCTAACAGCATGCCGTATAGTAAATATCTCTCTATGATGTTCACCTGCGTATGGAATTTCCTGAGGATAAATGACTATTGCTGAGCCTAGTACCTAGGAATAAGCAAGATAAGATCTTTTATTTAGTATTCACAGGTAGATTCACCACCCAAACTATCCTGGAGCCTTTAGCTTTGTTAGATGGTAAGACACCTTACTGAAAAAGGTCTCTGTTTCAATCTGAGTTCATCTTCTTCAACATTTGTGACAAGAAAAATAAAGCATTGCAGGCAGGGATGCAGCAGTGTTTCATATATGACATAACCAATTCCCTATTTTTGTGGAAATACCTTTCTTGAGGCAGCAGAACTACATTTAGCTTTTTTATAGCTTCCCTGCATTGGTGGCTTGTTGGTAGACAACTGTATCTTTCTGTTATTTCTAGCTGAAAAATTCACAGTATAAACCAGGAACTATTACTAGTCCCTAACTGCATGACCTTATGCTTTTTACTATAGCATTTCATCCCTTTTCTACAATTTCACATCTCAAAATGCTCATTTTGCCTTGTATAATACTTCTTCTTGAATTCACAGTGCGTCTTGTGTTTGCATTATCAGGAAATTTATCAACATACTTCTACTTTTCTGTCAAGATGATTAATGAAAATAACGCATAAGATTGTTCACAAACATGATTCTTGAAGAACCATATCAGAAACATAGCTCTAGCCCCAGCTTTTAATGCAACCTTTGTTATCTCCACTTCACCCAGTTCCTTACCCATCTTACAGTTTTTCTAACTATTCTGCATATTTCCTAAACTGATATTTTCCTATGTACCACACTGCTTAATCTGAGATCCAATACTATTTCCTTCTTCTAGAAAAAAAGGTTTGTAAAAACTTAGTCTGGCCAGTCAGTCTGCAATTAAAAAAAAAAAAAATTATACTGCACCCACATTTGTTCATTTTCAGAACATTAGCATATACAACTGTTTTTGTAACTGCACAATAAAATCATATTGGGATGAATCCACCAAGATGAGTCAACTGAAGGTCTTCTGGACAGAGTGATAGGACAACTATTCCTGAAAACTACACAGAAGGATTTAATGCTTCCCAGAATTACGTGTTCCCAGTTGAACATAGATTAGTTTAAGAATAGCAAGAAACTCATATGGTATAGGTTAGTATATCTACATAGCGTAAGTCAATGAATTACAGATATCTTGTCTCTCTGATGGCAGTTTCTTTTCAACAGTGAAAAGTGACTTACACTGAGGTCCTCAAATTGACCAGCCAGTAGTCCAAAACATATATCTGTAAGCAGTTTTCAGGCAGGAAAGTATGTATTTGCAACATTTCTCCTACAGAACGAATAGGAAAGAAGGACCCGTGTCATTTGTTTGGAAATTACTTGGTCCTGCTGCCAATGACAAAACTCACTTGACTTCAACTGGGAGCAAGATTGGATTATATGGTATTTGTAATAGTAAATTTCTTTATGGTTTTCACATTTTCCTCAGTTATAAATGTAAACTTTGTCATAACTATAAACATTCCTTTTGCCAAGTCAAACCAAAAAGAAAGTCTCCCATTTCTTGAATGAATTCTTCTATTTTATGAGCTGGGTCTCCTGGTTCAAAATCTGGGTATCTTTTGTTGGTTTTGGTATTCTCTAGAGATGGGAAAGAAAGCTCCAAGAACAGTTAGTTACTATGCCCATGAAGACAGCAAAATCCAGAGTGTGCCCTTTCTTCTTCAGTTTCTCTTTCTTTCTGTGAAAAGTTTCTGGAATTCAAGGAATTTGGTGTTGTAGGTCATACTGTAAGTTATCATCATATCCTTCAGGGCAACTCAAATCATTCCTTCTCTTCAGAGTCTCTTTCTGGTCTCTACTAACGCTGCCTCAAAATCTGTATGAAAAACTGTATCTGAAAGTGTTCATCTGGGGACTGGGAAAAATGCTGCAGGGAGGGGTAAGGTAAAGAAGGGTCAAAATATGTTTTTTTAATGGTTCTCACATTTTATTCTCAGAGTCACATCATAAATAATAGCCTAACATTAAATAGGACGTAGACATTGTGAGACATTGTATGCGTTTGAGCTTAGTTCTTCAAGAAAGGGTCTGGAACCAGGTATCAAATATACAACAATCTTCAGGGATAATCATACACACTGGTAATGAAAACTATTGAGATGCTACTGGGTTGCAACATTTTGCTCAGTATACATCTTTCTGAAATCATTTGGTGGAAAAAAGATGGAAGATGACAGCCAGAGAAGTCATGGAGTCTCTCTCTGTAGAGATATTCAAAACTTGGACACAGTCCTGGAGACCTGCTCTTGTTGACCCTGCTTGAGCAGAACTGTTGGACTAGAGGACCTGAGGAGGTCCCATTGAGCTTCAATGATTCTATGGAACATTATTGGTAACCAATAAATACGACTCTTTCTTGCAAGAAAATGAAAGCCAAATTAGAAAAGCTATAGAATGGCTAACCTTGTAACATTTATTTGGCCAATATCTAAGCTTTCATACCAGTGCACATCAATTTCCAAAATCCGAATCTGAGCTCAGTATTTTAGCTAGTGTCTGTTACATTGTTGGTATTTTTAAAATACTGTCATTTCTGATATTCTGCAAGGTCAGACAATAGATACTACTTAATAAGCCACCAAGGTTAGTGTGGGCTTGAAAAAGAGTAAATTTGTAAGTATGGGCTAGCAGATCTAAGTGCTGTTCTCTGCTCTCCACTTGGTTAAGGATATGCTGTCATTAAATTGAGAGCCTTGGAAGCATGAAAGGTAGAAAAGAAGACACTGATTTGAGGCCTACCTGAAGTTATGTCTAGTAAACAACGTAGCTTTGGGGCTCTGGGATCTGGACCAGGGGATGTGAAAGAATTTGTTTGGTTTGCCAGGTTAGTGAGTGATGGATGAGGAAAAAGTAAGATGTCATCTAAAATTTGTCAATCATTTTGAAAAAAAAACCCAAAAGAAAACCTTCTTGGCTTTGTTTTGTTTGTTGGGTATTTTTGCTTTCACTGGTTTTGTTTCAATACTCTGCAGAAAGTGCTTTATTCCAAATCACACCGCTAGAACGTACTTCAGTATTTCTTTTTCTACTTACCCCATATCTCCTTCTGCTCCAGCTATTTTTTTTCTCTATCATATTAACTATCTTTTGGCATAGTCAAGTGCTCTGTGTTGAATATTATCTGTCTCAACCATCCTCAGAAAGAGTGGAATTTTGATCTGAAGGGAGAAGGGGGTTTTTGAAGCCAAGTCCTATGGAATCAATCTTGTAAGGGATTTTGAATCCCAGCAACTCTTTCTTAAATAAAACTTCCATTGATTTCAACAGGATTTTTCCTTTCATATGTGCTGAGAAATGTCCTATACAATTCATATCCAGTAAATTAACTGTAGCCATATACTATTATCAGACATTATAGGAAGCACTCAAATATAGCATATTCTTTTACATGGGTTTATTGAATGTTTAATTTCATAAAAGCAGAGGCAATTACTGGACTTTTTGATATACAATTTAAGTTCCTGGAGTGATTCCTACATCTCTGAATCAGCTTCCAAAGAGAGACAGAAATATGTTGAAGTGAGGAGTGTAGTTGGTAAGGCTTAAACTGCTATGCAGTTTCAGTTCCAGTTGCCCTGAGGACTCTAAGGGTTAAGGTAGCTTGGAAAGATCATGTGAATGCATATGTTACATATCTATTTTACATTTGTGACACAGAGCCTACTGTATGGTTCAAGGAAATCAATGCACAGCTTTTAGTAAAGCATCAGGGGGACTAACAGGACTATGTGCAGATTAGTGCGTATAAGGTGTCTTCCTCTCTGTCCAACAGTTAATTATTTACCAGGGACTCTGCCAGTGCTGACATGAACCCTTGCTGCTGAACTCTGTTTAAGCATTGTACATTTACAACAGACAAATTTTCTGACAAGATGTTTTTTAATTACAGGCATGAAAATACATGAGAATGTGATGAACATATAGCTTGCATGTTGGAAACTCAGCTGTTCTTCCCTTAGCAGAGCTGTAGCATAACTCTGTAAACAACCTCAGTGGAAACACAAGGGGAACCCAGGGCACTTCTCAAATAGCACGCCTCAGTTCAGCTTTTTCCCCTTCCCTTTGCCCAGCCTGTACTTTAACAGATAACTAACTCTGACAAGCACAGTCCTGTGGTGTGGAAGTACAGGTCTGAGATTTTGTGGAGGATTATACTTCATCATCTAAGAGTTCAAGTCATTAAGGGAGAAAAAGTGACTTTATTATAATTTCGGTTTTCCTTGCGTTAATCCTTATGGGTTTGCAATAACATTGGCAATGCTTACATCGTGCTGTGCTGAGAACAGGCGGTCTCCGTGAACTAATCTCTCACCACCCGCATGCGGCTCAGGAACTGCTCAACACTTCCTGGTTCAAAGCACCTTCAAACTTGGTTTCCACACTTCTTCTTGAGTTTGGCTTGCTCTATGAGTGCCTAAGCATGCATTGACAGTAAGACAGAATTTGCACTAATTGTCCTCTGGAGTGGTTTGAGGCTACAATGTGAGAGGGTGAAAGCTGCCAGACAGACAGAAAACCTAGAAGTAGCATCGGCTCTTGAGAAAAAGCAAAGCATGGAAGAGCAAAACCACAAGCAGGGGCTTAAAGTGCATAGCAAGGCCCTACTGTCTGTATCTTGAAGTGAAATGGGGTGGAGTTTTACCTCAACTTCCAGAAAAAATGTACGTCTGACCATAAGCTGCAAAGGTTTAGAGAGGGATGTAAATTCATTCTGAGCAAGTGAGCTCCAGAATCAGGGAGGAGAGTGAAATTAATTTACTGAGTTAATTAGGAAGCTGAGAAATACAAATATGTTGGCATGCTAAGCTGTCTTTCTTGCTCCTGGTGTTCTGGCTGCTATTTTTCTGTCTTTGATACGCACCTTGCTCCTTAGGTTTGAGTTGAATCACCAGTTACTGATGTATAGGAAAGCTTGCCTGGCTGTGATAGACTCACAGGAAAAAATATTTTTTTCTTTGTTCTGAGGTCAACACATTTCCCTAAGCAGGACTGGGCAGGTGTCTGGCATTCACAGAAGTACTCTTCTTTGAAACTGGATCACTGTCATCTGACAAATGTAGCTACATGTCAGGAGAGGTTGGTCTGAAAGTAAATTCTCTGTTAAATTAATAACAAGAACAAATAACAGGACCTTCTTAGTCACTTGATAGACTGCACAGACCAGGCCTGTCCTTATTCCTGGAGTAGAAATAATCTCCTCCATTTGTAGTTCTTCTAAGTCTTCTCCACAGGAAATTTTTACAACAGGTTTCTTTGTAGAAGCCTTGTTAATAGACGTAACCAAGAATGCATTTCCCTTTACTATGTTTCAAGTCTGTGAAAAGGCCTTTCAGACTCTCGAGAACTGTTTCTATTGTAAGCCTGTATATGCTTTTCTTCAGTGAGGAATTCACATTTCAAACATATTTCTGAGAGGAACTAGGGGCTGTCTTATCCCAAGAGGTCAATGGACAGAAGTATCTATCTAGACCAAATTGCTTCTAAAGCTTACTTGATGACAGAAAAGGAATGTCTTACTACTGAAAGGCTTTGAATCTCTTCACAACTGCCTCTTCAGTAACCAGTCAGAATTGATGTCTCTTTCAGACATCTGACTTTACAGGAAAATGTCAGTATCTGAAATAAAATTATGGTACTTAGCCCTCAGCCCTATTCTTTCAGAAGCAGAATACTATATTTCCATTTCTTTAGTCTGGAAGAATTTGACATTTGCTATATGGGTTTGATGACCCTTGCTTACTTGTATGTGAATGTCTAAGAAGTGAACAAACTCAAGAACAGCCCAGCATAGAAAAGAATTAAGGACTGAAATTGTCAGGACAGATTTAGGTCTTCCTCAGTGCAATACGGAAAGTATTGCATCTTATTTGCTGCTGATAATCAAGGAAAAACAAGAAACAAAGAAAAGGAAAGAAGCTTCAGAAAGGAACTGCTCTTACAGAGGACTAATTTGTTTCATGGATTAGGTCTGTAAGCATAAACATTTCTCCATGGTTGGACACCTGATGTAATGGACTTTCCCTGCTTACCTGTTTCTTGTTCCAAGCATTTTTTCTTGTTTGAGGTGGAGGGTTTGGCTTTTGTAATTTTCTTGTTAGAGATTTTTGTAAGTTCTTTTGTGCTCTCAGAGGCTTTGACTTTCTTAAAATTGAAAGGATTTCCATTTAATTTTACACTTTTCTTTCTCTTTTTCTAATGCCTTATGCCTCTCCCCATTTTCCCCCCTTTCCTTTCCTTCTTGCCTTCACCTAGTCTTCTGATTTCCTTCTTTCTTTTGCTTTTCTACTCTTAATTGCTGCTTTTGGAAAGCCAAAGTGAAAAAAGGGCTTACATATTCTTTCCACAGCAATAACAGACATTAACTGCAATTTCTCTGAACATCTACCAAGAGCTTACGGAAAGAAGGCTTTCTTTTTTCTTTACTTTAAACTCTCTGAGAGTGCATTGTTGTGTTCTAAAGCAAAATGTCTTGAGGTGAAGTCAGTAAGTGCTGTTACAAGGCATTACTAGGGGTCTGTAATGTGATAACACAATACCAATTAGTGAATCTCAATGGATATAATTGGAAAAATTTCCAATTATATTATAATTATAGGTTAATTTATGAAGCTTCCATAATTATAAAGTGTTTTAACTGTCTATCTTACACTTTTAAGTACTTAATGTGGCAATACTAGCAGGGAGCTAAAAGAGAGCAATCTTAATATATGTAAGGATGTCTTTGTTTTTTTTTTTTTTTTAGGAGTAGAAAATCAGTGAACTTAATACCAGAGATATTAGAGTTGCACTGATCCTGTAGGCTGGTCAGTGCCTTCTGCCACTGAGTGCTCAGATTCTCAAGGCAAGCATTCATGGTCTTGCAGGAGTGACCGCTAAATGAACATTCCCTTAGGCTAGCTCAGGTTATGCTGGGCTCTCATGATAAGTAATATGCTTAGCCTGAGGGGAAAGTAAGGGGAATGAGCTTGCTTCAATAAATTTTGCTATTTCACACCAACTTTACCCCTTTCATGCTCTCCCTTCTACTACTCCTTTGCATGCTGTCTGCACATATATTGACACATTCAGACTGGGAAGAAATGTTCATGCATGTTGCAAAGACTCTAGGTCTTCACATGCATTCTTTCTACCCTTTCCAGGGCACATTTTCTCTAGCTAATAATCATGTTTCATTTGAAGCAGCATTGCAAAACTCCCAACATTCCTGACATTGAATGTCGCAGTTTCATAAGAAAACTAGAGGAATGGTAAAATTCTCTGGAAGAATAATGAAAACTGTATAGAATAATAAAATCCCCAGTCATCGGTACCTTGACTACATAGCATTGTTATCCTGTCTATCCAGAAAGGATGAAGACAGTTATTCAGAGAGAAGTAAAAAAATGGAGCTGCGTATTTTTACCCCGAAACTTCATGTCATGGTCTTGATTCAGCAGTGCAATAATTCAGCAGTAACTTGGGAATTCTAATAGGTTTTCAACTGGGACAGATTAAAAAATGAAAATACAAACAGATATTTCCATGTTAAAATCTCTCCACTGTGTTTTAGTGAATGTGTGCACTCCTACCTACAAGAGAAGTACAAGACATAGACATCATAGCTTTAAATGCGCTGGGTATGGCATTCATTGTAAAGACACAAAGTATAGCAGGATTTAGTAGAGAAAAAATAGCATCTTTATCTGCTCATGGAATTTTAACTTCCAAATTAAGCACAAGGCAGAATAACTAAATCATGTGTCTTCACTATGGAGTGTGGGACAATAGAATCAGAAAGACTGTTCAATATTTTTTTTTTTCATGGAAATTTGGTCAGTGGCAGATGATTTGGGCTTCTAAAAATGGATGGATAAAGTTGAATATGAGTAAAGAGGAGCTTGGCATAGAGGAAGGCAGAATGACAACAGGAAGTTCAGACAAATTTGGATAATCATTTAAAAAGCATCAGAATTTTGAAGCATTATCTGAATCAAACTGTTAGTTCATCTACCTTTACCCTTACTACTTTACTCCTTGGCTTGGCCATTATCCCTATGTATAGCTTCTATGCTGGCACACATCAGTATTTAATCTTTTACTTCAAACAATGCAGGAATTATTTTACATCCTTTCCATGTGTTCCTTATTAGTGTCTTGAAAGCAGAGGGATGGACCTCCCAGCATTTCCTGCTCAGAAAACTTTCAGTTCTAAATGTCTAGAGAATATCTGAAAATATTTGTTTATAAACAGATTTTTAGAACTTAGCTGCATATTCAGGGCCAGGCTGGATGTGAAAGACATTTACAGTTGTCACATAGGCAGATCTGGAATGTTAGTTGTTTATTACAGGAAGAAAGGTCTTGGAGAGCCAAATAAAAGAGAACTGTAAGTTTGATAAACTTTTGTTTAGTCAAAGATCTAAATAAATTCCTGAAGTTTTTCTCTTGCTCTCAGCTCCTTGACACCTTTTGATCATTTACAGATGGCTCATGTGGGACTGTTATGAGATCCAAGAGCAAACCTTCTGCAAAATTCCAAGCCACTTTATGCTAACACCTTACTACAGCCCAGTTAATCCAAACAATAAGGAATAAATCAGATACTTCAAGTCATTCTGCTACCATTTTGCAGAATGTAGCTCCACCCTTCAGGACCAATGGCTGATGCTCAGCTGGGAATACAGGAATAGGTGTGATCTGTGTGATGTCATTGCTCTGAAGATTAATAATTTAAGAGTCAAGTTTGCTTGATACTTTGGCCTTATTTTGAACCACATTGCTGTTATGCTTTAAATCCACCGTCTAACCTGAACTGCAAATCTCCATATAGTTTTCAATACAGCCAAGAAATAAAGGAAATATAATGCCTTTTTATTTAAAGATATTTAAACTGAGACAGAAAAAAGATAAAAAAGATAAAAAAGAAGTTGAAATTTTAAAACTGGTGCATGTATGTCTGAATTGTCTGAATGTCAGTTGTGGTATCCTGTATTTAGCATCTTCTAACCATACACACATGGACTAAAAAGATTTTTTTAGATAACAGTGTTGGGAGCTTATGTCATTTCTTTGTTATTATAAATGCAAAGTCACTTGTAGATGGGCTTTCTGGGAACCAGACTTGCTTTTTCAGAGAAGTAAAGATTTAGTTGTTTTCCCCTCCCTCTGTGTAAAGCACATCAGTAAGGCTATGTTGTCAAAGTTTTTACATCCATAAAGAGCTATTTGAATCTGGTTAGAACAGAAGAAAAATACACAATTATTCTAATCTGCATGTTTTTTAACACTACATCATCATCATAACTACAAAAAAACCCCAGCCATGTTATAAGGAAAGATGTCAGTATACATTGCATTTGCATTCAAATATTAAAAAGATTATTCAGTGTCTTTTCTCAGGGAATGGCTCTTTCTTATTCAAGAAAACTCAGTCTAGCCAATAAGCATGTCCATATTTTTGTGAGGAAGTGCCTAGACTTACCATTCCCACTTTACTTTTTGATTATAAACACATTGTCACTTTTCAGCTTAGTTTTCTGCTGTGTTTCAGTGATTGCATCCTAAGACTTTTTTTATTCCCATCTGTTTAAAGAACTGCTGTGCTTTTTTGTCAGATAAATGACAAAGCTGCACAATATTTAATTTTATATTTTTCCCTTCCAGAAGTTATGATGATCTGAAATTTCTTCCGCTGTAGCTTTTTTCCTGTCTTATGTGGACATCCCAATACTCAGCAGAGAGTTGTTATCAGAGCTTCCAGCGTAAGTTATTTCATCCAGGCTGGCAAAAACACAGCTGAATATCAAAGGGATATTAACATTTCAGTTTGCCAAGAGTGGCAGATCCGATTCAAAGCTGGCCCAGAAGACTGCAAATAATGGCCTGTTAAAGAAAGGTGACAGATCATTTCATGCTGTGTTTCATGTGCCGTCTAAAAGCATGCTGTGAGACCTGGCTAAAGCTCTAAAGAGGAAAATACATCTTATGGCAGTATTCAGCTAACAAAAAGAGAGAGAGATCCATACAAATCTCAGTGCATTCCTTTAGTCCAAATTCATAGGCTGGGATAATAATTAGGAAGGATTTTCCCCTCTCTTTTGGCTCACAGTGGCTTGCAATCACATCGTAGGGCTGGGCAATGTCTTCATTCACACTTGCTGAATAACTTCTGTGAATAGTTCGCAGCTTCGTGCTTGTTCACAAGCATTTCACCAATCACAAGTGTTTGATATGCAAGCTGTTTCCTTTGGAAATGCAGGTCGCAGTGTGCCTGCTCCCTTGCTGGAGCAGAATGAAGGTTTGGATGCAAATTTTTCTGATGAAGAATTTAATACTTTTTTTCCATTTGAAGACACTTGCATTTCCCAATAGAACATGGTTCTGTTAATGTTTTTCTGATCAGTTCTAGTGCTGAATCTCTGAAAAAGTAATTAGCTGAAAGAAAATGCAAACCATATGTCTGTACCTGTCTCTATAAAATGACATGCATATACAAATATCCAGGAAGTACTGTAGATCATAGGGGCCCTATTTAGACTAAATTAAACATGTTTTGGATCTCACAGTTCTTGGAAGGCAGTACATTGGTCTAATACACTAGTCCAGACTATTAATGGAAAATATTTTTTTCCAGTGTGTGTGCCAAAACCCACACTTAGTGGAGCTGTAGAGAGGAAACTGGAGAGTGGGTGATGCATGCTATTTCCTATCTTGAGTCTGCCTGTCTGCTCTTCCATCTCCAATAAATCTGAGCAGCAAAACTCTTTGTGCTGTAATAAACTCCTTACATCAGTCTTGTGGGGGATGGGGTAACTTGAGGAGCAGGATCTTTGCAGTTCAAAAAGAAGTAAACGCATCTTCTTGGTAATGGGAATCAGATCCCTCGCTCTGAGTGGGAGGCACTCTTTTCTTCAGTCCTTCCTGTGACTGATGCAATTTGCAACCTCCCCCTTTAAGCCCAGTGCCAACTTCTTGTCCCATTTTAGCTTTTCAAACTCAAAATGGGTGCATTCACTTGAGAAATGTGAACAGGGTTGTGCATCATTAGCCAGGGTTCAAGGTGTCTTGGTTGCCACGGTTGGTGTAATTTTCAGTGTCATTCAAGGCATGTTCACTGATGAGTGAATTTGCATAATGATTTCTAATGATTTGCTTTGATGAAACCCCATCAGCCTGTGGGCAAGGCACTGGAAGATGTGACTAGAGCAGATGAGACACAGGTGAGAATGTGGTGGGTATTTACAGCCATATGTTGAGAAAAAGGTGTTAGTTATGTGATCGCTCTTAAGGGAAAATTAGAGTCTCTGGAAAGGCAGATTGGCCCTGAGTAAGGGTGGTGCTAAGCCTTCCTCATGGTCCCTCCTTACTGTTGTTTCTGTTGCTGTTGATTGGCATTTCCTAGCTTGGTTCTTGAGGGAAGCAACATCCACAAGCAGAGCTGGTCCCCTTGCAGACTGCTCACCACAGTGGCCTCAGGCTACGGAGACAAGAAGTTACAAACCCTCTCTCTGCGGCACAGTCGAGCTCCTGTCAGTCCTACTGTGATTACCAGTGAGAGGCTTGCCCAAGGCATAGGTATCAGCAGAGACAGCAGGTACTCTCTGTATCTCAACCTAGGAGAGAGAAGATGAAGGCAGCATGGTTCAGGGAACATGGTTGGCAGCGATCTCCTGGGTGCTGAACTGCAGCCATTGCAATTTTAGAGTGTTAAGAAAGAATGAGTCAGATTTTCAAATATGCTTGTATTTAGCAAGGTGTGAAGGGACACATTTGTCATTTATTGAAGTAGTAGTCCTGGGGCGCATTTTTTTTTTTAAAAGCAATTTTTTATTGAAGTGGTTATTGCAATAGCTAATCCTTTCAAAAGCATGTTTGTGAGCATTTTTTTAGGTCACAGAATAGCCAATAATGAAAACATTTGAAAGAAACCCCACATTTTTCTTGCAATGTTTTCCCATTGTTGAAGCTAGATCATTTTCAAATGACTATGAACAAAACAATAAACAGGAAAATGAAATAAACTGTACAGCCAGCTTTGCTTGGGAAGAGGATTGGCTATTCACAGGGCAAATAAGACCCCTGGATGCAATAGTTTTTCATGTGCATGACAATCTGGTCTGGGGAAAACTATTAATCTCTGAGAACTATTTTCATGATGTCTTTTTAAGTAGCTTGTTCCATATAAATTGAGGGATTTTTTAATAATTTAGCAGTGTCTGGGAATTAGATGATCAATGCATTCTCTCACCTGCCTCTACTCATTGATGACAGTTTCCCAATGTCACAAACAACGCCTTTTTGCAGTGCTTTTTATCTTCCGCTTTCTTGTTCCAAGCTTAAACTGAGTTCAAACAGCTACTGAAACGTTTCCAGCTGGGAGAGAGGAAGCTGTAATAGCTGACCCTATGATGGGCTGAATACGCCATTCCCCATTGGAATTGTAGGAGGAAGAACCTACAGTAATATTTGTTTCTGGTTATGGTTATTAAAAGACAAGTTCTCAGGGAACTCTTTGGTGTGAGGAAGAGATATTCAGATAGGGCACTGAGAATGCCAGATTTGTAATTCATTGTATATATGAGGTCCCCAAGAAAAAGATTGCAGTCAGTGGATAAATGGATATTCCTTTCATCCACAGACTAGTTAACAGTTCTTGTAGCTTCACTTCAGAGAGATGATTATCATTATAGTAGGAGAAAAGTTTCATCCTTCTGTGACTGGCAAATAACATTTCTTGTTTCTCCTTTGCAAGAGAGATTGGATTCTTTCTGTTGTCAATTTTTTTTCTCATTAATATAGCAATTGCTTAGGACAACAGTCTTCACAAGCCCTTTTCCATGTATCTGAAATGATACAGAACGATGCTCTTTAGGAAAATAAATCCCTTAGATGTAGACAGGAGTTTTATCTTTATCTATTTGTTACATAGCACTTGATGCAATAGCAGAGGTTTAACTGAGAGGTAACTTCTGGTTTGCAGGAGCATTCGGGCTTATGCTTCACCATCAGCCATCAAGATCCCAGAGGAGGTGCAGACCTGGCAGTTGCAAAAACCATCTGCCAACTTACAAAGAGCCACTTTGCAGTTATATTTAGACATTGGCCAATTTTGGGTACCCTGAAGTACCTTACTTCTGCACAGGGATTCACACCTAGCAAATATCCAAATATTTCAAGGGTATAGATTGTTCTGCTGTCCATCAGTGTGGCAAGATCAGCCCTTGGTGGTACATTCTCTCTCTTCCCTCTCCCAGTACTCACGTGACTGGTGAAAGCAGTACATGTGTGATGTTCCTCCTCTCCCTTCTTCTCCCTACCCCTTGCCCCAAGGTTGCGAGGCAAGAGGAAATGATTTTCCATGATACTAAGTCAAATCCGGTGTGGAGCCACTCACCTATGTAAAGCCACAAAGCGCCATGCTTACCAGAGTTATTTCTCAGTCTGTAACGGCACTTAAACCAAGTGATTTGAGTGTATGAATGTGTGAGACTTGGACTCACACAATAGGCCAAGTAATGAGCTAAATGAATTTTGCAGAGTAAACTGGTATGTGCTCATGAGTCAAATTAAATGTAATGGGAGTTAGATGTGTGTTTCATTATGGGGGGCAGAGCCCTGATTCTCAGGAGTGATATGCGTCTTGCCTGAAAAGTGAATGCATTTCTGTGTACCTTCATAAGAGGCTGCTGGAGAATGAGGGTTGCCATAGCAATACAGAAAAATTTTAAACAGTTAATACTTCCTACACAGCTGAATAGAGTGGGCTGAGTAGCAGAATTTGAAATTATCATCTTTAGCACAACTAAGTTCATTTAAAATGTATTTATTAAATGTTTTCTTATGTCACACTGGATACTCTGCAGGAGCTCAAAGTGCTGCAGCAGTGTAACGTATAATCTGGAGCAGCAACACTCAAAGGCAGGCACATTTAAGTGAAGTGATGACAGCTGAGTACCATAACATAAGATGATTCAAACCTTGGTGAAGGACCAAGTACGACAGTAAGACAACTGCCAAGTGACGTTGTATCCATTTGGAAGAGATAAGGATTTTGATTTTGACAGTCCCTTCTGCAGTCAGGCTCCACTGTAAACTGTATATTATAGAAGGCTGGGAAAAAAAAAAAAGTATAAGGAAACAACACTTTTTCTAAAGCACCCACTGTATGAATCACTTTTTTTTTTTTTTTTCTTGATCCATCCTGCACCAGTCTTCTGCCCTGGACAACAGCCAGTACTGAATGCCTTCAGAAGCCACAGACAGAGCATGGAGATGGTTCTTCCTGTCCAGGAGCTAACTCGTCAGGCAAACAGCATAGTTAATGTTTATGTAACTGTTATGTATTTTGGGGTGGTTTATTTGTTTGTTAGGGTTTTTTTTATTTGTTTTTTTTATCATCTAGCTGCTTAAAATCATGAGACTCTTAGAGCTCACTTTTAGATTGACTACCTTGAGTAATTTTGTATTATCAACAAGCTTTGTCTTGGCATTATTAACTGACTTTTTTTGATAACTTACGACTGTTGAACACAATGGGTCTCAGAACAGATCCTTGTAGGATTTTAGACAAAAAAAATTTTTTATCTGTTGTGAAAAATGAGTATTTAACCCATTTCCTGTCTTTTAATAGTGATTATTTCACAAGCAGGTGCCCTCCTTTTTCCTTTCACATGGAGCAACATGAATGTGGGATCTTGTCTCAAGGGTTTTGAACACACAACTTTCAAAAATTCTACTCAGTACTAAATCCAACCTTGATTCCTAGGGAACCTGGGCATTTTCTACACCATTTTTTTCCAGCTTGGGGAAACAGTTGCTTAGTTGCTGAAGATAATAGTTTCCCCCCATGATTAACAACTGTCATAAGTAGTTTATATCTAGATTTCTCCTACAAGCATGTCCAAAACATTCTGAATACTTAGGTCGAGCTTTTCTGAGCCTTTGGCCTTGGTGCTATGCTCAGCTGCGGACTTTTCAGGCACAGTAGAGTTAGTAGGCTCAAAAGTCTCACAAAACCCACATTGTTCTGAAGTAAGTTTGTTATGAAATCACACTGTCTTCAGTGCTGACAGAGGCTATTTTGTTTTTGCTGAATACTGTGCAAAGTAATGAATCCAGCTATGGGCTTGCAAAGTTACATTATACAGTCACCCAAGGGGGTTCTCCTTGTCCTTGCTGTGCATACAGAAATGTGCAGTCTAGCAAGTAACTTGTATGTGGCTGCATATTTTATTTTTCCTCTAAACACTGTGCTGTCAAAATGTATCTGTCCTGTCACGTGGAGGACCTGTGTGTCAAGTCATAACTAAATCCCTTTGAATAAAAGTACGATGCTTTAACTGCATCCTTTTTTGGGGTTCCATCTTTTTCTTTTTCTTTTTTTTTTTAAATTATCTTAATTGCTTTTGGTAGTGTATGCTGTCTTACAGGCACTGCCCACAACTTCAAGTGCAGACAGGCTCATGGCTAGCTGGATGCTTTCATAATCAGCGGCAGCTGTGTTCATTTGTAAGCTGACATGCTTGCATAACTGGGCCTGATGGTTGGTGACTTTCAAGAGAAATCCAGTTGTTTTTATAAACCACACATTTCTGCAGCATCGTCCGTAAGCTATGGTATGTTTTTCCTTGTCAATAATCACAATAGATCTGCACCTTAATCTTTTGGGTGTCATCTCTGTTTAATGTCACTGTCTTTAAAGCATTTTTAGTTTTTTAATTGTGGTTTCTCTTTGAGAGAGTTTCATGACTGACACATTACAGAAGTTGCGTTTTTACTGTACGAGCATCTTTTTCTTGAAGATCCCCGAATAGTGATAACACAGAGACTGAGGAGGAAACAAGCTGTCAGCAGATGTGAAATTTTACAATGTGAGTAGATTCAGTTCCCTGTCGTTGTTATATCTCTGGGATTGTCAAGAGTGAGATACTACAAAATTGCTACAATGAGATATACATAGTTAAAAAAGATGGGTAAGAAGGAAGTACACATCTGTCTCCACTTCTGATTTGAACTAAAAAGTCTAGAGGTAATTAGCTCTTGCTCCTCATCTTTAGCATTCTGATGCCCTATCAGCTGTATTTCCTCAAAGGAATAAATAGTACGCATACTCCCTCTAAATATTAGAGAAATTTAGTGTAATTGGTGACATTGTCTCAGAGGATTAGGCAGCTAAAGTGCTTTGACTTTCAATAAGCTAGAAATCCTTAGGGATACGTCCTTACTGCAGTATTAGCAGACTCCTCTTTTTTTGTCTTGCTTCCCACATTCCCACTCATACACCAAGGTACATGTCAGCAACAAATAACAACATTGTCAGGTCCGACTAGCTTGCCTCGATTCTGCCCCTCTTTGTGCTTCCTCCCATTGTAGTACTGAGGCATGTTGAAATAGCAAGTATTAATAATCCTCTAGTCGCTTCCCGCAAATCCTCCCTTCCCTGCCGTATCCCCAGAAGCATAGCCTGGGTGCTAACCGGAGAGCAGCTGAGCTTTACAACATGCAGGAGATGTCCTCAGAAATTTAGTGACATACCCTCAGGAGCGCAACAGCAGAACACAGAAGTGGGAGGATGGCTTTAGAAAGTGTCTGTGAACATCTGCTGCTAAGCTAACCCAGATGCTTGGGCCCCAGTGTCAATTATCTGAGTTTATGCTATAGTCCAGGCATGCCACAGATCCCTTTTGAAAGGGGGGCTTCAGTTCCTACGTGATGTCAGGGTATTAGTAACTTTATGATCTCAGCCTACTAGCTTTTGCCCGAATCCGGAAGAATCGCTGTAGATGGATGAACAATGAAACACTATTTTAGGCAGAGAAAGCTACAAAATCATTGTTTTGCTTCTACTGTATATTTCAAAATTATTATAAAATAGGGAAGCACTGATTTCTTATGTAATATAAATTTCCTGTTTCTGAAAGGTTGTATAGAAAATACTGCTGCATGCAGACATATCCCATTAGAAAGTTTAACTGGAAATTGCATGTGGTTTGATAAATCTCTGGTTGTTGTACCCTCCAGAATTAGGGCAGGTAATAGAATTTTTGCTTCTTATTTATGAATCTTCTTATGAGAACTCAAATAGGAGAGATCCCTTCAAATAACACATTTGGCACAGTTCTGAGGAAACAGATACCAGAAAAGCCTCACTAAAAAATTAAACTAATATCTCCTCTCCCCCAAAGCCCTACCACCATGGACAAAAACAGAGAGAAAAGAGGGCAGAATGAATTACATGTGAAACATGAGGGTCCTTCAAAAGGCATTCTCAAGAAATAAAAGAACACATTTATATTTTATAATGTAGTCCCCAATCACCAAAGAAAAAGCATAAAATTAAGCAATTCCCTATAGACATTCTGTATGATAGCACCGTTTTAATAATTAAAACAGAAGTCTTTTTTAAAAGAACTCAATGTACAACTCCCTCCCTCCTTCCTTCCTTCCGAATGCATTACGCTGACTGACTGGGAGAACTCTGCATGAAGAAGTTCAATGGTATAGTAGTGGCTGTATGTTGGTTTTTTTTAATTCAGTTTCCTTCTGTCCTCTTATCACCCTGTATTTCACAAGATGATCTGACTGACCGCCTTTGAAAGTCACAGTCCCAGTAACGTGGCATTTTCCAGACAGGTGGAAGGGAAGCCAAGTGAAAGATCTCAGGATTTCTTTACACAACTCCTCTCTTTTTGTAGTTACGTTAGGTCATGTGGAAAACTGGGCACCTTAAATGTACTGTTTCTGCACATGAGACTTTACGCACTCAGATCTGATTACAAGTATAGCAACTGTTCTTCTGGTATGTCATTTTTACAATGTATGCTTTCTACATGGGCCTGAGTTGAAAGGCCAGCAAAACATGCCAACACTGCAACACCATAAGCAGAGGAAGGTGCTAGCATTTGAAGCCATTGCTGTCATTTTGGGTTATGGTTTGGGGCCCCTGGTAATCAAAAAGTTCATTTCTCAGAAGACCTATGAGAAAAATTGTCACTCCAAGTGTCAGAGAAGGATTGGTTAAGGGTAAGGGTGTTTGTTTGTGGTAGTTTGTTTTGTTTTGTTTTGTTTTGTTTTTTGTTATTTAATCCAGTGAGCACTGATAGATAAATTTGGCAGTGAAAATATTTTCTGTGGCTGCTTTGTGAGACATCTTGGGTGACTTTTTTTCCTGCACAAATAGAAGTGCTGTATCCAGTTAAACTTCACATAGCACAGGTTGGTAGGAATACACAAAGAATATGAGTGAATAACGGGTGTTTTTTGATCATCTCTAATTAAGTAATTATGACTTCATCAGAAAACAATACTTACAAGAATGTGGCAAATGTTATAATACATACATAGGAACTCATTTTCTCAGAGAAAATAAACAAATCTTGTTAAGAACATAAACACCTTCTGGTCTTTGAAGTCCCATGTTGGGAATGTTTTTTCTCAGATGATATTTTAACACCGTGGCTTTGCTGTAGAGCAAAACAGTGACTTTGGGATAGATACTCTCTGTTGTTATTATGTGGGTAGGAAAGTAAACTTCCTTAATTTGAGGAGGTGGAGGAGTCACCTCCACAGCTCATTTTCTTTTTTAAAATACTGTCTCTGACTAGCTGGGAAGGCACCAAGTATCCTTGTATGTTTTCTGTTAGGCTTTTTAAGTTACTGGAGACCTTGGAAGCTGATGTGGAATGTGGAATGCAGAAATTTGTGCAGTTTCCCCATTATTTATATAATGCAAAAGCCAGGATCACTGAAATAGACTAAATAGATTGCCGTTCAGACCACTTGCTACTTGCTAGTAGATTGGCACTCAGCCCCAAATGGAAGACTATGATGGAGAAAAGCAGAATCATGTCTCCTTTTCAACGTTACCTGCAAAAAGCAGGTGTTATCCTTTTTCCCTTTTCTTTCTTTGTGCTGGTTCAATTTTTCATCTAAAGAATACAATACATCTGAATTCCTTGCCATGCCCAGCTACAGTTCTCAGGATTTATTTTCATGTACAGGAAAACCCCTGTCTGGCCATAGGTTTCCAAAATAGCCTTCTGCCTTCCCACCAATATGCAAGTTGTTATACTACCCTTAGCATATTGGAGAAGCCATGGTAATGAATATATAATTTAGTAGGGATTTTTCTAAAGATTTTTTCCTGCATGACCTTTTCTTAAACCCAGTCTCTCCTCTTTTCATCCCTTCTGAAAATTAAACATGATGCAGTGAGAAAGAATTCGGTACAAAGTAGGTTGATAACATTAGCCACCCAGGGTATTAGCTATTTTTAAGATCTATTATTTCATATTTCACTGCCTCTAGCAGTTTCTTCTACCTCGAGCTCCACAAGTCAATCCTGGTTATATATCTGAAAATATCGGAAGATATCTGAAAATCACACACTGGAAATGTGATCCATCTAGTAAATGAACAAGCAAGGGACAGGGAAGCCGTAGGAAATTCACACAACAAATCCACTTTGCTGTGTTTTCTATTAAGGCTTTTCTTGGGTCACATGGAATACTAGGCACCTAAATTCATATTATAGAGTAATGGGATTTGAATGTGAATCTCCAGTGTCCTCATATGAATATTTACACCCCCTGTTGCCTGAAGAAAAAGGGATGCGTCATGGTACGGTTGGCCCCAGCCCTGCCACATGATCACCACAACTTTCCAAGAGGTCTGGCAAGCCTCACAGCTCTGTCCTCATTGCCTCCCTTTTAAATAATAGCCTTGTTGTTCAGAAAAGCTTCTCTTGCACAGGAACTTTTTTTTTTAAAAGAAAACAGCTGCTGAAGACTTTATTTTCTACATAGTATTGATTATTTTGAATTTAGGAGTATCAGCGTTAATTTCATATGTAATAATGTATTTCCTTTTGCTTGTATGTTCATACTGTGTGATTCTGTAGTTCGCTTTTCTTTATTAAGAATCAGTGTTTTTCAATAGTTATGACAGGGGAGATGTCATCTGTGGAGTTTCCAATGCAAGTTACATTGTAAGTCAATGCAGTAGCTTTCAGGGGTTTTTTTTGCACATGAAATGGTCTCAGATGGTTTAGGATTAGTAAGGAAAGTAGTAAGGGGGGGAATAGGGTAAGACAAGGGTGGCAACATGTCTCTCTGGAGAATCTTAAGAGGCAAGTCAGTTATGCAGGTTTGGCATATTGAAGGTTTATATCATGGGACAGCAGGTCTCCTTTATAAATCACTGTGATGATAAGGAAAACACACATCCTGTTCCTGAATCCAAGGAAGAAAAGCCTCTGTTTGTTTTTCTTCCCTAAGCATCTTTCCAGATACATATTCTCTGGCTACATAATAACTTGAAATGGACCCCAACTAATCTCCATTGTCAAACGTTTAAAACTCTTGCTATTTGAATTTAGAAAACAGTAACCAAACCATAAATAATTCTTAGGTAGAGGTTAAATAGAGATGAAAACCAGAAGCATCAGAAAAGAAATATGTTCAAATTCCTACACGCAGAAGCCAGAGTCGTCATTGTCCACCACTGCTAAGGTGGGTGGCACTTTCAGGACCAGACGCCTTGAGAACCACCTTTATGGAGACATTAAAAGAAGAGAGGAAGAAATGCTGTTCTAGAGGCTCATTATCACAAAGCAAGCCCAAATATGAGGCTACTTTACTTAATTTCAGCTATCCTGCTTCTATCAAGTCTGTATTTTTTATTGTGACTATACTTTTAGGAAGAAGAAATAAAATTATGAGCCCACATGCCTAGAACATCAGAAAGACTCTGGAAGCCAATAATGAGGAAACAGTACCACATATTCAGCACTTTTTGAGGGTCCCCATACTCCCCTTCTATAAGATGCTGATTTTTTCCTCTCTTGGGTATGACTTCTTCAACCGTTTAACCTGTGCTAGTTCTTTAGCCCTCTGGTATGAAGCAAACCCACAGGATCTTACACAGTACTCTTAAATCACAGGACACAGGAATCCAGCACAGTCCAAAGGGGGTTGATACGATACTGTCCTGCCAGGCTACATGACCTAGGTCCTGCTTCAGCTTTAGCTTCCCAAATCATCCTCAGTATAGTATTTTGAGATAATATGAGCCTGAAGCCACAAAGGCTTGCTAACGCCAAATCCTCCTCGATGAGAAAAGTTCCCAAGTAATTTGACTTCTTCTGCACCAAAGTGTCACTAGGGTAAATTGGGTTGCTATTGTATTGGATTCACAGAGGTATGACGAGTGGTTTGGTTTTTTTTTTTTTCTCTCTCCTTTTTTTCTTTTTTTTTTCTTCTCTTTTTTTTAAGAGATCAGGCATTCAGAGGTAAATGCTCTCCTTCTGGTTCTGTGAAGAGCTTTTACATTTCAGCGGTCATACCATTGTAATGAGTGAAACCAACGGACCATCTGGTCCTCTATTTGATCTCTGGTAATGGCCAGTACCAGATGCTTTAGAGGACAGAGCAGCAGAATCCACAGCCGAATAACCAGCCAACAAGAGAAGGGTTTTTTTCAACTCTTGTCAATTAGTGGGTCATTTATGCCTTATAAAGTGAGCATTTTTTTATTTCTTGTATTTTTGTTATCCAGTAATCCTCATCTTATAATTGTTCAATACTCTTTTGGTCTTGGATTCTGGATACACTGATGGTGGAAATATATTTCTATCCTCCTCCACCTTTTTCAGGAGTTCATTTCATTTTTACAGTTGACAATAGTGATTACCACAGGATTTTATGTTTTATATGATGTAAAGGCAATTTTTGATACAGCATAGCTGTCCCAGGTAAGTTAGTAGAGATACAATTAATTCATTATCTGTTCCAGTGGCCATCCTGTTCTTCAGCTCGGACTTGTTTCACCCTAGCTCAGTGGGAATTTGGTTTTGTATTGATTAGAGTAGAAACTGGAACAAATCTTAATAAATACTACAGCTGGATGTACAAGAGGACCCTAGTCGAGTGGGCCTTGCTTTGATGCAGGCCAGACGTAATAATGTTGAATCTTAATTTATAATTCAGGATTACTGAGTCCAATTAGTACCTCAGAGCCCAAAAGCTTTGCTGATGTCATCCATGTCTAACTGCATGCTTCTACAGCACAGCAAAGTGCTACCTTCATTAGTACCTCTTGGAGGTATTGCTATACAAACTGTTTAATAATAATTTGTAGGTTTTTGCATTAATAAATAGCAACAAGCACAAAGTGGGTTTATTTCAGGCTATTACTTCCAACTATGTTACAATGCACTGGTTTTGGCCAGGCAGTGGGATGTTCTCAGTCAGTAATGGTTTGTGGTTTTTAACTTGTTAGTTTTAGATTTTAATCATATCACTTGTCCTTTGTTTTCCCTTTCATGCCAGAATGGTGAACCTTTGTGTCTCATAAGATGAAATTCAATGCACTGATTGCCTCAGACCTGAAAGACTGAGCCAGAACTTTAGACCAGAGTCTTTGTATTACATGCCTGTGATGGAGAGTCAGAGCTGTGAAAGTCTGCCTTTCTAACCAGGCGGTGTATGAATGATGTTCAGTGATCAGAAACAGAAACAATGGTGCACTGGTTTTGGCTAGGATCGAGCTGATTTCCTTCACAGCATCTCTTATGGTGCTATGTGTTGGATTTGTAACCAAAACTGTTTTGATAACACACTGACATTTTAGCTGTTGCTGAGCAGTGCTTGCAGAGCATCGAGGCCTTTTCTGCTCCTCACCCCACCCCAGCAGCCAGTCGGCTGGGGGGGCACAAGGAGTTGGGGGGGACACACAGCTGGGACAGCTGACCCCGACTGGCCACGGGGATGTTCCAGACCGTATGATGTCACTCTCAGCATAGAAACCTGGGGGAAGAATGAAGGAAGGGTCGTGCATTTGGAGTTATGGAGCCTGTCTTCCCAAGTAACCATTACGTGTAATGAAAATGGCTAACCATGTGCCTGCCAATGGGAAGTACTGCATGAATTCCTTATTTTGCTTTGCTTGTACACGTAGCTTTTGCTTTACCTGCTGAACTGTCTTTATCTCGACCCACGAGTTTCTTCCCTTTTGCCCTTCCCATTCCTCTCCCCCATCCCACCACAGGGGATTGAGCGATTGGCAGCGTGGGGCTTAGCTCCCTGCTGGCATTAACCCCAACAAATGCTTCAAACTCAAGTATCCTTCCTAAACAGCTACTGATTTCTATGGCTTGCTTTTTAAAAATGACTCAGGCTCCCAACTTCCAGACATCTTTCAGAGTCTGCTAATTTCTCAGATGTTTTGATCTGCTTTTCCTACCTTTGCTGTGCTTTACAATTTTCTCTTCTCATTTTGCCCTTCAAAAATAGATCTAACAGTGAAAAGGACAGGTTTTTTTTAAAAGAAGGTTATCTGAGAAAGAAAGGTTCACAAATCAGATCCGCCATCTAGCCAGAAGGGGACTGCAAAGAATTAATTGATATATGGAAAGAGCATGCAGCAGAACATGATTTCACTTAGAGTGCACAGAACCAGCACATTTATGACAGAATTGCTTTGCAGCTACCTCAGGGAACACGATATAAAAAATAATCTTATGTGCAGAACGAGAAATAGTGGAAAAGACTGCACATTATTGAAAGTTAACTGCAAAGTCCTGAAGAGTATTTTGTCAAGTGTGTAGGAAAGCTAATGAAGTCAAATAGCTGTGAAACCTCTCTGCTGCTTCATGGCAGAGGCACAATTGATTTGGCTTCATATAGAACTGCACGTGTCAATAGATCAAAAATTCATGTACGCTCTAGAAAATCATCAGCCTTTTGGACAGGCTTAATGTGCAATATGTTGTATTGCTATGGATGCAAATTTAGCAGGTCTCAGAGGCGTGTGGTATAAAAGTGTTCGTACAGATCGTTTCTTAGCTAATTAAACATGCAAATGCTACCTCTGATGGCTGAATTATAAGGTGGTATGTAGGTACAGTTCTTTCGAACCCTGCATAACATGGACATTTCAGTGTATCTGTCATCTGGCAAAACTCTTCCAGTTTACACAGAAATGCTACTGGAATTGGTTATTTTCCTCTTTGCTAAGACAAACTGATGCTTTTTTCCCAGCTCAGTTTGGTGAAAATGTATCAACAACTTTTACAGATCACTGCGAGTAGCAGGGAGGGGGAAGAAATGAATAAAAAATAATCTTTTTCCAGTGTGAGTATTTACTATGGCATGAAAAGACAATTGATTCTCACCATGATTAACTGCAAGAAATCCTAATGCAGTAAAAAAGCCAATGACAAATTGGCACAGGGAAGGGAACTGAATGAAAGGAATAGGTTTTCAATATAAGCATAATCTAAAGCATGGCCTCAAGTCACCAGATGGCTCAAGGGATTAGCAATGCTATATAGTCCTTTCACCTTCCTCCTCTGTCCCCTCCCCTTCAAGCAACAGGTTCAATGTTCAAGTAACACAAGCATCCAGACAGACACAGCTTAAAGGGTCTTTATCTACAACAGGCAGCATGGTAAAAGTTGTCACTATCTAGTAGCATTATTTCTGTGAGAAGAATTATATGCTGGAGCTGTGTAAATATTTCTTTATTGATGAAAAGCAAACCATTAATTTGGTTTAAATTGAAATCTTCCCTTTGAAATGTTTCATTTTATTTTCAGGACCTTTGAAAACACATCATTAACTTTATGTTTGTTTTGTAAATTTTGAAAAGAATCACCATTCTGAAATGAAAGCACTGTGGTTTAAAAATTTACAAATGTCACATTCATTTACTTCAGTTAGGAGGAAAGGGTTAGATGTAAACCCTAAATCTGTGAACGTGCAGAAGGAATCTGATTCTTAATTTTCAGTACATAGAGTGTTCTGTCAGAGATGTTTTGCTGAAGTCTGCTTCTGGTCATATTATTTCTTAGGGGAACACATGCACATACCATGAAAGTATGATCATGACTGTTAGTAAGTGAAAATCCTTTAGGAAACCTTAGTAGACTTTATATTACTTAAAACAACTTTTTAAGTCACCATAAGAGGAAATGTGGGGTAACAGGTGTTGAAGAGTTATCTTTTCCCCTGTATTTGTAGTGCTTGCTGAGTAGATAAATAATGGACTTTAATCCTTGTTGTGAGGGCTATAGGCTATGTTTCAACAGCCTGAAAATCAATAACCAAAACCATCAATCATATTCTACATTTAAATTAACAGTACTGATTGTAGTAAAAAAAAATACTAAAGGGTGGGGGGGAAGGTATGGCAAAAAGCTACTGAAGCCTGTGTATAACTGTAACCCAGAATACTGTACCATTTATTCTTGTGTGGTGCTCTTTAATTCAAAAAATATATGTCTACCTTGAATTTTCAGCTAGCTGTGCTCTGCTAACTTTTAGCTATAGACTTAAATTACTCTCTCTCTTCTTTCCAACAGAAGTAACATTTTGGCCTCTCTGCAAGATAAATGCAGAAGAAGAAAAAAAAGCTAGTTGAGTTTAATGACCTGATTTTATGCTACAGCTTTGATAAAGCTCTACTTTTCTCCTTTTGCTCAGTTACTTGCCTTCTGCTGCCTATTTTTTTCAGGCAGCTGCAGTACAGCGCATGATTTATACTTCAGATGCTAAAATATTTATTTTCTTCTATGTTCAGGCAAGCTCTTAATGTTATATCAAAGTTTCTTTTGTAAATCTTGACCTTTCAAGGTAATTTATTGGCCCCACTGATGCCACTAGCAAAGCTTCTTTGGACTTGAACAGAGGGGAGGTTACCCTCAAGGATGTCATTGTG
Source organism: Elanus axillaris (assembly GCA_026212715.1). Classification (NCBI taxonomy): domain Eukaryota; kingdom Metazoa; phylum Chordata; class Aves; order Accipitriformes; family Accipitridae; genus Elanus; species Elanus axillaris. Next base: position 18,635,893 of record JANZLQ010000007.1, on the reverse strand, counting down.
ATAAGGCTGTAATGCTCCTAGGGATCTTCTGTATTCAGATTAGATTCATATTGCCTGTGATTTCACTCTGTATGGCTTTTTTGTCTGACCTGGTACATGCTCTTATTCTCCTGAATGATGTATCTCAGATAACAGTACTTATTCACCAGCTGTGCTGTGATGTTTGGGTACCTGTGAAGGACAAAGTTTGGGATATAGATCTATGTTGACTATATTAAGTCACAAACTAATGAATTTCAGTTTATGGCTTGGTGCTGTTCACTGCCCTCTTTCCTTACTTGCAATGATATAGGTGGTGTGGCTGCAGATTATGGACAAGACAAATATTTGTTTCAAATAGGCACAGTCTGGCAAATCTCTATAACCCTGGGGCCCTTTGACAGTCCCTCCTCACTCAACCACAGTGCACGTTCTCTAGTCAAGTAGCTTCTCTTTTCTTGTGCTACATAGGAGCATGAAGAGCAAGAAAGGGGATTTCTCTGCCCTTTGCCTGTTTATGTTTAAGCCACCCCAATATATTGATATTAAACAAAACCAGAGAAGAACAGAATGCTCAACTTAAACAACAGTCCTGGTTCAGCCAGGCCCTTTCAATAAATTACTGCTTTGTGTGTAAAGAAATCATGAAATTAAGTATCTTCATGGAAGAGAAGTTCAAAACAATGTGAGAGCCATCACTGAACAAGTTCAATACTGAATAGGCAAATTTTTGCTCAGACCTTCTTACTTGTAGGGTCTTACCATAATCATGATAACTAATGAACCTAGAATAACAACATCAGGAAAATAAATGACATAATGTAAATTAATCTTGAATACAGTTCGGCACCTCGAAGCAGGGAGGTGCAGACTGCACTGCATGTTCAGCAAGCTCTGCACAGCAAATCACCAAGCACTGCACATGTTCATAGTAATTCACCTGAGAATAAGAGTTCATATCTCAGTAATCTTCTCCCAGGTCTCTTTTTCAGGTTTTTCACATTCTGTCTCTATCTCATTTTCTGTCATTTAATACTTCATAAGTAGCAGACTATCTTGTTTTTTCTTTAACAACTTCTCTTTGTAATCTCCCTTGGAACTTGCAGGATTTTTTCCTGCATTGTATGTCCAATGTATTGTGATACCATCATGTCAGCTACAACATGAATTTCAGCATACTTGCAGACTTAGCAGGTTTACGGTACAATTACTGTGATGGCTTTGGCAGACATAAGAGCCTGCATTTCTTGCTCAGGCAAAACTTCTATAAGTTCATTGAATGCAGTTAATGAAGACAAATCAAGATGACATTCAATTCACAAAGTTTGCTTTATGTTTATATATTGCTATATAAAACTGGATCATGCACTGGTACGCTGAGTTGTCAACCATAGGCTTTGGGGGCTTTGAGCACCTCCAGCTTTCCCTGGTTGTCATGGGTGTCTTCTGGCTCTCTGCAGAAAATGCACCATTTTACTATCAGTTGAAGTTTAGATTCAAATAAAAACATGGCGTTGGTCTGCTGGTCTTCAGCCATTTTAAAATTCCTTAAATACGTTCATTTCTATGAAGTATCTGCTGTGCAAAGTGATGCTCACTCTGAAAGTCTGCAGAACTGGTATCTAAAAAGGTTGAAATTTATTGTAGTCACAGTATTTCTACGTGAACTATTCAGAAGTGCAGAATGTAAAACTACGAGCTCTAAACATGGCTGTATGCAAGAGAAAAATGCTTTTTTTTTTTGGTAAAGTATACTTTCTAGTCCTTCTCTGAGTACTGTCAGTGTCGTTTCAATAATATTTGAGCCATAAAACTATTTTACAGGAAAAAACTCTTAAAAACATATGTAACTGCAAGACTAAGTGCAAAATTCAGCCCCACAAGTTCAGTGTCAGTATCCTATGTGCTAGCCTTGTTTTGAAACTGGGTAGTTTGAGACAATTTTACAGTTGTTCTCAGATTACCATAAAATCCAAACCAGACTATAGAAATGTGCAAATGTTATTGTTAATCTGTCTTTCAGCCCTGGTCTCATAAACCAAATTTGAAACTGCAGATTTCCAGCACAAAAGCTTTCAGACTGCTCCCCATTCAAGACCATGCGAGAGAAAATGGAGGTGGGAGGACCACCCTTTTCAGAGGTGGGCGCAGGCCATGTAAACAGATGTGGCCAAGCTGAATGGGGGAGCCTGAATGGCAGCATTGTTCCTCGCCTTCCCTCCCTCCCTCCCTCCCTCCCAGCAGGGACCCGGCACAAGTCGCAGACGAGAGCTTAAACTCTGCCTGTTACAACTTAAGAAACCCCAACTGCACTGAAGTTTTATTAAGTCTATCAAATATCATGAACGCTAGTTTACCTCCCCAGAGCCACTTCGGAGGCATTCCCGAGCAGCGTTTACAATAGGGTTTTTTCCTGTGTATAGCAGAGTTCATTTTAAAGACACCGTCACAGTAATTTCAAGTGGAACTTTTACATTTCTAAATTAATTGTAGTTTATTTTTGTAATGAACTCATCTTCACTTATCTGTGACTCACGATGAACCTAGAAATAGTAGCTTTAATATATAAATACATATATAACGCTGTTCAATAGCTTTACATTAAGCGCATTCCAAGAAGGAAGACTCAGGAGATACTATAAACATATTTTATACAATTATATATGCCAGGCATTCAGTAAAATCTTCTACACCAATTGTAGGGACGTGATTCAACAGTGTTGATACAATTTCATCTTGAAACGTCCATGCCACTGCTGAGTTACCATACACATGTTCATGGATTTATTTCATAGGGGACTGTTATTGTTGAATACTTGTAAAGGTCGCCCGTACCAGCATTTGGAAGCTTGCCCGGGTTCCTTTAAATAACCCCAGGGACATGAAGTTTTGTGATTTCTGAGGCCTTTCTGGGGAAGAGACAGCAATAGTAATGCAGTTCTAGTTTAACAGTTTAACTAGCACTTCATTTTACAGAAATAAAGCAGCACCGTTTTCCCCGTTTATGTTCAGTAATGAAGTTATTCGTAAAATAAACGCTGTTGCATTCCGCTGCACAAGAGTGGTGGTTTTTCCTCTCCCCTAGTAGTGGCAAAATTTTCTAATACATGTATTTCAGATGTGTATATTCTACCATTTTGTTAACTTTGTGTATAAGGGTTGTGAATGCATTTTGTAGACGTGTCTGTGGACTGAAGCATGCCAAACATCGTCAAGACAGAAAAAGAGGAAGCAAAACAGAAGGGAGAGGAGAGCGAAGGAATGTACACTGTGTAAGTGCTAGTTTTCATTTCTCTCGTATTCAAAAATTAAGTGTAATTCTTCTGTAACAGCTCAAGGTGCACACATGATAGTAGGTCTAGTTACTTTTCCAGCCTCACAGTCCTTTGTTTGTATCAACAGCAGCTTGAGAAACTTGAGAAAGCAAAATACACCCAGCAGCATACTTTAACCAGTATTTCAGGGTCACCCTGCAAGTGTTCGGTTTGTAGTTCTGCTGCAAATCTGCCGCCATAGGCAATGTACAGGAGTGTGCACAATCTCCTTTTTGGGTATAGGACTTGCTTATTTATGCTTAGGCATGCTATTAAAGCCTGGGGTTTTTTTGTTGTTTTGTTTTGTATTTTTCTTTTAGTAGTATGATTCTATCTCAATAACAGTGATAGGGAGTAAATAAGGTGGCCTGATTTAATTTCTTGTTCTGCCACACACTCTGACTTTGTGTCTCATGTCATTAATAGATCTAATAGGATTTTGGCATGAAACCAAAGAGGGGGAGGAGGAGGGGATGAGCTGCAGAGAGAGCTGCTGCCTTTCTCAACTCGAAAGCAATGTCAGGCCTATCAGCCTTCTCTTTAGTCCTCCCTGACAGAGCTGGAGGCATTTCTCTATACATGAATGTGTCTCATGCATTCATGAGGCTTTTTGACACCACAGCCTCTTTTGTTACAAGCTAGATCCCGGCTCTGCCCTTCTCTCAGCTGCCATATGGTGCAGTGGAAAGAGGCTTTCAAAGAGAGAGCGGGACTGAGGGACTGAAGCAGAGAGAAGAAAGAAATCGAACTGTGGCAGATGAAATTGATTTATTTTCAGAGCAAAAGGGGCAAGTGACTACGACTGGTGGAGAGAGGGGGGATGCCTTGGAATATAAAACCGTCTCCAGAGCAGGCGAGCAGGCTGTTCAGATGACAGCCACGCTACGCTTGTTCTCCAGGCGCAGAGCTTGAAAATAAGCATACGCATTTTTGTTATCTTAGTAATGCTATCTGAGAAGGACGTATAGCCCTAATGCCTTGGCACCAGACCTCAGCAACTTCATTTCGGCTTGTCATTTTACGTGTTTTGGAGAACAAAATCTCTCTGCCCTACCACGTGTGCGTAACTGTCAAGTGTTAGTCTGACGATGTTAGAAGTTTCCAAAAAATACCTATCTCCACCATGACATTTGCAGAAGGACTGCTTAACGAGTGCAAATCCCATAAAATCAATTGAGTTTGTTTAGTCTTACAGATCATTACCTTGTTTTACCAAGGTGATCTACTCTATTAAAAAAGAGTATTAAAACCAAGTCAAATTTACTTCTTGCTATTTTTCCTGCCTTATACTTCATTCAGCTTCAAAAGGAAGCCTGTTTCACATTTGCCTGCAGTCACTTTGACTTCCAGATTTGGTGACAAAATATTTCAACTTAAAAAGAAAAATGATACGTATGGATCTTAATTAAGAGAGTTTCTTATGGAGGTTATTTAAATTTTGTGGCAAATTGAACTTTAATCTTGATGTCAATATGGATTGGAAAAAGATGTATAAGGACAAACTTCTCAACTGCATTTAGGAAAAGTTCTGATAAAACTGATTGAAATTGCAATTCTTAATCCCAGAAAAATTATTAAATCTGTGTAACTATTTTCATACCTTCGTGGGACTGAACTAAAGTATGCAGAATGCATAGGAAGAGAATCAAGAATATTACTTAGAAATTTTGAAGTGTTTTTTTTTTAATTCTTTTGGTGTCATTTTGGATCCCCTGAACTGCCTCAAAAGACTTATGGGAATGTTCAGAGGACATGTGAGAGGACCAGGGAGTTTAAAGATATGGACTATTTCCCCAGGAAGAGAGGATACATGGACAGAAGAGACAATGAGAGGGATAGGGTACTAGTTTGAAAAATTGTAATTGGCATGGTAGCTAGGGAATCATTATTCACTATTTCTCCATGAAAGGACTGGAAGACACCCAATACCAATTTAAAATAAAAGTTTTGAAATAAACCAAGGAAGTTCTTTCTTCACACTCTACATAATTAAATTGAAGCTCTCGTTGCTGCAGAAAGTACTGAAGGCCGAAAGTATAGATGGTTTTTAAAACCAGATTGAAATATTCATTTTGAAGAAGCATAAAGTTGATATTACAGTGGTTTGGATGCAATCTGTAGTTAAGGAAGTCATAGAAATGGCACATTTTGGAGAGCTGGGACAATATGTCAGAAGCAGCAATTAATTTCTAAATTTCTTGTATCTTCTTACCTCTTACCTTACTGACCACTGTAAAAAGACAACTGTATACTAAATGAACATTTTAGCTGCCCTAGTATAATTATTCTTTTGTTCTTATAAAATATTTATCACTTCCAGTAAGTTGGGCTATCTCCTTATTCCATTTATCCTGTCAGGTACAATTCATGTATTTACTTCTGTAGTTCACTTTTGAGGTTTAACTGGAGGGAAGGTATTGAAGCATTTGGGACATATACCAGACAAGGAAAGCTAGCTCAAAGGGGAATACTCCAGTCCACTTCCCACGTGACAGTGTGGGAAGCTCAGTGGCTACTGAACGATGTTGAACTGACTCAAAACAAAATACTACTTTTCTGAAAAATCCACTGCTCGGCTTGGATTTGACCCAAGGTGATTTTTATAATGGACAAATCAGTTTTGAATAAAAAAAATTGCAGATTTTGTTACAGAAAAAACTCTTACATAGAGATCAGATTTTCCATTCCCAAAACGTGCTGGTTAGGTTAGTTTATTGATCATTGTAAATGACTGTCTCGATCAGCACAAAACAGTAACCAGGGTTACTAATCATCTAAAGATGATTCTCACCCTTCACTACTGAAACAGCATTCCAGATGTCTGGCTTGTTTCAACCTGGAGGTGGATCTTCCCTGTCAAAGCTTAGGACCATATGGTAGAACTGACAAAGGAGGAAATTGGTCAAAGGAAGAATAGGAGGCATAGCCCTTGGAAAACCCAGAAGCAGCAGAGAGGGCACCAGAGCAAAGCCAGAGGACTGTGAGGGACAAGGGTTTCTGCTGTCACTCTTCGCTTGATAAAGAGCTGCTCTCCCACAGCTACATTTCCATGCCCTCAGCTAATGCTGTTGCTCTGGGAGCTGATGTGACCACCCTGTGGTTTCCATTTCTTCCAGCAGAGAATCCAGTCCCTTTCACACATTCACAGCACCTCATCTGTGGTCTAATTGTAATGTTGTTCCCTGTTTGAGGGATGAACAAAAAAAAACCAGGGGACTTGCGGAATTGTTGGTGGTTGACGTTGGTAGGATCTCGCCATGCTAGTGGTGCCAAGCGAAGCATGGTCCCAGCCATCCACCTTCTCATCCATCCCTCTCTCTGTCTTTGAGCCTTCTTGGCCTGAAGCAGCACGAGAAAGGAAGGTCACTCTTAAAAATGTCCCACGCTGCACAACAGAGCTGTTGGGACAGATCACATAGATCCACCAAAACCCTGTAATACTTGATGTAGTAAACCAGGATTGTCCTTTCACCCTTTTCACTGATCAGAGGAGATGGAGAAATGCCAGTCTGAATTCCTTTGGCTTGGATTCAGCAATGCCTTTGTGTGAGAGTCAGCAAAGCTTGTTTTAAGTTAATGATTGTGCTACACGCAGTCCTCATGGAGAACATGTGCAAGGGATCATGTTCCCCTTTTATGCATATGTCAGCCCTTGAGAAAAGTAGAATGAGATGAATAAAACCACTTCATCAAGATTATTTCTGAGAGTTTTCCATTGACTCATCCCAGTTTCATCTTTCAGAATTTAAATGATCTATATAGTTGTGTTTTGCCTTCTGCAAATAAATACACGTGCAAATGAATGAAGGAAAGGAAAATAATATTTTTGTGAGTTGGTGTGGTCACAAAAGAACTATTGTTTTACTTGTTTGCTGTTGCATTTTTTGTCTTTATTTGTCCATGCTAGGAATAATTCATATTGTCAAGTGAAAAGACACTGCAATTACTAATCGCCTTCAAAAATGCTGCTGCTTTTTGAAAAGAGAAAAGCAGCATTTGGGCTAAATTCTGACCCTGCATTGTAAGTCAGTCCTAGTCACAGGGTATTTATTCAGTATTCTCCTTCTCTAGCTATTTTTACAGTAGGAAGAGAAAGACAAGTTTACACAAAAGAACAGAAAGGTAAGTAATATTTTTCTTTTTTTTCCTTATTATCTTTTATTATTATTGTTGTTGCTATTATTATTGCCACTTAAGAAAGGAAGAAATGCTCTGCTGGGCCAGACCAGTGGCCCATATCTCTCAGGACTATTTCTCAGAAGTGCTGTAGGGAAGGAGACAGGAGCCTATGCACTTCCAGCCGTCCAGTCCCTTCAGCTATTTGACATCCAGAGCTGTGGTACTTGCTCTTTTAGGACTAGGCAGGAATGTACCCCCTTTTAGTCCACTTGATGACCTGTTGACCATGAGTTTGTCTAATCTTTAACCTGTTGATACCTCTAGACAGGAAGTTGGAAATATAAATAACAACTAAAGTGAAAGACTCCATTCTTACTGTGTTTAAATCAATGCTTTACAATGCAAAGGACATTATTTAGTAAAAAACACCATTTAAACAATTTTAATGTTTCATAGAATCATAGAATTTGACCAAATAGGTCTCGATTTATACATAAGATCTAAACAGACCGTAGCTTAATTTGCGATATTCAGACAGGTTTACAATTTATTTTAAAAGATAACAGCTATACTATGAGTTTAATCCTTTCATGAATGCCAAGAATGATAAAACAATCTTAAAATGAAGTGTTCATAAGTTTAACTGAAGAGAGTCAAAGTACTTAGCAGCTTGCTGTAGTCTAAGTAAACTGTTTATGCAGTATCATATGGGCAAGAACTTTGACTTACAAGTGAAGTGAAAAGTTTTTAGCAAGGTCAAGCAAATTCTTTAAAAATTTGATTTTCATAAGGACTCAGTCTCAGTGCAGATGACAAGAGTGAAAACAAATTACAATTCCTTTTGACGGATGTCTTTGTTTCTGATAATTACTCTCCCAATATTCTATTTGGGCTACCTGGTAAAACTTCCTTATTCTTAAAGGCAGAGAAGATGCTAGATGCTCAGTGCTTCAAAGGCAGGTAAAACATGTTAATGCAAAAAAACTCTTTCAGCAGCTGCTGCAATATTTCCGGTACGGCTTGCTTGTGTATCCCTATTACAAACCTATGGTAATTGTATTGTGCGTGGGCAGTTTTGCCTAGTTTTTCAAAAAGGGTGTTAAAGGATCAAATATAGCTTGCTTCAGGTACCACAGCTACAGAGCATCCCTGAGGCCATGGGATCTGCACTAATGTTTATCACTGCATAAGGATAAGACATCCATCTTGATTTTCACTGAATATGGAGTTTTGCAAAATCATTTGACAGGACATTAGGCATGAACTGCTCTACTCTGACATCTTGGTTCATGTTTCTGGGTAGTACAGAAGTGCCAAAATGCATTGGTTTTCAGTTGCTGTTACTCATATATCGTTTTGACAATGAAGGCATTATTATATCAGTTTTATTCGAGTATCATAATCAGGTGCCTCCTTGCTTTACAAAAATTATGTCCTATCAATAACTGTGATGACAGTAAGATTTCACATGGTATATCTGTAGAAAGATACATGTATTTGACGTTTAAACATAATCTGATGTATTTACAGCCTGTGGTAATTATTCTTACGCTTTTTTTCAGGGGAAGTAACTGACAGTGTTCATTGTACCTTGACTGTCCTGCAGCCTCCAGGTAGGTCCTTGCTATAGTTTGACAACTGGAATGGTTCTTGAGTCTTGCCTAGCATAAGGGGAGTTTTGGAGGAAGGTTTCTCACTGACGACACTTACAGGAAACTGCTGCTCAGAAAGGACTAGGCAACTACTAATTTATCAGAGAAACCTTTGAAAGCTGTGACTAATGGTACCAAGAACTTACATTTAGAAACACATACATGAGAAAGTTGCAAGCTGGTTTTATATTGCAAGGAAGATTTTATGGAGCACTTAATGCGGTACCTATTACTACATGTTCTCCTCTTCATTTTAGCAGTGTTAAACCAGCAAGACTGCAGCAAATAGCTCAGATACTGTCTAACTAAACTAATACAGTAAATTCCTGGGAGAGCAATATGCCAGAAGTTGACACTAGCTAATCATATGGTTTTCAGGGAAACATACTTTTCATTTTATACTGAAAATTTCCAATAGCAAGCTATAGCCAACTTACAGGTATAACAAAAAAATGCTTGAACTGGCACGGTTAAGAAATTATTGCTTGTAAAGGCTGAATAGAACTTTTAAAAATTGATTTAATTTTAAATATAATTAATCTGTGTTAGTAATGAAAATAGATCAATAGAATACAAGCTGAGTGCTTAAAAGAATCTTAGGGATTCTTTCAACCCATGTGGGAAATAAAACATTCCTATGTAAAAGTTATTATTCCTGAGTTAGGGCATTACCAGAACTGAGTAATGAGGGTTACACTTGGTATTGAAGCAGAAGATAACAGTAGAAATCATGGTGCTCAAAAATGGTTTAACATTCAGGGTATAAGTCATGCTTAAAAATATATTATTTTTTTTTTAAGACAATATATAGAATTGGCATTGAGATGGGACAGTTCTAGACAATCACTTTAAATCAAATATATTTCATACCATATGAAGAAAGCAAAATGATGTAGGCCCAGCATCTCTTCTGCATGCAAATTCCTGTGAATCAAAGCCTTGACTGATGCTCTTTGTGGAGATTAGCCTTCAACAATCCGAGTAAGTTCAAAAGCTTGATACCTCATTTGATATCCTTTTTCATTTTGTTCTTGTATTTATATGCTATCTCACATCTACCTGAAATTGCAAAGACAATATTTTTCTATTACTATATTCTTTATATATTCTATATTCTTTAGGGGTTTAAATTCTAGAAGAAATGGGAACATAAAAGAAGCATATGGATGCTAAGAATTTCTGTTTTCACTTGCAGCATCAAAATCTCTTCAAGCAATTCAATAGTGGTGAACCCACAACATGTGGATTATGAAATATATGTCATATATGTAGGTATACTATCTCTACAGTGGGCAACTTTAGAAGGCTTATGTGCTATCAAGGTCTTTGAACTTGTATCTGCCATAAAAACACCAACCAAGTCACAATGGTGAAGATTTTCCCAGACTGTTGTTAGGTTACCGAATCCTGATTAGAAATGGATATGCAGGAAGTCAGTTAATTTTTAAAAGCTCTGAAGACTGACTGATTTTTACTGATTTCAGTATCATTTCAGTAATCACAGAAATGTACCTTTGCAGGGATAACAGCACTCTAAGAAGAGCTGTGTACTTTGTACCCTGTAAAGCAAGGAAATGGGAGCTGTGCTTCCTCAGCCAATTTCTTTCACTGGAAACCCCTGGGTTCTAAGCACCTTTTGCTGGAAAGCAGCCTCTTACTTAACTTTATTTACTTCAGTTACAAAATCTTGCTATATACAAACTTCCATAACTACTGTAGCGTTGCAGTTAATTAAAAAAGAGAAAAGATCTGTGTTCCTTATGCCTGGAAATGTTCAATGCTTTTACCCACAGAATTCTTCAAGGAAAATGGTACTGGTTTTGTCCATGGCATTGCACATGCTGGGATATATGGTATCCCAAACTGTGTGGGTTGGGAAGGGAAAAAGAAGTCTGGGCTACTTTTCATGCTTAATGCCCAGTAAATTTTAATGTCTTCTATAATTACTTTGTGTCCCATTTCATTAGTCATTCTGCTCTCTGCATCATATATATCATTGATTTTTAGGTAACCCAGAAAGGCTGTGGCTGCCCCATCCCTGGCAGTGTCCAAGGCCAGGCTGGATGGGGCTTTGAGCAACCTGGTCTAGCGGAAGGTGTCCCTGTCCATGGCAGGGGGGGTGGAACTAGATGATCTTTATGGTCCCTTCCAAACCAAACTATTCTGTGATTCTCATAGGCTAGAATTGTACTTCGCTCAGCAGCCAAAATGTTGCTACTAAGGGTTTTTAACTTTCTGCCAGGTCGTTTCTGCTAAATTCTGAAAAAAAACCCAACCCTACATACAGGTTTAACCTTAAACACAAGACTTCTCATTTTATCCCCAAGTTAAGCACAGGTCAGTGGCATACATTTCTGCAGCCTTGACAGATGCAGTAGGTGATTCCTTAAACAAACACAAACCTAAGTAGAGGCAATATTTGCACAGATAGTTATCAAGCCAAACAAAATAAGCCCCCATTTCATTACTGAATGCAGTGCAATAAGCACATCCAACCTCTGAACAGAAACACATTTCTCCTGGTATTTCAGCCCTAGAACATATTGAAGGATCCCTGTGGCCAAATAAAGTAAGTTGAAAAACCATGTGTAACGAGAAGCAGGATATTATCCTGCTCGTCACTTTTATGGGGTCACATGCCTTCTAATGTTAAAGCTGGATCATATAGCACTTTAGTCACACAATAAGTAAGTAAACAGTGAATTGCCCCTCTTCCTGTCCCTGCTCCTTCCTCCCTGACCCTCAGAGGAACAGTGGAAAGAGCAAAAGAAAGGGAAAAAAGACAACTTACATTTGCTAGGGTTTAGCTTCTGGCAAGAGACATTATAAGGAATTCATTTCCTGGCACATAATTTACATGTCCAGTCCTCCCTCCCACTCCTTTTTTTTCTCCCACCCTTCCCCCCATT
>JANZLQ010000007.1:18602076-18623820 GCA_026212715.1 Elanus axillaris | reverse complement strand
CCTTTTTTTTCTCCCACCCTTCCCCCCATTCCCCCTCCAAGCTGTCTTCCCGCTCCGCAGCCTTTGCCGCAGCTTCCTGCCGCATGTTTGCTTTCTATTTTCATATCCATGGGAAAGGAATCTGCTCTAGCACAAGGCTGTTATCCTGCCTCTGCCCATGCCGGCTGCTGCTGCCACCTTTAGCTTAGGCCACAGGTATTTGGACTTCATTAAGTGATGGTGAAGCATCAAGCAAATGACAGTCATTAAATTTTAGCAGAGTCAGCTGGAGAAATCTCCTTTTCTCTTTGAGGTTTTGCTTTCTCCTAGCAAGCTCCAGACAAAATAAAATAATTTTCAATTTTAAATATTTAATCTAAATCCTGTTTTAGGGTTTTATTTTGGGGAAAAGACAGTCATGTCCCTCTTGCTCATTAAAGGGCTCTCTGTTGTGTATCTTTGATGCTGCTTTGGGCAGCTCTGCTACTTTGATCCTCTTAGAAATAGGCTCATTACAACATCCACCTCACAGAGTAACACTTCAAAGAGCTTTGCGAAGGACAAAGGGAGGAATTTAGAAGCAGAGCCAAGTGGCTCTCAAGTATCTTGACTAAATTAACTTTGTATTAAAAGTTACTGGCCCAGTTGCAATTTTGAGAGGAGGAAACAAAGAAATAACTCTGTGTGCTTCTTTCATGTATTTTATATCAAATTAATAAACACACTTGAAATCTTCTAGGGTTCTCTGCCATAACTTCTGCTAAACTAAGCAGAAACCACAGCTGTCACATGAAACTTACAGTTGCTCTGGAGTTGCTAAAAAGGCAGATTGATGTTACTACTTGATTTATATTGTCAGAATGATAGAGCCAACATTAATCAACCAGCGAGATTAACAGAGGAAATGGGCAATTCTCAAAATCATTATCTCCAGAAATAGTGGTAACCATGTACATTTTCAACACTCTTAAGTCTATCATAGCTGTAATGATTAGTATTATTGGTCATTCTCCAATCTAATTTCATTACTTCTGACATGTTTGACTTAGGACTTCAGTTAGGAAGTCATTACCATGACAATCTATTATTTGCACTATGTTCTTTCAGCACAAATCACAGTGCTACGTGCTGTACAAATACAAGCTACTTTAAGCGGCCTCGTCCCAGAGAAACTACAACGCCAATTAGATAGCTCGCCTCACTCCCTGAATGTCGTAGTCATGCTGCCTAACAGGAGAGGGCAAAACAGTCAAGCCCTTGTGCATGACTATGAGCTTTACCCTCAGCTCATATTGCCATAATCCCTGCCATAAGGAGGGGTTTTTTTCTTCTGAAATATCAGAAGACCCCAGTTTAAGTAGTAACGATTTTTGACATCAACCCTCTGCATGTGCTATAAGTCAAATGCAGATGTCATTCATTAACCACTGGAACAGCCTTTGAAAACGTGTATATTTGTCTCTCTCAAAGTCAGCACAAGGACAAGACAAGCTCACTTGCAAGTTCTGATTTTATTATTTATTCTATTTATTCTGCCTTTTGAACATCATCACCAACAGGTTTTCTGAACAAATCAGAGCATCATTTGTCTGACATCCTGGTAACTTAATCTAATCCTGGCAATGCCTATTTAGGCTTGACCCATTCGTAGTTTAGACAACTCCCCTTTAACTAGCAGGTATTTTACAGCACCTAATATTACAATGCAAGTTGTGCCTTCTACTGTGAAAGCATAGTAAGCATGGAATAAACAGAGAAAAACCACCAGGAAGCCTGTATCTCTTAGGTGCCTGGATGGAAGGTACAGATGGCTGCCATTCATCAGGCCTAGACCACGTTCACTATGTGATGTATTGCTCCACAAAAACTGTCATAGTCCCTTGCCCACACATACTTCTACTCTATCTTCCTAGCAATCCTTAAAATGTACTTACTTATTTATGTGTCTCCTTGAACCATTCATTTCCCTCTTGCAGAGAGTTATCAGCGAATTTAAGCAATGAGCTATGATTTTACTAGGGAAAAATGAGATAGGGCTGCATAAACTTTTGCTAATACACAAAATTTCTTTCAAAATAAAGAAAATCAGAGTTTGTATACATTTGGTCTACCCACACGTATTTCTTGTGAAGTGTGAATTCAGTGCTAATATAATTTCAAATTCTTCTTCATCTGGGTTCAACAGGGCTCTCAGGATTTCCAGTCTGGTAAAGGAAAACAGAGAATCAAAACTTGATTTGGGTTGATCCCAAATGTGACTAAATTTGAGGTAGAGCATTTGAGGAGCAGCAATGAAGCTCTTCATTGGCTTATTCATTTCACTTATTAAGGAATCTACTTCCTAGGCACTCCAACCCATATCACCCTATCCAACTGAAAGATATGATGATCAATCATCTACTTCAATTTAGTGAACAATTTGTTCTCTGCTGTTGTGTTAAATTGGAGATCAAACATCACTACCATTTCACTATTAATATGTCCTATAGCTGCAGCATTCTCCTCAGCAGCAGCTCCTTACTCTCTGGTTCCCATCTTCCAGGTTATCATTTAAATCTTTAATCTAAGATTAGAAAGAAAATATTGACAAGCTGAATATTTCATTTGCAACCTGTATTGCAAATTGCACCTAACTCTGTAAGCACTTCTTTCATATTTTCTCCTAGTCCTTCTGTCCATTATTTGATATTCTATTCTCATATGATTTCTTGCAAATAACAATGTGAGATAGCTGCATTACATTCCTTATATCCTTAATGTGGTAGTTAAAGTAATCACATTGTGATTGCTCCCTGAGATGTCTATTCTTAGAAGTAAATTCTGGGACACATGTAATCAGTCTGCTCTTTAAATTTTGTCTGTGAAACCCAAACACACTTTGCAAGTGTTGTCTTAATTCTGTTAAATTCTGCTTGGCTCTGATTGTTCTGAGGACTGTAGCTTTTTTCCCCACCCAGTGCAATAGGTAGAGGGTCCACTTGTTTACTCATCATTACTTCAAAGTATATCATTCCTTTGGGACAGTTTGGACCTCTCCTCTGAGCCCCTTGAACAAGGCAGAAGTTTGTTTCATTTCTTCCAACTATGGCTGATACATGGTGCTTCTAGCTCTCCTTAGGCTGGAATGATAGCTCACCCCAAAGCTCTCCTCGTCCATTTTACAACTCCAGCAATGACACAGAAGTTCCTTCCAGCATCCTCTGATTTGACAACTGGGACAGCATCCAATGTCTAAAACATCATTAGCTTAGTAATAGACAGGGAGAAATCCTATCCATTTCATAAATAAGAAAGCTACAATAAAGAGGGCTGAAAGTCAGTCTCTACTGATGGACTGCCCAGCCTACTTGGAGGTTACTCCAGGATGGAGTCAGAGAGTTGCTGCTGAGACCCTGGAGAGTTGCACTCTGTCCTGGACATTATACCTCAATGTGATACTTTAATGTTCTTTTGTATTTTTCTCTTTAAGACAAACCATTTTAAAATCAGCCTTCTTTCTGATCAATCACAGCCTTCTGTTCAGAAGGCTGCTTAACCTTTACACCTCAGTGACAAGTCAAGAATCTGCCTGCCATAGGCAGAACCCGTACTAGAAGTTAGAGGCGTAAGAGTTATGCTCTTACGCTGCAGGCATCTGCAGCGTAACCTAGTAATGTCTGTATGGACATGCAGCTTAGGTCTTTGCATGTTGAGTAAATGGGAAAACCTTCATTTGTCCGTATTAGTCTTGCTTCGGACATCGATTACTGCCATGTTTGGAAGATAAGGGAACCGTATAAGGAGATCAATCTTCCTTCTTCAAACAGCAGAAATATCTACCATGTGCTGTGTGGACTCTGGGATGAAGTCTTCCCTTCAGGAGGATTGTCTTTAGGTAGAGTAGCAGTTCCCTGTTCCTAGTGTACTTGATCTCTGAAGATTTCTTTCCCAAAGCAAAGACCAGGCTATCATGCAATTTCCTAAAATCTTCCCACTTTTATTCTGTCACTGGCCAGAGAGATTATGGGCACTGACAGCGAGTCTCAACAGCGATATTTTCTCCACCAGTATATCACTGGTAGAGCCAAATGGCCCAAGCAGTGACAGAGCCTTTTCATAACAGCAGTTATTCCTTACTGTTCCACTCACTTTTGTATTGGCACAGGCATGCTGTCGACTGTGGTTTTGGTCTAGCAGGGCCCTAATACAGTGATCAGTATGACCTTCTTTTGTGTAGAAAGTTATTCCTTTCTCTGACTGTGCCTAAGCAAAGCTAGAAAGCTTGAGCTGTTCTTCCACTCTTGAACTGACCTTTGTCATTTCTGTCTCTCTATCTGTGGTGTATCTTTTCACAAGAAACTCAGAAGTGTTTGAACAGAATACTTGCTGACAACTTGCCTTGAGGAAATAAACTTTTGTAACTAAACTCCTGGAAAAACCTCTTTCAGGGCAGTTGGAGGTTTAGTGTCCTGATGGGCTACATACTGTCTTGAGGGTGATTCTTTCAAAGTCAGCTCTTCCTCTAAATTTCTCACCGTTTTTAACGCAGTTTACTGTTAGGCAATGAAATATTGGTTTCAATTCACATCTTGGCTCTTCTCAGTTCTTCCCCCAAAGGTAGACCCTGCTCTATATTTCAGCTTCCTTTTAATATTTGTTTTGGTATAGCCTCATGGAGAAATAGACTGACATTTACAAAGTTGTTAGCATACCCAGAGAAACATCCCTGCCCAGCGTATGAGGAAACCCAGCTTTTACTGATTGCATTGGTCGGCTCGTAATGTTCAAAAGCTATCTGCTATGTCCAAGCAAGTAAGATTTTCTTTGGAAATATTAGGTCTTGTATTTCACTATCTATTCCATTCTCCTACTTTTCTATCTATTTCACTGTCGACTGAAGAAGATCCTGTTAGAACAAATCATACTCTTTTAAAATCTGCTTACTTGAAAGCTGAGTTTAGTGGTTGTACCGTTTTATTCTATCCTCTTTTGAGCAATGTAACAGCCTCTGTAACAGATTCAAAAGCAGCCAGTAGTGGCTTATATCACATTATTAACAAATCTTCTGATTTGCTGGGAATCTTGATCACATATGAGTTTTTGAAAAGGTATGCTATTTGCAACTGCTGTCCTTTGGACAACTTTTCTTCCCCTTCAGTCCCTCTCGTAAATATGGGTAGATTCCTCAAACAATAGCTGCTTTAATCGTGAAGCACCCTTACCAGCACTATGAGTGCATCTAATTCATCACACAGTGTCCTGGAATGTCATCCTTCTACAACATATAAATATATTTCTATTTTTAAGACAATTTATCACTTCCATATAAGGAGAAATTGAATCACGACACATTTCTCAAAATCATGGCATATTTCTGGAAGGTTGTTGCCTAACTACACTTTTCAGTCCATAGTAAGTTTCTCTCTCAAAATCTTAGGTTTATCAGCTTCTGCAATTTTCAAAAGCTCAGAGGAATTCGTAGGGATAGGAATATACTAATGAACTTGGACTGCTTTCTCATGGGAATGTAGTTTATCTATTTGTTTTGTTTCTGAGGAAAAAAAACCACTTTTTTTTACCGGGGAAGCTAAGAAATCAGAGGCAACTGTAAAAGAGAAATAATGGAAACGGCTGACAAAGTGGGACTGGAGGGAAAGGAACGTGCTAGGCTTTTTTCTGTCTTTAGTGACAGCCAGTCCTCATTTTACCCCAAAACCACTACTCATGTTTTCATGGGAAACTACATTCTATTGTTCCTTTATCGCAGAAATAAAACCCAATGATCTGAGTTCTTTTCCAAGAAAAAGACTAAAAGGTACAGTTTTTTTCTTTGATAAAATGTTATTCTAAAGGCCTCTAGATAAACAGATATCATAAGCAACCTAATATTTCTTGCATTGCATGCAGGCTAGTTTCTAAATGGACTAGATAATCATTGTAGGTCCCTTCCAACTGAACTATTCTATTCTAAAATATCTTGAGAGTTGATACCATATAACAGTATCTAGGTGTTTCTGTTTACTATAGACTTCTGTAGCAGTAGCAGATACATTCATCTCCTGTCCATACCTTTCATAGGTTTCCATAGCAGAAAGACTTTTTTTACTTATCTTAATTGCACACATTTAATAGAAAAAGGCTCTTATTTTAAATACAACTTGTAATTTTTGAAAAAAACATATTTTGACACTTACTAGTTTAAGAAGTATACTGAAGTATTTATTTTTACTGACAACAAAGTCAAAATTAATCCTTTGGCAGGATGACAGATTCCACTCGCAAATGTATTCTGAAGCTTCTGTATAGTTTTCTCTACTGAAATTATCAATCATATTTCCTAATCAATGGATCATTTGACCATCTAAGGCAAATGAACCTAGACAGATCCATAAAAATGGAATTTAAAAATTATATCTGCAACATGGGCTTATCATGGTTATATACACTGAGTGAATGCATTGTACATAGCTGGCTTTTTTCTCAATACAAGAACACAGGTAAGCACCTTGTGGCTGGTGCAAATCATGTTTAAATATAGAATTATCTAGTAATTAAAAATTAATTTTTGTCTATGAATTCATGATTCTTTTATGTTCGTGCAGCTTGGGACAAGCAGCGGGTTGTTAACCTGCTAAGGTATGTGAAATGGGATAGCTTATATCATGTGGGGTTACCATGCTATCCGCATGGTCATTAAGGAATGGATGAGATAGTTGAGCTTGATGAGATGGTACCTTCTGTGGCTGGTCCTGCTGCCGCCTGTAAGACCTCCAGGTTCCTCTGACTACTATGGGGTCAACAGAGCAATCACTGTGCCAGGCACTAGACAAAAAGTCAGGCAGCTTCCTTCTGCAAGATGAAAAATGAGATGGCAGAGTTCAGTGATTAAGGCAGTGGTCAAATTGATTAATGTGACCAAACTGAGACACTAAACTGACCAGACATAATTCACAAACTAGTATTACTCCAGATAACATGACAAAGTGCTCTGGCCCAGGGAGATCTATTTTTGATGTACTGGCATCTGAACAAGAAAACTGAAATGAATAGTCACATAATTTGTTTCCCACTCCCACCCCTCTTAAATTATTGGACAGGGCTCATGGGGCAGCACAGAGGCTTAATGCCAAGGCTGATGAAAACTGACCCATTTCAGTTTGCATGTGACTCTCAAGATGAATTTTAGGGAAACTGTGGCAAAAAGCCTCATGTTTCCACTGATGACTGCTCTACAATTGATCTCTCAAAGACAGCAGATGGGAAACAGAGTGAAGCTTTTATAATACAGTGGAGCAGAGAGGGACATTTCCAAACCAAATAAGTAAAAAGATGAAAGCATAGCAAAGAGCACCTTTATAAATGTGGGTAATAAAGGGCTACGAACTCAGCTATCAAAATGAAGCTTTACTTTTCTCTTTTTGTGATCACCAGCACTGTTATCAGCCATACAGCGAACAGTACCTCACTAAATGCAATGGAACTTCACGCCTGATCTACATATTGACTGCAAGTACGTTGGTAGAATGAGACACAAGGTTTTTTTATCAATTTAATGAAAGTATGAGGTGAATAATACACTGGGTTTGAGGTATTGATATATTCCTTTTTCTAACATTATATGGAAAGTAAATTGATCTCATCACTGTTAAAAAGTGTGATTTAGAGTCATCTCTGAGCAATGCATTGTAGCCTTCTTCTAGCAGCTTCAGTCTCAAAACCATATAATTATTGTTGCTGAAGGCTGGGCACAAGTTAATATGCTCTGCCTCCACAATTTCTGGACTGAAACTGTTGCTGGGGGAACAGATATATCTTTTTCTATCTGCATAAATCTGATACAAAGTAATTATTTTGGGCTTTACATCAGCTTAGCTAAATTGGTTCATAATTTAAATCAATGCAAGATGTTAGAAGTGGTCCTAAGTTTCAGAAACAAAGGTTTCTTACAACGCTTGCTTATGGCCATGGAGCAGCAGCCTAGGTATGGAAGGCTTTCATACTTATAAGTGACCATTGTGAATTAAACTCAGGTGAAAACAACTAAAAAATGCTGTCCATCATTTGCTAAGTCTTGTTTGCACAAGGATGATAATAATTTTCTGAAGTGGTACCATGTATACTGTTTGTTGCCAGTCAACAAATTATTTTTTGCCTTGTTTGTTTGTTTGGTTTTTCCTCCTAAAAAGCAAGTTTTTAATAGCAGTTTCTGCCTGGAAAATTTTGTCCTTTAGACAAAATGGTGTCAACTTTCTCTCCTTAGGAGGTACAGCTGTGAACACCATTCATGAACTGAACTACAGTATTTTCCAGGCAAGATGACAGGTATGTAGATGGTACAAGCTGGCAATTTGCAGGTATTAGCTGGCAATACCTGAAGTGGTTTCTAAGAGTCAGCTGTGAAATAATTTGCAGGCTAGTGACTTCTGTGTATGTATATATGTCTATATGATATTTTCTTTCCGGCAGACCCACTGTTGTGTCCACCTTGTGTAGCTGCATCTGTACATTGACATACACAATGTAATATTCCGTTCCTCACCGGTTTAAACATGGGCTCAGCCCTGCACTAACGATGGCTGCATAGCTGCCGGGCAGCTCACAGGCAGACTGAACTTGTGCTTTTTTAAAGCCAAGTCAGACAGCACTCACATGGGCCTGCAAAACTCTATATAGGATTTAACCTTCATTATGTCAAAGGGGCCTTTGAATATTCATTTCTTTTCAGAAATAATGGTTCTGAAAGTTCCCAGCATTGGCTATATGGTAACATTTTGCTCCCTCTAGTTTCACCTATAAGGATGAAGGTCAGGATCGAGTGGATGAGTTGATTGTAATGTCTACTGGCCTATTTTTACCCTCAGAAGGAGCTAGAACCCTCTATTCACATTTTATATTCATTTATGCCTATTTGCTAAGTAATTCTTTTCTTCTTCATCTTTCTATACCCTGACACCTTAATCTTGCTGACATCTTACAATAGTTAATGAGAAACAGCTCCTTGTCTTTTCATTGCTCACTTTCCCTCTCTTAATGCTAAGGCATCGGATGATAGTTTACTTTGCAAGACTTGAAAATGTTGTGTTGTACTTCTCTTTTGAAGAATACATATATATATTAACAGGGCTCAAACCAAGAGCAATAATGACAGCCTTATAAACATGATTACTAGCTGAGACACAAGCACAGACACACTCTTGAATATATCACCTAGGTATTATTTTCAGCTCCAGACCTGAAAGCAATTTTCATATTTTATAGACAAAAACATGACATCTAGCTCTAGGAGAAGCACAACCGATCTAATATCTTTAGAAACACAATACTTCTAAATAACACTGTTTCAGGGGTATCTATAAACTCTCTGTCGTGAGGGTAATTCATTAATTCCAGTTCCTTTCAAGTCCATCATCTACTTAAGACATGCAAATACTTTTAACAAGCAAGATCTCTGGCTCTGAAGAAACAAGGTGTTCTGAGAAAACAATCAAACTCTGTTAAGCTAGTGCTCAAGACCTAATGTAATTACCATTGAAAGAAAAACAAAACCAACAAGGGGTTAAATTTCTTCTTAATATATTTTCAAAAATCTGGATAAGAAAATCCAAGTGGCTGGATAAACCATAAGCTCTTCTTTATGCTATTAATGTGAAAGAAAGAATTAAGCAAGTGGGCAAGTTGCGCTCATGGTACTCTCAGCAGAGACAGCTGTGAGGGTCTCGTCCTCGGTTTCTCTCCATGTGCTGAAATCACGACAGGAGTATTAGGAGAATTATTGATCGAGCCACTGCTGAGCTGAAAAGACGTTACCTGTACACCAGCTGCACCTTGTCTTTTCATGATGGGTTAACTGCTCTATGACTGAAATAAAGAAGTTTTTGTTAAAAGAAATCCTAACATTACACGGGTCAAGAGAACTACTCTTTTTATTTAAACAGACTGTTGGCTTATGCTAGTGTGCCATATACAAAGAAGATCACCTGCTTCTTCCAGATAAGAATCATGCCCAATGGTATCTATTCTTCTAGGGTATTATCCAGGTTTTGATATTACCAAGTTTCTCCATGCATATCGTTTTTGCAGTCCTGTTGAAACTTTGACTGTAATGTGCCAAGTCTACAACTTTGTAATAGCAGCAGCTACAGCAAAGAGTTAATCTGTCCAGACTCAGGGTCTGCACCAGTGAGACACCTCCTTGATTGCCTTCTGATCTTGCAGCCTGCCAAAAGTAAGCCAGAGCAATCTAAATTGCTTTAGATGTTTGCTTCTCAGGTTTGGATGGGAAGTGTAATATTAATTCTTTTTCAGAAATTGATGGGAAGGGCTTTCCTGGTGATGACTGTTGTAGAAACTTTTTCTGAATCTAATATATTTATTTCACTGTCTCTTCTCTCTCAGTATTACAGTATTGACCAACTTTTTTTGTCAGCACTGTTCTCACTTCTTTTGTCCACAAGATATTTAGGCTGTCTGGAAATAAACTCCTTTTACACTGTCATTCAAAGCTTTATCACTTAGAAAAATTAGTTCTCTGATGAAAATCTGATTGTTCCTTCTAAACTTAGCATGTTAGCTCCACTAATTTAATAACTCTTCTGTGCAGTGCTTCTTTTATCTGGAAGTCAGGGAGGAGCGGTAGTTGTGGAGACATGGACTTCCAGCATGGGTCTGGTAATATAGGTGTTAAATGAGTTAAGATGGAAAGATTCAACATTTAGAATAAAATACTGAATAGTAACAGGCATGAAACTTATTCTGCTGTCTGCTGGTTTGAGCTGGGGCTTCTGCCTGGTTTTCTGTTTGCAACTGTCCTACTTCAAAGCAATAATATATTTTATGTACCTGTGTCTGTGTTATTCCCCATTGAGTTTCTCTTACTGTTCTTGAGAAACCAAACAGTTAAAGAGATCTTTGATTACAACATTAACCTCTATGTGATCTATTGTTCCAAACACAAACAGTTTCTGAATATCCTGAGCTAAGATACCTTCATTCTTCCTCAGCAATGGTCCTTTTGAAGATAAAGTATTCCTATTCTAACAATTTTTTTTTTTGTTTGTGTGTGTGTGTTTGTTTTTTCCAGGTTATTTGGCTTAGAAGTCATAAAGTGTCCTGAAACAGTGGGAACTACCCAAGACATACTAGAAGCTCTGCTCTGCTGATGGCTAGTAGTTCTTCAAACACAGAATTGCATTGCAGAAATTGAGAGCTTACCTCAGAGCTGGAGAGTGTATCACAGTGACTGTCATGAGTCAATGAAAAGCTCATCACTGGTAAAACTTATCTACCTTTATGTTTGCTCATACAGATTCAGATAACTTTCATGGCTCCATATTATATGTAAAATAAAAGTCTTTGGTAAAGATGAAGTGCTGGCTGAATTGCTAACATGCTAGGACGGCTGACTTCAAAACAAATTCCCATTGAATACTTCATTCATCTACCAAGGAATTGTCCCAAACCCGGCCTAGAACACGATGATTTGTGAGCTTCAAATTTGAGGAGAAACCGTACTGTAGATTAGGACTAATTCAAAGCCCTCCTAAAATTCTCTTTTGCTTTTACCCACAGGCTAGCTCAGTTCTTCTTCCCTCTGGCCAGAATGCATACCAGTGAAGGAAAAAATTGTTTCCTGAAACCATGCTGCCTTCAGCGATTGCAAATAGCTCTAAATTATGTGTAAGTATCTCATTTCTTATTGATATTTCTCCTTTAATGTTATTGAGTGCATTGGTCTGCACTACTCATTTAGGATTTTTTTTTTAAATATCAGTTCTAAATTACTAACCCTGTTTGGGCACTTATTGTTATTCAGACTTATCAAGGATAAGCAAGTATCTAAAAGTTCTTGTGTTCTTTTCTCCTCAGTCCTGGCTTGTAATTTACGCTGAATTTATAAAGCCTTGCAAACTTCAGATACTTTTAATGGTCTGTCTGCTTTAGCATTAACATAAAACCTTTTAACATTTCACCTTTGCATTCTTCAGGATGTGACTTTAGCTTTCTCTGGAAGTATAAGACAAGAATTAATTCTGCCTCCCCAACAATATCAAATTTCTCTGTCACCAACATCCTTCTTTTGTTCCGTAATGCTCCTATTAATGTCTGTCTTGATAGTTTGCTTATTTACATACAGATTTCAGAATGCAGATGAGAGGACCTGGGAACAACTCCACTTACGCGTTCAGGTCTAACAGTATGAGGTACACTTAGTAACCCATGGTGCATATGCAAGTTTTTGCATGCTTTTGCCATTCATATAAATGCAACATGCCTTTATTGCATGGTACGGTCATAATTTGGGTATTTATTACTAAGCATGAAAGAGGGATGCTGATCAGCCATTCTTGCAATGCCCCTTGACTAATGCCTTGAATTTTTTTCATCTACATTTTTTCCCACTAGCTGGGAACTTTCACCCTCACATCTTCCCTTTCAACTGTTAGAAAAGAATAGTGCCAATATTGATCTAAATCTGAACATAATTCAGTGTTTGAATCTCTCTCTTATTCCTTGCATTAAAGTTCGTTGGGCCAGGATTTAGAGTTTGGTAATGTTTACAAGTTAAAAAGTGTCCGCTTTAATGTAGCTGTTAATGAAACATGACTGTTGTTCTTCTAAAAATCACTTTGTTATTGCTAAATTCATCTTATAATTTCCTTTATATATTATATCCTAATAAAAAATCCCTGTTGTATAATTTTTTCAAGGTTTTCTTGCCCCCTTGTTCATTCTTTACATACCGATTTTCAGAAAGAAAATAGCTGACCAGCTGACTACACAAATGAAAATGGAAAATAATTATAAAAGTATTGTTAAAGAAAATACACAGCATAACAGAGAAGTTCCTCGTGACTTCTCCCTTATGCCACTTATACCTTTTTCCTATCTCCAGAATCATCCTTTAATCCTACTTTTACATTTTCCTGAAATAAAAGCCTCAAAAGTTGCTGTAATATGGGAAACTGTCAGCTCTAATAACACGTCTCTTTGGGATACAGTAGTCTTTCTTTCTCTTCAGAGGAATATAATCTAGTCTTTTATTAATAATACAGAAGTTATCTGCAGAAAGAGATGCTACGGAAAACTGAACTTTCTTCTCTGTTTTGAATTCACTTTGTTAAAAAAGGTAAATTCCAGGATTATGCCTGTCATCCAAATAATCAAAATCTCATTTTCGCTACTACAACACAATATCATCTACAGCTGGATTTGCCTGCCCCATCTTATATAAATTCTATGTTTCTTACTCATGCATTATTCCTATGGCCTGGACTGATAAATTTGTAGTCTTTGCTGTAATACTATGGTTTTCTTGCACCAATTCTTTAAGAATCTTAGGGCTTTCCAGTTACTCCTATTTGAGCATGTACAGTTCTGAGTGTATGCTTTTTGGATGCAGACATGTCTGTTTTACAGCTCCTCATTTGCATTAGCCCTCCTGACTTTGTCCTTATACTTAACAAATTTGCCCCCATACAGCAGTCCACTGAGGGGAGTAGAGTTCTAACTTAGTACATCCCAGTAGACCAATAACATCTGCTTTCTGTCCTCCACTCGTCTAATTATTCAGAAATTAATCTGATTCTGTTATAGCATGTAAACATATCAAAAGCATGTGCATGATTTAGGACTCTCATTTGTATTCTCATAACTAATGAAGCTGTCAGGCCTAGATGTTTTTTTAAAAGGTATTAAATATCTAACTATTTAGCTTGGCTGGTATTTCAATTGTGTCTAGGTGCCCAACTCATTGATTTCAGTGTATTTTCAAAGTTTCCTGCAGTGATCATTCAGATTTTAGACATTTAAGCATCTTTCAAAAATCTTGCCTTTGAAAGCTGGAATTTCAGAGTTTGCTAAGGCATTTCTGAAATTTCTACCAATTCTCTTTGGTTTAGTGATAAATCACTACACAATAAAATTACTTTGTTTACCTCTGCCAAGAAACCTAATTAATTCCCATTTCTTCTAAGAACTATTTAAAAAATAAATCATTATTGATTCTATACAACTTAATATCAGGTTTTACCTAAAAAATCTCCTCTTAAATGTGTCTTCCTGTGATCCATGCCTCTGTGTTGGATAATGAGTACAGTATTGGAAGGTTTTAAAAAAACCAAATCTAACACATCTTGTTATACAGATCATATCAGGAATATACTCTCTGACTGAATATTCTCAGGAAATCAACCACCAAAGCAATAGGTCATAGCAGGCATAGCAGTGAAATTCTCAAAATAAAAAGAAGAAAACTGTAGATTAAAATAAAGCTGTGACAAGCCCTACAAACCAGATGAAAGAGTAAGGGCCAGATTTTGTTCTGTTTTCCCCTCTCAGACAGGTTAATTATTTTTCAGCTTTGGCAGAAAAAGTACTGCTGAATGTGAGCGCATGTCTAGGGAAATGAGGTTAGTGTTAGCCAAATGAATATTATGTACTGATAAATCAATATGAAAATGAATTACACAAGCTCTTCCATAAGTGTAATCCATCTTACTTTTAAACTCTTCTTCAAGTTTATGCACTGTTGTTCACTAGGTCTTTCACTTGCAAAGAGGAGAGTGACCCTGTTTTCCCTACTCCTTTCCATGACTCATTTACTCACATATTGACTGATGTCTACACAGTGCTGATTTACACAGATGCTCCTTTCCTGGCCTTGGGAGGGAGAGAATAGATTAGAATAAAACAGGATTTTGTTAGTCTTTATGACCTGGGAACCAGATTAGTTTTGGTTTTCTTCACAAATTCTTATTCGTGAAAGTTTTTGAGGGTTGTGATTTACTTTCATTTGGTAAACAAGTGAAATAAACCCAAAATCTTTCACATGTTTTGAGAAATGGGACAGAACAGAAGCAGGTGTTCTTTCTGTGGCCAAAATTTACTGGATGACCTTGGTCTTCAGACAGGTTTTCATTTAAAGTTTTGTCGAGACAAACAGGTTCCAGTAACCATCTTAATTTAGGTGAAACAGCATATTTTGCCAAAACTATGATTAGTTGAAAACATCCTGGCCAGCTCTAGCAGGAACACAGAAATTATACCATGTTGTTAAGCTGGTTTGCAGTCTGCTGACTTCAGTATGCTTTTATGTTGTTTAAGCATCTGCACAAGAAGCACGCTGCTGCTTCGAGCTCAAATTGTCAGGAAAGCAAAGGAAGAAGCTGCAGCTTCTCATCAGGTCCTTTCTTCCCCTGTCATGCCAGGTGGCTGCCTCTGTTCTGCTGCTTCCAGGGATTTTTCTCTCTCTTTCCTGCACTGCCAGCTGCTAATTGACATCCCCCCCACCGCCCCAGCATTTTTCCCAGCTTCTTCTCCTCCCTGTTCACTGGCTTCAAACATTGACCCTAGGACTCCTTTCTGTTGGTCACCTGAAGCACCCAGGCAGCTAGGATCCAGGCAGCACTGCCTGCTGCTCCTGCTCCCCTCATCCCGGGACAGTTTTCTTCCTCAATGTGCATTTTGGAGAGGCCCCACAGCTCGGTGAAGGCTCTCCTCTGTTCCATACCTTCTCTTGTTTTGAGCTCAGTCACTGCTAATCCCCAGGACTGCCCCCACCATTTCTTTCCAGCTGGCAAGGAATTTCTCCCTCTCTTCATCTGTTCGTGTCCTGTTCCCAAAAGACACAGCTGGAGCTTGAAAGTGATAATTCAATCCACATGTCCAACAGAAGAAGGTAAACTAATAGCCAGAGCTCCTTAGTATGTTTTTGAAAATCACAGTGCTTAGGGCTTTGAGTACCCTGAATATAGCCACAGTTTATCCCGGAAGCTTGCAGAAATCTGCTATTAGATGACCCCGTGGGACCAAGGTATCATTTCTTCCCAAAGCTGGGGAAACAAAATGTAGCACTCTCAACTGCAATGCCTAATTGCGAACATTCAAAGCATTAAATATTTTGACAGCTGGAGGAGAAAACATGTCCTGGAAATGTCCAGGATTGTTATTCATAAAGTGATGCAAGGAGTAGAAAATCTAGTTACTTTAATATATAAAAAAGCGAAACCTTGCATTTCCTGACAGAATCTAAATAACATCTTCTCTTGGAAAGGAAAAAGAGCGAGTGAAAGAAATCCTTTATAGATGGTTATTATGTAATGACAAAACGCCCTGATAGCCCCTCTGTTAGACTGATCTGAGTAACACTCGAGCCAGGCAAGGCTTCCCCTGACTTTAAGGGTCTTTGGATGAGGCTCTCCACCATCTAGAAAAGATAGCTTGACATTTGCATGCAATAAATTACCCACTCTTGCCTTTACACTGTTCCAATCTTAACCGACTTCCCTTACACACACGCACAAAAAGTGCTTGCCCTGCCTGCTAGCACAAAGAGGTTGGTCCCTATATGGTCCTGCTTCCTCCTCCTCATTACAACACAAAAGGCAAATGAACAGGAGCACAGGCCAGTTTTTATCTAGAAATGGTCGTGAGAAAAGGGAGTTACACACTCGAGATACTTAGATAGGCATTTGCTACAACCAGCTGTCTAAGTATAACACAGCCCCACAAGAGAGAGGATGCTTAAACTCTGAGCATCTGATGATGCTTTGACTTCACTGTGCTGCTTTGCTGAGTGGAAAATCTAGTTACTTGAGTGTATAAAGAAAATGAAGACTTATATTTCATGACAGAATCTAAATAACATCTTATCTGTCCAAGTAAAAATCATGTCCATTACACTAGAATGGTTATGTACATCATCCTTCTAGTTTACATTGTTAGAGTGCTTTTACATCAAAGATGTCATTTTGTCTTCCATCAGACATCCAGGGGTTTCTCATGCAGCCTCTCTCTCCTCCCGCTCTGCCCTTGCTGCTCATTCTTTTACTACCAGCTACTACGAAATCGTAGCTATATTTTCTGAGCTGTTTTTCATAGGTTGCAGTAAAATATATTTCTAACGTGACTAAATTCTTCATTTAAAAACATAAAATGTATTCCTTTATTCAGAAAACTGTGAACGTAGAGAAGCAAGTGTATTATTAGAAGCAAGGTTTCACCATAAAAGCTTTAAATGGCGTCTTAAAGCTTTTTAAATACAGTGTGTTGTCTTTGCAGCTCTGTAAATCACTAGCCTGTTAGAGGTCAAAAGATTATAATTTAGAGAAAGGTTTCATTCTTTATGAGGGAAACTGGTAAACCAAACTTATATAAATAAGCTGTCTGTCCTGAGACTTTGTCATGTGGCAAAATATATCTTTGCTGTCAAATGCAGAGATGCTGATGTGAAGACAGCATTTATGTTTTCATGTGGTGCTCATGGACAGTAGCATTTTGTTTATTGTGACAAAGTAAGGCTGGCGGATTATATATTTTTTCAGTGCTCCTAACTCTTTATCCAGAAAGATCAAGAATTTACAGCAGACTACCTACTGTGGTGAGGTACATGTAAGAAGGATGCATTTCCTGAGTCAATAAACACCCGCTTGACTCATTCAAAATTTCCTTGGTTTATATGTTTGGTCTTGGGCTAAGTACAGCATTCCAATAACTTGATTCAAGTATTATTATCTTTCTATTTCTTATTCATCTTCTCAATCTTCAGTTCAACATAACATAGGCTTATAGTAAAATTGCCAGTGTACCTGCAGAAATGTGTGCATGTACACATTATTTCAGAGGACCTGGTTGTGAAATATGACTCTCAAGTGTAAGATATATGGTGATATCAATATGTTCCTATGTTAACCTCTAACAAAATCGTAATGAATTAACCTCAAGCATGGCAGCTTGGATCCTTGACTGTCCAAGAGCTTTGATAGTCAGCAACACTGTAATTAGGATTTAAGAATATGGAAATGTAAGCGGCTGCAATTTGTAACGCAGAATTCCAGGTCCTTTTAAAACTCCCTTTAAAACCCCAGAACTGGGATGAATGGAAATGCCTGATTCCTATGAGCATGTAGGCACATGAGTAGAAGGAACCCTCTCCATAGCAAAACATGCAGGCATTAATTTATATTTTTAGCCTTTTTTCATATGCTGGCAGCTTAATGCTGAAAGAAAGTTTTCATTATCTGAGTTGATAGCTAACAGTCAAAGTTGTTCTCTTGTCTCTGTATCTTTCAGTGACTGAGAAACTGATTTATAACAATACATGGATGCACTGAATTAGAAAAGACAGTTTTAGAGCAGTGACATGTTTTTTTTCCTACAGTGCACACTCCACTGAGATACATCAAACAGGCTGTAGGAGAGCTGCGTGCACTTGGAGAGGTTCTCCTGCCCACTCTCTCTTTTCTTCCTTCCCTCTTCCACTTGGCCCTTTGCCTCCTCTGATTGCGACCGGTGAATGGCTCTGCCAGCCAGAGGGCAAAGGGGAAGGGGCCGAGGTCTTACTCTGAGGTTAAAAAGGGCACAGCAACTGATGAGCTCAAATCCCAGGTCCTGAATCGAGCTGAGCCCATCAGCTCAGCGGCACAAACAGCTTTTGCTGCTTTGCGGCTTGGTAATTCAAAATCTTACCCAAATTTCAAACTAAAGCAGCTCTAACAGGCTGTAAGGGCTTTGAACCCAAACTTGCTTTCATTTCTGAATTTTCCAGGAAAGACTGGATGATTACCTAAGTGTCCTGAACTGCTGTTTCAAAGATTATTTCCTAAACTAAATGTCCATGTGCATTTATAAACCAAACACCAATTTTCCAGGCTGAGATAAGGTCATTTGCAAGCCAGACTTTATATGCCATTTTAATTATTTTATTTAATGAAATTTCAGAGATGCAATTTAATTGCACTAAGCTGTGTATTCAATTTGATTTGCAAATCTAGGACAATATTCCTTTCCTACTCAGTTGTACCCATATAGAATAAGCACATCCCCTGCAGCTTTAGAAACTAAACACATTCCTACCACTGAAACATTTTTTTTGCAGCTGTTCCACTGTGTCCAGAATGCAAAAGGAAATTTCTTTCATACTTTTATAAGCTTTCAAACCCCATGAGTGTTGTATACCTTTCTAGCCCAAATTTCTTTTACTTTTGCTGAACAGAGAAGAAATAACAAGGAAAAAATTTCCTGTAAGATGCCACAATGTGCATCTGTCCGTAATGAGGTGAACCCAAACCGAATATAAAATGGCCGTTCCCTCCAGAAGGCCCTTATGGAATACAGCTCAGTGTGCAAAAAGCACATTTTTATACACCTATATGCCATATGCAGAAGTTTCTGACATAGACAGAATTGTTACATTCAGGACAGATTCTGTCACCAATGTCCACCTGACTGGATGAATGAACTTAGCCTTTCCGCATACAAATATAGGCACAATAACATCTAAGAAAATAGCCCTTGGATCTGATCTGCCATTGATGCCACATCCTTTCATAACTGTTTGGAAACTGTACGCTGTTCCTGGGGACTGCTAGAAGAAAATAATGAGATTTCTGAGCAAAATTTGGGCATAAACATTTGAAAAGAAAGATGACAACTTCTTCTGTTTGCCAGTGACAAAAATGGAGTTCCTTAAAAAAATAATGAAAAATAGCTTACAAAACAAATGTAACTTCACTGGCTTCATTGTAATTTAAAAATGTAAGTTTTTAAAAATTAATTTCAATATAGTGCTGATTATATATGCGTGTGCCTATGTGTATACACCTATTCATATATACATATCTACAAAAAGGGTAATCATAATGGATTATCTTTTTGTTAGCAAATTTGCAAAATTGCAGAACCAAAAAATAAGTGTGGTCTAGGTGAGGAAGAGTGTGCAATGTTCAGAAATAACACTTCTGTTCAGTCAAGTCAAGCAACTGTGTCGGGAGTTGTCATGAGTAAAATAAAAATTGTCAGGTCACTCAATAAAATTGTTTTTATATAATGAAACAACTAAAGTTATTATTATTATTATTATTATTATTATTATTATTATTATTATTATTATTATTATTATTATTATTATTTATTACTGACATTTGTTTTGATTTTCCACAATAATGAAAATAATTCACCATGAAATTTCACCTAGCAAGGTTTCACTGAGAAGATGTTTTAGAACACAACTTAATACAAAGAGTTAAGATCATACTTACTAATTTTTGGAGGTGCTCCAACTGAATGCAACAACTTCAAATGCAATCAGTTCCAGCAATGTATCTCAAGTCCTACTTTTTGTCTGTATCTATTATATTTTTTTATTTTCTTATAATTTCTCTTGTTTTCTTTTTTTTCTAGGAAGTAAAATAAAGGTTTTCAAATCCAGAAGTCATCCGCTCGCTGTGTGTTTTTTTCTCTGAGGAAATTATTGCTTTTTAATCTGCCATTCATCTTATCCACATAGAAACAAAGTGGATTTTCAGGTCAGATACCTCTCTTACAAATCAATAAAGTGTTGCTGAAAAGTTGAATTTCAAAAGTACAGCAAAAATATATGTATGTGACTTCTGTGTGAATGAGGAAGTTACATGTGTACAATGCTGAGGGATGTTTGAATCCCTCTTCATTACCAGACCCCAAGTGCGTTTTGGGCTGGGCTGTACAAGTGATGGAAGAGAAATCTTATTGAATTCACATTTTTGTCAAGGAAATGTGCAGAGTGTTTTTCTTTTGGGCAACTTATTCTTTGAGGTGAAATACATCCATGTACATAAAGAAATTAGGTATACTTTATTAGGTCTTACAAAAATATAATTAGCAAAAAGCAGACTTTCTAAAAGGCTATAGAAGTGCCACTGAGAGGCTCTGAGTACCTGGGCA
Source organism: Elanus axillaris (assembly GCA_026212715.1). Lineage (NCBI taxonomy): Eukaryota > Metazoa > Chordata > Aves > Accipitriformes > Accipitridae > Elanus > Elanus axillaris. Next base: position 18,603,162 of record JANZLQ010000007.1, on the reverse strand, counting down.
GCATGAACAAGATTCAACTGTGTTGTGGGAATTAGTTTTGAATCACGACAATGAAAATGGTTTTTTTGGAATTGATCTGGAGTATAAATAATTGATTTTTCAAAAGTAAAGCTTTTATAAATGAAGGGAAAAAAATCTCCTGTTTTCATTTGAAAAGGAATCAATTATTCTAATTGAGCTACAAAGACTGAGCTGGTATTTAAGTAATGGGAGTTTTCACAAGCGGATCACTCCAAAGACAAACATCAGGCTGGCCAAGAAGGCATTGGGCTGCTTTGAGGATTTTTTTCCCTATGCAGAATAAGCTTTGCAACACAGCTGTCCATTGCCAGGTTTAACCATTATGTGGGCTAAAGAGATGGGAACTGGCTACTGCTGCTGATGCATTAAATGTCCTTCATTTCTCTTGATCATTTGCACTTGTTTGGCTGCAGCCAGCTCATGAGGCATTTTGGCATTGAAGCTATTTCCACAGTATGGCAGTTGTTTCCATTTGGATCTAAACTTGCTCCAGTTGAAGCTTGTTCCCTGGTTTTCTGCTGCTCATAAATGCTTCAGTGATTCAGGAGTAGTTCAGTGATATATATTTAAAAAAATGCTGACATATCAAGTCTGTTTTTTATGCCAATGTGTTGGTTCTGCAAACATTTTCTGATCAAGACTAGACTTCATACTAAAACATTTAAGCAGCTGTATTTCTATGAATACCTTAACTTCATGATTTTACTCATCCTTCCTGAGATGAGGACCTGAAATGTCTCATACTTGAAAGACAAATTTTATTTGTATGTATATAATATATATGTACATACATACATATACATATATGCACACCTATGGGCATGTTTCCCCATCCAAACGAAATAAGAACCTTGATATATTCTACGAATAATTCTTACATCATGGGCAGATCCCTGTACAAGAAATATGGCATGATTCATATGCCCTAATAGATTTCACCTCTGAGTAGTGCAGATTCTTCAAACTTTTGAAGAAGAATTTTATGCTGTTCACAAAATACATTTAGAGTGGGTAAAATTAATTCCTTTCTTTTTGCCTTTCCCCCTTCCCCCCCTTTTCCCCTTC
>JANZLQ010000007.1:18570849-18587846 GCA_026212715.1 Elanus axillaris | reverse complement strand
GCTGGCCGGGACTCAGCACATGCCGGGTAAAAAAAAAAAAAAAACCCAAAAAAAAAAAAAAAAGCTTTGTCTGGGGAGTTGGAGTGAAGTTGCGGAGGATTTTAGGCTGGAGCCGGCGAGCGAGGGCGTTTAGTCTGGCGGCGAGCGGGGGAGAGGGAAGGAGAGCGGAGCTCCGCCGGAGAAGGGGCTGCGGAGCGCGGCGGCTCGCCCCGGCGGGCCCTGGATGCCGGCGGCCGGAGAGGAGCAGCCGCAGCCTCTGCCCTGCCGCGGTTCGCCCTGGAAGAGGAGCGGGGAGTCAAAGGAGAAGGCGTGGATTGCGTACGGATTGTAGCTGGATGTCCTGGCACGGTGTGTATAAAAAAAGAGAAACTCAAACTTTTCTGATCTGGTAAGATATTAATACTTGGCTGGCTAGAAAAAAAAAAAAAAAAAAGGCGTTTTCAAGTTTCGAAGGACCAGATGTGCGCTGGGCTTAAGGTACCAGAGGAAGTCGAAATAATTGCTTTTTAACTTGCTCGGAGAAATGAATTGCGAAAACTTACCGATGCACCGAGTCGGCAGTAAAATGCACTTTATATTCATTTTTGCACTGACGATAGTATCTTTCAATAAGGCTGTGCTGGGCAAGAATTTGAAATACAGGATTTATGAGGAGCAGAGAGTTGGATCAGTAATTGCAAGACTGTCGGAGGATGTAGCTGATGTTTTATTAAAAATGCCTAACCCTTCCTCGGTTCGTTTTCGAGCCATGCAGAGAGGGAATTCGCCCTTGCTTGCAGTCCGTGAGGATAATGGAGAAATCAGCATAGGAGCTAAAATTGACCGGGAACAACTCTGCCAGAAAAACTTAAACTGCTCCATAGAGTTTGATGTGATCACTCTGCCCACTGAGCATCTGCAGCTTTTCCATGTTGAAGTTGAAGTGCTGGACATTAATGACAACTCTCCCCAGTTTTCCAGGGCTCTGATCCCTATTGAAATATCAGAGAGCGCAGCTGTAGGAACCCGGATCCCTTTGGACAGCGCTTTTGATCCAGATGTAGGGGACAACTCCCTTCACACTTACTCCCTTTCTGCAAATGATTTTTTCAGTATCGAGGTGAGAACCAGGACTGATGGTGCTAAGTATGCAGAGCTGATCGTGGTTAGAGAGCTGGACCGGGAGTTGAAGTCAAGTTACGAACTCCAGCTCACTGCTTCAGATAAAGGGGTGCCTCAGAGGTCTGGATCATCCCTCCTGAAAATAAGCATTTCAGATTCCAATGACAACAGCCCCGTTTTTGAGCAACAGTCGTATATAATCCAACTCTTAGAAAATTCACCGGTTGGGACTTTGCTTATAGACCTCAATGCTACTGATCCAGATGAGGGCGCTAACGGTAAAGTCGTGTACTCTTTTAGTAGTCATGTGTCTGCCAAAATTATAGAGACTTTTAGGATAGATTCCGAAAAAGGACATCTGACCCTCCTGAAGCAAGTGGACTACGAAGTAACCAAGTCCTATGAAATTGATGCTCAGGCTCAGGATTTGGGGCCAAATTCTATTCCAGCTCACTGCAAAATTATAATTAAAATTGTGGATGTGAATGACAACAGACCCGAAATTAACTTAAACCTGATGTCCCCCGAGAAAGAAGAGATAGCTTACATTTCTGAAGGGTCACCCCTGGACACTTTCGTTGCCCTGGTCAGAGTGCAAGACAAGGACTCCGGCCTGAATGGAGAGATAGTTTGCAAGCTCCATGGACATGGCCACTTTAAACTTCAAAAGACTTATGAAAATAACTATTTAATCTTGACTAATGCCACTCTAGATAGGGAAAAGCGATCTGAATACAGTTTGACTGTAATAGCGGAGGACAAGGGAACGCCGAGTCTCTCCACAGTGAAACACTTTACTGTCCAAGTCAGTGATGAAAATGACAACCCACCCCGCTTCCAGACAAACAGATATGAAGTTGTTATCTTGGAAAATAACTCTCCGGGAGCATACATCACGTCCGTCACAGCCACAGACCCAGATCTAGGCGACAACGGGCAGGTGACCTACACTATTTTGGAGAGCTCTGTTTTGGGAAGTTCTATAACCACCTATGTGACCATCGACCCCTCCAACGGGGCGATCTATGCCCTGCGAACCTTTGATCATGAAGAAGTAAATCAAATTGCCTTTATGGTTCAAGCTAGGGATGGAGGGAGTCAGCAGCTTGTTAGCAATACCACGGTTGTACTAACCATCATTGATGAAAATGACAATGCTCCTGTCATCGTGGGGCCAGTGCTCCGCAACAGCACAGCAGAAATCTCAATCCCTAAAGATGCTGGAATTGGCTTTCTGGTCACCAGGATAAGGGCTACAGATAGAGACTCTGGTATGAACTCTGAACTCAGCTGCTCCATAGCAGCTGACAAGGAAAACAGCATCTTTGTGATGGATCCCAAAACTTGTGACATCTCTATCAATGTGAGTGTTGAATCATTTCCAGCAAAACAATGGGAGTTTTTTGTGATAGTCCAGGATAAAGGCAGTCCTCAGCTTAGTACTAAAGCACTTCTGAAATGTACTGTTTTTGAGTATGTTTATTCATTTGCAAGCACGGAAGCAACTTTGGTAAGCCAGCCCTCCCTAGATGTCTCCATGATAACGATTATATCCTTAGGATCAATATGTGCCGTGTTGTTGGTCATTATGGTTATCTTTGCTACAAGATGCAATCGAGAGAAGAAGGACACCAGGTCCTACAACTGTCGCGTGGCAGAATCGACCTACCAGCACCACCCAAAAAGACCCTCCAGACAGATCCACAAAGGGGACATTACATTAGTGCCCACGGTTAATGGCACTTTACCCATCAGATCTCACCACAGAGCTTCTCCGTCATCATCTCCGACCCTGGAAAGGGGACAAATGAGCAGCCGGCAGAGCCACCACAGCCACCAATCGCTGAACAGCCTGGTGACAATCTCCTCTAACCACGTGCCCGAAAATTTCTCTCTGGAGCTCACCCATGCTACTCCGGCTGTTGAGGTAAGGTCCATACCTTGTTTTGGACACCCATTTGCTCACGCATTCACTGGGGAGCATGGAGGTACTCTGCATGCAACCTGCGAGAGCAGTGGGCAATTAGATCTGTGCCCAATGCGAATGTGTTACAAATTTCTCTTTAGATGTCACAGCTTTGCAGTTTTGCTCCAATATCAACGCAATCCATTACCGTGGGGAACAGGATTAAATCTGTTATTGATAGAATTATTTCTTGGTTCTTCCCTGTAAGGTCGAAACAATGGAGTGTAACATAGACAGTACTCTGCGCTGGTTTGCTCCTCTTTCCTTCTTTCTTCTTTGCCTTCCCTTTCCCTCTGTATAGCTCAGTTTAAGTAAGAGTTCCCAAGTATTTGCGTAGAGAAACAATACAGGAAATTGTTTCATTAATGGGGATGGAGGACTAAAAGCTTAAACACTGACACAGTTTAGGTGCAGCTGTTGTAATATATGATCGTAGTATCTCCAACTTGGAGACTACCCATCTCAGTTTTTACTGCAAATGCTATGTAATGGCTTAAATGAGAGATGTGTCCTGGTAACTCTTTACACGTAGAGCAATGATGTTTTATTTTGAATTAAAATGCTGGAATGGTAAAGGGTTGGTTCTAATCTATTAAAACAAAACTCCACCTCTGCTTAATTACTTATTTGACTTGTTAATGAATTAATTGTTATGAGCTCAGAGGCTAATGAACAGCAGTGCATTTCCTCATTGTACATGGTCCTCAGGTGTTTCCTGTGGTAGACACTATACTACAAAATAGTCTGTTGTACTGCATTATATATGTGATTTAATTAAACTTTAAAGGAAAAAAAACCCAAACACCCAACAAACAAACCTGAGAAGTGAGTTAGTGGGTTTACACCTAGGTATTTGAGCTTTCATTTCAAGGAATCAGTCTTTTCACCTTTTCTTTAGCAGGTTTCTCAGCTTCTCTCGATGCTTCACCAGGGCCAGTATCAACCAAGGCCAAGTTTTCGAGGAAACAAGTATTCCAGAAGCTACAGGTAAGGATCTGGACTGTTCTGCTACATATGAATGTGTGTGTATCAGAAAATATAACATGTGTGTTTAATCAAAAGTGAAATATAACTTAGGTGAGATAATTTAATTCCACCATCACCACAATTCTCTTCTACAGATACGCCCTACAAGATATGGATAAATTCAGCTTGAAAGACAGTGGCCGGGGTGATAGTGAAGCCGGAGACAGTGATTATGATTTGGGGAGAGAGTCTCCAATTGACAGACTTCTTGGGGAAGGATTCAGTGACCTTTTCCTTACAGATGGGAGGATTCCTGCAGGTAAGAGCACAATGGAAGCTGAACAGTTTATTTACAGTGCTGCCTGGCTGTCACTTTGATAAAGCTACTGCTGAGAAAGGAGAAATTCTTTAGCTTTCAAGCCCTTTCCTTCCTTTTTACTCTGCTTCATGATAAATATTGAGCTGAAGCTTTCACGTATCTAGTAAAATGAAGCCTCAGCCACAACTGAAAATGTGCCCAGAGCAATGCCTACTTTTTTCTGTTACTCACATCATCATGAGTTGGCTCCAAATTCCCCCCAAAAGCACGATCTACTCCCTGTCCTTAGACTTTTAATGACTGGGTGGACGTTTTTGCAAAGCCAGGCAGTTGTGGTTTGTTAAAAATACACTGCACTATAATTTGGGAGATACATTTTCCACAGTGGGTTTGATTCATATGATACAAACTTCTACCATTCAGAAATGGGTTCTAAAGTGGTCTAGAAATATGGATGATGAAGAAAGAAAAGTGTATTTTTTCCCAGTGAAAAACGAACTTGAGTGGCAAGGGAAGGATCTAAATATGTCCCAGCCTTTAAATCTTGCAACCTTAATTTCTAGAAGAAAAAGCTTAAGAGGTACAATTCTCGGGCAGAGGGCAAAAAAGAAAAAAGCTAGAAAAGGGTGAGTGAAAGTAAGGTAAACACACATGTATGTATTTATGTGTATAAAGTACCGCTTTTAAATTTACGCCCAGTTATAAGTTGAATAAAAGAGGCCATGGCAAATCAGGCTAAGTAGAGATATGAGAATTTTGTATTTACTTTAATAATTATACAGCCACTGGTTGTAACCTAGTTCTTGCGCTTATTTCAGGTAGTATTTAGTTTTCTCTTTACAACCGACAGGGCAGGATAATTCAGTATGGTTCACTGAACCAGGTGTGTAAACTTAAGAAGTTTAGGAAAGTCACTTTATACACGGGGGCACGTTGCTTTGTGGGGTGGTGCAGCACATATTCCTTCCTAAAGGGACCCCCACATACTGCCCAGGGCTGGAGGAGAGGAGCTGCAGTGCTGCCGCTCCTTCCCTCTGCTGCCAGGCATAACACCAGTGAGGGGAATTGCACCTGACCTTGGTGTGTTTTACCCTGACAAATATGCTGTTACGCTAGGCCAGAGTAAACCCCAAAAGTTTAATTTGTTCTTCTTATACGTTTTAACTTTAAAAATTTCTTCGTATATTTTGCTCCAGACTGGGTGTTGTATCACCTACCCAGGCACTCACCTACCTCCTCAACTCAGTCTTATATACTCAGTGTTTCAAAACCAGAGACCTTGAAAAGCTACTATTTTTTCAGAATTCTTAACCAAAATCTGGAGTCCTAATATATTTTTTTATCCTCATCGCCCCCGGCTCCTACTACATACTCCTCTGCCCGCTAGCATGAGGCATGTCTCATTCTCTCCTATGATTAGCAGGGAGGCAGGGAGGGATCTGATGGAGCTCTCAGTTGCTAGGGGAACTTCCAAGTGCAATGGTGTTTGCACTGGCATCCAGCCCCGCTCCTGCCAAGGAAGAGCTGTCTCCTTCCCAGTGGGCAGCTGGGGGCTGCCAGCAGGCGGGAGCGGTTACCCTCTTGGCTAGCTGAAATGCCCATGACTCCTTTTCAGCTCTTGCAATTCGATCTCTAAACAGGAAGCCAAAGGGTAGGATTTCCAAAAGTGCCCGGCTAATTGCATTCAAAGTGAGGAAAACTCCTGCTGAGTACAGGCGGAACTGGGTTGGGCTATCAAGACGGGCATTTAATCTCACCCAGACGTCCATCTGCCACTACGCCTGGTCTTAATCTGCCAGATAAGTATGCTGGACCTGTTCAGATGAGACCTGAATTGATCTGCAATCCAAAGAAATAGAAAGGAAAAGAAAAAAATCTTCTTGGAGGTTTCCCATTCTCCATTTTTTGAAAGGTTTCTGCATTGTCAGTCTGGACACAGGCAAAATGCTGTGAGAAAGTCCTTTCAGTTTGTCCCTTTAAGGTGGAACTGGAAAGGAACAGAGCCAGTCACTCAAAACTCCCAAAATTACATGATCAGAAAGTTCCATAACTGTCCTTGAAGGACTTGTTTCTTTCTCTCTTTCTTTTTAAACCTTCACCAATAAGCTTTAAGTCCTGGCAAAAAAAAGCCAACAAAACCAAACAACTGTTGTGCATCTTGGTTTTTTTTAATTTATTGCTGATTTAAGGACAGACTGTGACACCATTCAATTTCCTTGGAGTATCTTTTGATCTTACGTTCAGGAATGTCAGAACTTATTATTTTATACCAAAACCAACCCTGATAACATCAGTAACAAAATTCACAATAAGACAGCCCTCGCTGCTAATGAAATGCCAGACCATTGAAAGTCTCTTGTTAATTTACAGGAGTCTTCTCAATTACAAGAGTAATCCTCACCTTCTGGGATGAGTTGAGAGCTGGTCCAAGCACCACAGATCACTTAGATATCTTTTCTTCTTTCTTACTCTTAGACATTTTCTGTAAAACAGCACACGTGCTTTTCATACATGGGAACAAAGCACTTGAAGGCATCTCAGTCGCTTGTATCAAAACCTCAGCCACTGATATTTTTCTAGGTTGCTTTATTTGAAGCTCACCGGATCAGCAGGCCATTTGCAATAGCTTGTGCAAGATCCAGCCTGCAGCCTGAACCTGTATTCTTGAAGAAATTCATACTCTCACATGTAAGACACAGAGAAAGTTCACACTCAAAGGAATGGAAAGGGCATTAGGAAAGCAAATGGTATGGTAGGCTGTGTAAAGCACAGAGATAAATAACGCTGACAGTGTGAAAGTAGGACCTTATCAATCACTGATATGTCCTAAGCCAGAATACTCTGTTCAGTTCTGCTTACGCCACTGCTAGAAGATTTTTTGATAAACTGAGTGGATCCAGAGCCAGATGCGAAATGTGATGAGAAAGCAAGGAAAACCTGAGGGCGTGACTGCAAACATTTTTTATGTATCTAATATATAAAAGAGAAAGAAAAAGAAACTCCCTTCTGTGTGGGCTAATCTAACCATTAATTGACAGAGAGGTAGGGCAAAAGCTTCTTACAGTCAAAATATGCGTAATGCAAAGAGTCTGGCATTTCTGAAAACTTTCTTTTGAACTATGTGACTCAAATTCAAGGTAGTGGCCCTTGCAGCAGCTAGCTCTTTTCCAGCAGGTCTGCCAGGTACCCAGGCAGCACCCAGGCTGAGCCAAGGCTTCGTGTCCTATAGAGTGGATTCCCTTTGGAGCGGAAAAATTTGGCTTTTCTCCTGCCACATCCCTCTTTGCAGGTCCCTCAAATAGAGCCTTGCCTGTCTCTGCTTCCAGGCACCTTTCCCAGCCCTCTGCAGTGGGAGAGGTGTTTGCAGAGGACACTTGCAGGGCCCCTCTGTGAGCCAGTTCAGACCAGCGTAGCTCCCAGGGATGCAGTCGTTTGCCCCATCACATTGCTTCTCCCTGAGAGACACCACTAAAACCAAGCAGCTGAAAGAGCGGCTCTGTTGTCTTCTGCTCTTCAGCCCTCCTGACTGGCCTGGATGCCCACCTTGTGGGTTAGAGCCCCCCTTGTGCCAGCACCTGAGCCAGCACAGTACAGTAGCCTGAGCTAGAGCTTCAAATACACTTCAGAGTAACTCCAGTATGAACACTGCAGTCACATGAGGTGTGAATTAAGCCCTAGGTATTCTGATACTGGATCAAAATTTAACTGATTCACTTAAAGTAATATGCAGTGCATCACCTCATATTCAACACACACCTCATTGTCAGATCAAAAGGAGGTGTGTTAATGAAGAGGGAGATCCCTCTGCACTTTATTGTTCTTTCTTCTTTATTTCCCCTGCCCATTTATTCCCACTTTATTACTCTGATATGCTTCTCTAATTGGATGTGGAAGACTTCACTAAACCTTAAGTAAATGCTTGGAGGTTGAAACACCTTCATTTTATTTTATTTATTTTTTTTAATGAAACAGGATTGTACAAAGGGAATGAATGGCTTTAAGTCACAAGTCCTTGTTTTCCACCTGGGATTTTCATGTTTATCTTCAGCCCTAGTTAAGAGATCGCATTACTGTCTTACATGTTCTGCATTTATTGTTCTCATTTTTTGAGACCATTCGGAAATGGAAGTACGTGTAGAGCCAGGCCATTTGTATTTGCCACCTTTCTGCACACAGAGAGTGAACCCAAACACCGGATTTGAACATCCTTGGAGAAGTTCAGTCCTTGTGTTAGTCCCTGCCAAAGTAAGTGATAACTGCAACAGGAGGGGGATGCTTACTCTCCTCTTCTCTCTCTTGCAGCGATGCGGCTGTGCACGGAGGAGTGCAGGGTTCTGGGGCACTCTGACCAATGCTGGATGCCACCGTTGCCCTCTCCTTCTTCCGATTACAGAAGTAACATGTTCATCCCTGGGGAGGAGTTCCAGTCGCACCAGCAGCAGCTGCAGCTGCAGCAGCAGCAGCAGCAGCAGCAGCAGCAGCCGCAGGGCCTCGAGGAAGATCCGCAGCCTGCTGACGCCAGTGAGAAGAAGAAGAGCTTTTCTACGTTTGGTAAAGACTGCCAGAGCGAGGAGGAGTCGGGGGACACCTGTACCTCCTCTCTCCTCTCTGAAATGAGCAGTGTCTTCCAGCGCCTGCTGCCTCCCTCGCTGGATGCCTACACGGAGTGCAATGAGATGGATCGCTCCAACTCGTTGGAGCGCAGGAAGGGACATTTGCCAGCCAAGACTGTAAATTATCCACAGGGGGTGGCAGCCTGGGCAGCCAGCACGCATTTCCAAAATCCTGCCAACAACGGGCCCACTCTGGGGACTCACTCGAGCGCGCAGCCTTCCTCTAAATGGCTGCCAGCCATGGAGGAGATCCCAGAGAATTACGAAGAAGATGATTTTGACAATGTGCTCAACCACCTCAGTGATGGTAAACATGAACTCATGGATGCCAGTGAGCTAGTGGCAGAAATTAACAAGCTGCTGCAAGATGTCCGGCAGAACTAATTGTTTCAAAAGCCTATTTTTCCATATTTATGGAAAACTTGAAGGGAGAAAAAAAAAAAAGAACAAAAAAGAGACTGAGAACTGGCATTGCCAACTAGTTGCATTTATCATAAATGTGTCTGTGTATGTTGAATATTAAAATACTGTATTTTCATATGTACACAATGCAAGTGTGATTATCTTTATCTGTATTTTAAAAATACATTTGTACCTTATATTTATGTGTAATTTAACAAATAAATTTTATTTTTGTACACCCACAGCAAGCATGTTTTCCTAAATGTATATAGATGGTACCACCCTTGTCAAACTTCCAGCATTCTTGCCACACAGGCATGTTTAAAAAAAAAAAAATGAGGGGGGGGGAAGGGGTATTGCTTTCCCTTATTATTTCTTTTAAGTCTCAAATGTTAGAAATATGAATTCAAACCACTGAAAAGTTATGCAAACATTGATTTCAATAAATGATCCAACACCTTGTTGCAATGCTTCATTCTTATAATAAAGAGTTGTCAACTCCCATGAAACCCAAAATGTCCTTTTTATTTTGATGCTTTTGGTCTATAGAGTCATTTTCCCATCTACCTAATATATTATCACAGGCTGGGGTCTTTCTCTCTTTTACAGGTTTTTTTCCCAAGGGAATAAATCATGGAATTCAGTGATGGGACTTCCACTGTTATCTCTGCAAAAAAAGGTAAATTTGTTCTGCCATTGTTACGCTGCAAAGTGAGTGGTGTATACTTGCAAGACAGCAATAAAATCAGCTTTCCTGACCTCAAGCTGAATTCTCAATTTATGTAAATAAGAAATTACAATTGACTGCTTTACCTTTGTAAATGACATCAAAATAAAAGGAATGTTGTGTCTCCCAGGAAAACAGCTGATGATAGCTATATTTTGCCTCTGCTGTAAGTGTGCCTATCTTGTCTTTGCAAAATAGTACAGAAATACTTAAATTTCCTAGAAAAGAGCTATCCTGCCTGTACATTGGTTCTTGCTGAATCCTATCCTTCCATAGTGGGATTTCTCCCTGGACTGAAGCTAGCTCAATGAAAATAGTAATTTATGCTGTGGTGCCATCACCACTGGCGGGATAACTAATTATTTCTCAGATAAAAGTCAATGTGGTCCCTTCAGTTCCTTTTTTTCCAAAACATTTTTGCTCATCCCATCATAGACAGGGATATTTTTGTAATAGTGAAGAAACTGATTTTACAGTTGATAAATATGGGTGGGTTCTGGACTCTTGATGATCATTTCAGGAAAGTGTAAGTTAAGAGATGGCCAGAAAACCTGGTATTTTGGGCTTTCATTCAGAGCTGCAGATACATATTTTTTATAGGATATATTTTTTACCAGAAGTGTGAAAAACTGTTGAAATAATCCAAGTGAGTTTGTGCATAAAAACTGGCACATACTTTTATTCTGGAGAATTGCACTAGTAAAGTGCCCTATAGAATATTTTTTAAAAGGTAGATACAGAAAAATCCTGTTTAATGTTACCTAAAAAAGCCAGAATTTTGTTTTGTGCATAAGCTTTATTTGTTTGGTCTGCATGTAAGGAAACTTTAATCTCATTATTGGTTTCAGAGTGCTGTAGATGTGACATTTGTAGACATTTGTTGACACCTGCATAACGGAGAGTTTCTCAACTTGATTTTACTTCAGGAGTTCATAAGTATAGCTATGCTGGTTAAAAATACCAGGACCTCAGATTTCTAACCAGGTATCCATATCGGCAGATGAAACTATCAAAACACCATTTTTGTCAATATAACTTACACGTTTAAGGGAACTGGCTTGGTACAGTGCTTGGTACAGCATTGGTACAAGAAGATCCTCTGGCAATGGAGGCTCTGTTTCTGTTCTGGAGAGTTGTTATAGCACCTTTGAATGCCAGCAAAACCTCAGTCGCATCGAGCTAATGTCTTTTACTGAAAGGAAGAAGTCATAACATCTCATTTATCAAATACTTGAAAACCTCTTCCCTGTTTTAACCCATCCTTCCCACTAATAGGCCTTAATGGCCCCAGCCAGCCTCGCCTGGGTCCCACTCTTCCACTCCCCCTCACCCAAGGGCTCTGGAGCTCATTTAAGCTCAGCCTGGGGCATTCAGCTGTTGTGTGAACACTGATCCCTACCCTTGCTTCCTGGACGGGCCTGGGACTTGCTTTATAGGGGTGTCTCCAACCCCATATCCCACTGCTGCTGACAGGAGTCCTTGGATGGACTCTCGCTCCTGTTTGTCACTTTGCCATGTTGGGGCCTGTTGATGGATCCTGTTACCAGCCTGCTGCAATCAGTTAGGATGGCATTTTGTCAGGGAGGGTACTGCCTGTGTTGGGACTGCTCTCAGCTCCTGGCCTGTCTCCTGCTCCCCTCCCGGGAGCAGCCCTGCTCTTGGTGCTCCCTGACCGGGTCTCATGCCCCACATTCATCCTAAGTCTTGCCTCTTTATCAGCAAAGTCAGGCTGACTCTGAAACCAGTCTTAGATGCTGTAGCAGTCCTACCAAGGCCTGATGTTCACAAGGGCATGGCTTCCTCCTCAGCTAGGTTGTTTCTGCCTCACCTCAGCTCCCCCTCCCCCAGTTTCCCTCTTCATCAGTATCCAGTTTTGGTCCTGCTTTCCAAGTTCCCTCACCTCATTCTCTTTCCGTCTCAGTTCTCTAACTCTGCTTCCCTTAAGTCCATCTTCCCCACGTACTAATCCTGCACAGCCCGTGGCTGTACTCCTGTGATTACAAAGTACATGGTGTCCCAATAACATTGCCTGTGGCTGAAATTCCCAGTTTCTACGTCTTCAGCTGGGTCTAGTTAACACATTCCTCAAGTCTTCTCTTGCCCTAATTTTTCATGTGTAATTGTAAGCTCCACTGGATTCCTGAATTCCCCCACACCCAATGCCTTTTATTGGGTGACTGTATGGGGTGGCAAGGGCTGATGTGCCCGGCTGTACCTCCCTGCTGCTGACTTTGCACAGGAGCGGAATGGGAGAAGGAGGCTCAGGCAGAACAATTCCCAAGACAAAACTCATGCCTGCTTAGGAAATCACTGGTTATTTGATTCCAGCCTGGGCACATATGGTGTGTGAGGTGTATCGGAGGAGACTGGTGGTTACGTTAAAAGTGTGTAAAGATGGTAGTTTGACAATAGCTATTAAACTTGGGAATTATTTTAGTTTTCTATTGATGTAGATAAAATATTGCTGTTATGAAATCAGCAGCTGAGAATGAAACGCTCCTTCAAGTAGTGCAGATTCTTCCTTCATAAATTAATGCAGATAGATAGATATTGCTTCCCATTTCTAGAAGAGGAAACATTACACCTTCAGGCTCAGACTGGTTTGCACTGTCTACAGACTTGCAGGGCAGCCTGATAAGCTCCATTTTCACAGTCACATCATCCACTAAGGATTACCAACCTGTTTTAAATTTAAAATCCTTAAATCAGTTTATGCCCACTGGCCCATGTCACATGGATAGTCTCAATGATTTAAAGAGCCATTGTTTGCAGAGGGGTCTTTCTAGCAAAAATGGATTGCAATGAATTTCTCTGGTAGTGCTAGGCATCCAAATATCATAAAATACACAAGGTTTTCCTAGAGGGGATTTCTGTACCAACACACAGTAATAGTATTTGGTATGTGCATTGCTGCAAGAGTCTTATCATGTAAAGAGACCAGTTATAAGACCAGTCTCCAGGAGCAAAATTGTTTACTTAGATTATATCTGGAATGCTTCGGAGTTTGAGCTGCATTTATTATAGATAGGGAGCTTGCTAAAAGATCTGTAGATCATGGTAAATGAGGGAAAAAATCTGTCTTAATCCTACTCAGTTTAGAGTCCCTCTTTTTCTCAGGCTTCCTTTATAAATGACAGAAATATGTATGTGTGTGTGTGTGTGTGTGTGTGTGTGTGTGCGCGCACATATATAAAAACCCTAGCACCAAACCTCTTCTATGTCAAGAATAGGGAAAACTGATATTACACAGGTTTAAAAAAAAAAAATCTGGATTTGCTACATTTTGACAACTAATAGTGGGTTAGGGGTTGATGACGTGTTTTAAGCACCAAGCATGAGCATGATTATCCTGTCCAGAACTCTAGGTTGCTAGTACTTCTATAAACACTTGGCACACTTTTATCCTTTAAGTCAAAAACTTTTCCTCCTTGGTATCATAATGACAGAAAAGGTCATGAAGGTCATAAAATCTTAATTACCAAAATACTGATTAGTACTGTGTGCTGATTGTTCTGTCATTACTTCCATAGATGAAATTAGTAAGATTTTGAACAAATACAAAGATACAAAGCTTCCTTAATGGATGCTGAACCACTATTTTTCTCCAGACTCCATGCATGTTTTCCTTTTTAGTCACTTCTGAAATGGATAAACCCCAAAATGTACTGAAATAATGATCAGAGATAGTGAATTGTTTGACCACTTATTTAATTTGTGTTTAAAATATTTCTGTAACCACTGCATTGTACTTTACTATTTGGTGTCCATTAGGATAAACACATTGAGAGGATGTGGAGGATGTGGCTGTCAATAATGCCTTTGTTGCATTATACACCCTGGTTGGGTTTATAATTACTTGGTTTAAGAACAACAATAGAAAGCAAACAAAAGCTACCACAAAATATTTAACCTTTACAGTTTCCTATCTTTTTTTAATGAAAAATTGAAATTCATAGAAAATGCCAGGAAATTTAATTTCCTCCTCTCCTCTGCAACCTGCAGAGAATGTCCGATGCTTCCAAAGATTAGAAGACTTGAAAACCTCGATTGTCAGCTGCATATATGAAACGTAAGCTTGCCATACTGCAGCACCTAGGCTAGGATAAGCAGCCAAAGTTTGCCTGTGAGCTGTAAAAAAAGGCTGGATTTGTGAAGAAAATCTTATGTTTAAACTTTGTCAGGAAAGACAACACGTGGAGTTTGGTCCAAGTTGCTTTAAAGAACAAATGCAAAAAGAGCTCTGTCTTGGTTAGATAGCATTAGGTTAACATACTATCTAAACTGAGATCCTTAGGAGACTACGGTATACATGCATTTTCTTTCAACAATGCAGACTGTTACGGAAAGGAGTGAAATTATGCCTGAAAGTATATCCCAGGGTCAGACTCTGTCTGCACATAGAAATTGTCCTGCAGCATATTCTGTAATATGGTTTATATAAATAAAAAAAGGAAGTGATAATATTGTAACTTCAATCAATAAAAAATATTCATAATTAGCACCCCTATTGCACTTTACATCCTCGGAGCTGTAGAACCATAAATGCCTGTGCACTTGGAAAAAAAAAATTCCGAGATCATTTAACTCGCTACTGAAAAAAAGCCTCTCTGAAGAGACACACAGGAACAGTTTAAACCATACTGTAAAAACTATTTACAACAGAATTGGTAAATAATATCTTCTTTAATTAAAACTCAAGGGAGACTCTGACAGAAATGGGTAACAATCTAACCTAAGCTGAAATTTAACCAGTGCACGCATTCTCCCTCCACTTACCCAAATAGCACTGTGGGAAATACAGTGAGAAAAGACCATGCAAACTGTTTTACAGCTTACATGAAGCATTTAGAGTATCACCATGCATCTAGTTTCATTTCATGACTTTGGTTTAGTACTGATTCAAGAGAAGAAAGCACTACGTAATGAATCAACAGCACCCCTTATATGTAACCTAGATATCTTTTGAAGGACTTTTATCCTTGTAATGACCACACAAAATGAGTGACACGTCAACTTCAGAAGTTTACAAAGTCACAGAAGAAAGCTGCATGACTCGAGTGAGACTTCACCTACTTGTGAAGCAAAATATTTTTAAGCATACTAAGGTTTAGAGCTACAAAATCGCTTAAGTAACTGTAAGTTTATCTAGCATAATTGTTATCATCTAAATCCTAAATGTAGAATCTCAAAACATAGATGTCTACTTGTTGATTGATTTTATGTCTATGACTTACAGCATTGCCAATGACTCTTGACATTATACTTGATTGACTCTGTGTTCCCACGTAAATACTGCATTAAACTCTCTAGATGTGGAAAATATCTGTGCCAGGTTGCACCAAAGTCTGTCAATGCCTGAGTGCCTAAATGATGGGGAGGCAAGCAATCCATTGCCTAACTCATTTCAGGGCCTCAGTGCTGCAGAGGTTTGCCTATCTGAACGTGCAGGCAAGACTGGACTCCAGAGAAAATACAGGAAGAGGAAAAAAAGGGCTGCATGCTGCGACTGGCACTGAAAAGCAATTGTCTGCCCTTCTAGGCAGTCACCCCTCAACTTTCATTTGTTCTCTTTCTCTATATGGCTGAAATTATGTGTTTTAAATGTTAAACAAAGACAGCAGCTTCAATGGTAAAAATTGAAATTGTATGGTAGGCTAGTGGTTTGGACAAGAAGTTGAAGCTCCCTGGGAAGAGAAAGAGATTTGAAGCTGGGGTTTCTCATAGCTCTGGTACCCACTGTACTTTCATATGCTTTTATTTTGTGAAGAAGAATTGTTATAAGCTCTTGCCTGAAGATAGGTTTGATCATGGTAGGCTTTTATTTTTAAAAGGACTTTTAGCATTAAGTATTTATTTATTTATTTTAAAATTTTACCTTTAGTCCAAGTCCAGTATGCTGCTCTTCCATCTTCTCCTTCCCTCCCTCCTGGGCACTCCTGCCTGTGCTCTTTGCTACCGCTGTTGCTTGAACAAAGATAGTGTAGAACAGCTTAAGGAGTCGATCTGGCTGAAAACAAATGGCTTCCTCATGATGACATGGATGGTGCTACAGAGGTGGGTCCTGAGTATAGTGTAGTCTGGGCTTTGGTTAGCATTGGTTGCTACAGACCTGTGCTCTTGGTAACTGGTGAACGTGTTGTAGTTTGAGCATTGCTAAGAAAGCAGCTATGAGAGCACGGAGTACAGGGCAGGCTGCAGGATCTGCGTTACATGCCAGATGTTTGGGTGACTCCGAACTCAGTGCCTTAGGGCTGCTCGGGCCAGTAACACACAGCCTAAATGGTTCAGACATGGCTGTGGATGGTGGTCTTTCTCTGTAGGCTTAAGCCATACTGCCATCATCTGCTTTTCTTACTGACTGGTTCAGGTGTGACATTCCTTGTGAAGTTCAAAGTTCTTCCCGTGTATTGTGCAGAAGGCATGTGAGTACTATAGATCCTGCTGTGTTAAAAGGTACATGTGTTCTTGCGTGCTTTTAGCCTTAAATTGCTGTGAAAGTTAGTGTGAGAGGAAGCCTACTTCCTATTTGTTTAATTCAAATAATTCCTTTGTTGTTTTGTCCCTTCCCTCATTGGTTTGGATACTAATACCCTTCATCTCATTGAAACACTGAATGACATTTTTGGGGAAACCCCCCCCCATAAATCCAGCAACATGGAGTAAAGGGACTGGGAAGCCAATGCTGTCCTGTGTGGTCTAGGAGACCTCTCTGCATGTAAAGTCCACAGGGTTTTCACAGCAAATATGGACAGTGATAATTTTGAATTTTTTTGTGCTCAATTATTCTGTGCAAAATGGTATTTTTTGAGTTACAATATTGTTGTGCTTTCAGCCCAGCCGGTAACAAAGGACCACGCAGCCGCTCGCTCACTCCCCCCGCCCCCCTCCGGTGGGATGGGGAGG
>JANZLQ010000007.1:18537930-18570749 GCA_026212715.1 Elanus axillaris | reverse complement strand
ATATATACTGGGCATGATGTCCCATGGTATGGAATAGCTCCTTGGCTAGTTCAGGTCAGCTGTCCCGGCTATGCCCCCTCCCAGGTGCCTGTGAAAATTAACTCTATCCCAGCTGAACCCAGGACAAATATTTACCCGCTTGGCAAGATTTGTTTCCAGCTGGTAAGGCAGTGTCCTAGGGTCACCATGGTGATGTTAAGTAGAAACCATGAATTATGCCTTAAAAGGAAGTGTTCTTGCTGCTCAGAATGGAAAAAGAAGCAGTCTCTCACATATGATACTGTGGCTATAATAACTTGGCGTAACTTAGTGTC
This sequence comes from Elanus axillaris, assembly GCA_026212715.1. NCBI lineage: Eukaryota > Metazoa > Chordata > Aves > Accipitriformes > Accipitridae > Elanus > Elanus axillaris. The sequence goes on along the minus strand of JANZLQ010000007.1, from coordinate 18,570,435 downwards.
TTTATCTTTTAAAAAGATAAGACTTCAGCAATGATTATATTTAGATCTCAGAAGGAGAATTCAGACTGTCCAATTACTATTATGTACAGAAAAAATAGCGAAGACAAGGAAAATAAGCAAAGTCTAGATGAGAGAGGATTGTGTTTGTGTCTCCTTTTCATAGGCTCCAGCTGGTCTTGAAATAAAATGGTTGCTCTATCTACATATAAACAGATTTGTTACATGTTTGGAAGTGCATTGCTATAAAACATTACTGAAATAGAAAGGGAGGCACGTGTGAGCCTGCTAATCAATTTTACATGTATGGGTGGATCACGGACAGACTCTTTCTGTATAATCCTGGATGAGGTAGTAAGAGAGGCTGATTGCTGATATCCTGGAAAAAGCTAATTGTAAGAATCTTGTGGTCTAATGAGCTGAAGGTACTGCATGCGTGTGAGAGGGTGTGTGGAAAAAATCCATTTCCAAATTAATATAGTACTATGCAAGGAGAAAAAGAAAGGAATACGTTAAAAAAACCTCACCAATTTTCTTGTTAATCAGGCCTGTGCTGCTTCAAGTAACGCCTGTTATCCACAATATTTGCAAACTGACAGGTAACTTGGTTGGCTTTTATACAAATGATGACAAACAACCACAGCAGCTTAGTGCACCTCTGACAAAGAATGATGGACATTTTTTTATTCAAATAAAATGAAAACATAAGCTTGGTAAATTGGCAGGTTTGAGACCACCTGGGCTTATTTTGACCCATCTGGCTTTCTTAAATTCTTATGATAATTAGGTCACCTAACTAAATGGAACATGTTGATTTGTATCCAGACTAGAAAAATGTTTGTGGTGAAGTGATCTATTTATCATCTTTTCAAAATATCAGTGGGTAATATTAAAATCCTTAAAGGTCCTGAGGTTTGGGGTTTTTTTTTTTTTTTTTTTTTTTTTGTGGAAGCTTATGTTTGACCTTACTTTATGGAGAGCCCTATAATTTAAACTTTTAAAATCTTTTAGAAAGATAATGTGATTTGGGCATTACAGTTTCAGTGGTGCAATAGGTGAATGGTGTTTGCACTGCTGTAAGGAACCAAGTTATGCTATCACAGTCATGCCTTATGATCTTAAAAATCTGTGAAACAAAAACACAAGTGTAGATGTGTATGTTGAAGGGCAACCAAAATTCAGGTCTCGCCGATGGTTCTCATCTCACTTGCTGTAGCACTTAGAGCAGCAAAGTACATGCTGCATATATTTGAGTGCATAACTTCATATGGGAAATAGCAAAGAGATTTATCATTGAAAACATTTGTAAACAACTGAAAACTCAGTGGCTTTCTGCCAGTGTGGGTGGACAGGAATAGTACGTTCTGATGCTCTGTATTACTCAACACAGATTTATTCAGCATCTTTTGCAAAAGTCTACAACAAAACACTTGGAGAATATGCAGCAGTTCAAGTTAAGTGTGCAGAGTGACAGTGAAGATTTGTCAGCATATGCAGCTCTGCATTTTTGCATGTATTAGAGTAAATTACCTCATTCCTTCATACTAGAGGGAATCTGTTTTATGGATAAGGTATGCACATGTCATTAACTGCAATCTTAGAATACAAGATTTAGGGAAAAGAAAGCATGTATTAAAAATGTGTCAGAAAGGAGCCAACATGATTATTTGGCAATTAAACTAGAATGAAATTTCAAAAGTTAAAATAGGAAGCATAGCCACTTGTATCCACGTAGACTTTACTCAGTTGTAAATTAAAAAAAAAATTATGTTCTTGTGACTGTGCTTGCTATGGGGTTTTTAGATGGCTTATTTCTGAGAAGTATATAAGTTCAAATATAAAATGAGACTCTGTAAGTGGAACGCATTACTGTTTTGCAAGTAAATTTAGTAATTTTTTGAGATCTGAAATATAAACAGATACTGAAAGAGAAAACACATTTGTAAGTACTGGAGATACTACTCTTTCTGGGTTGGGCACAATCCAGTGTGGGCACATAGGCTTTACTAAAAGACCAAAGGTCAGATATTATTGCAAAACAATTGTGTAAGTTTTTGAGTGTTTGTAGTTATTTCATCTACTTACAACCTAGCTTTGTGTTGTGGTTTCAGCCCAGCTGGTGATAAAGCACCACGAAGCTGCTTGCTCACTCCTCCCTACCCCAGCCCTGGTGGGATGATGAGGAGAAAATATAAAGAAAAGTTCGTGGGTCGAGACAAGGACAGGGAGGGATCACTCACCAATTATGGTCACGGGCAAAAAAAAAAAGACTCAACCTGGGGAAAAACAAAATCAATGTAATTTACTACCAGTCAAAACAAGTATAATGAGAAGTAAACCCAAACCTTAGAACACCTTTCCCCACCCCTCCCTCCTTCCCAGCTCAACTCCACTCCTGGTTTTCTCTCCCTCCTCCCCCCAGCGGCACAGGGGAATGGGGGTTGGGGTCAGTTCATCCCACCTTGTCTCTGCCGCTCCTGCCTCCTCAGAGGGAGGACTCTGCACTCCTCCCCTGCTCCACCATGGAGTCCCTCCCACAGGCTGCAGTTCTTCATGAACTGCTCCAGCATGGGTCCCTTCCCTGGGCTGCAGTCCTTCAGGCACAGACTGCTCCAGCGTGGGCTTTCCCATGGCGTCCCAGCCATCCTGGGGGGCATCCTCCTGCTCCAGAGTGGGCTCCTGTCTCCCCGGGCTGCAGGTGGGCATCTGGTCCCCCGCTCCCCTCCATGGGCTGGGGGGGGTGGGGGGCAGCCTGCCGTCTGCCACGGGCTGCAGGGACATCCCCTCCTCCCCACTCCTCCTCCCCTCCTTCCTCACTGACCTCTGTGTCTGCACAGGGATTCCTCACATGTTCCAATCCTCTTCTCACTGTAGGTTCCCCTTAAGCCTGTTCTCTCAGAGGCACTACCACCATCGCTGATGGGCTCAGCCTGGGCCAGAGGCGGGTCCAGCTTGGAGCCAGGGAAGCTTCTGGCAGCTTCTCACAGAAGCCGGCCCTGCGGCCCCTCCCCTGCTACCAGAACACGCCACACAAACCCAAAACTTTGCCAAGACTAAAAGAACTTCTGAATGACTGCTGTGTTAAGAGTGAGTTTGTAATGGTAGTATTTCATTGAAAATGAAATTGCAGTAGAATGGCAAATCATGTATCATCTGTACTTTAACTGATAACTTCAGCATGTGAAAGAACAAGAATAGATACTACCTCCCTGAAACTCAAAGGAAGTGTCCCAAAATGCACTGTTATTATTTTAACTTTTTTTAAAACTGAGCAAATAGAAAAATACTTTTTCTCCTTTACTTCCTATGCTGCTTCTTATCCCAGATTTCCAAGGAAAAAGAAAAGGTAGGGAAAAGACCTGGACAGCTCTTGGAGAGTAACAGTGCTCTGCCTTAACTGTGCTCCAGGGTTTAAGTACCTCAGAGGAGGTATTGAGCCTGTTTGGGGACACTTTGCTGGATATCAGAGACTTTTCTGGATAAATACTCTGGGTTAGGCACTGCACTGGACCTAGTGATTTTTGACTGGTAAATCGTGTCAGGTGCCTGTTGCCTTGTTGGGTACGATTCAGCTGAGGCTGATGAGGACTAAGGTAGACTCTGTAAATGCAAAGCTGATGCATGGAGCCCAGCAGTTCCAGCACAGTCTGTTTAAAGTTTGGCTGAGGCCTGAAAAGGCTGGATGTCCATCAGCACTAGCAAGAGGCATCTGAACAAATTTGGTGCCTTGTTCCAAGGGCTGTTGGCTGCATGGGTAGCAGCCAAACATATGGTGACTCCTCGGGCTGGTGAGCATGAGTGGCTGGCTCTGCCAGCTCCTCCTCCTCTTGATGTGGTGGGCCTCTGGAGAAGGTTTGTCTGCACTCTCTCATTTTCTCTCTGCTTGTTGGCCCGCTGTCCAAAAAGATTCATACCCTCTTTATGCCCCAGAATTCTGACTGAGCTGGCCAGGTAGCAAATGGTGCTTTTGGAGAGAGCCCAGCTTGTAACTTGGGGAGTGAAGAGTGGTCTGGGGAAAAGGAGATCTGGCGTCTTTCTTGACCGAGTGCATTGTCCTTGGTAATGGTCCTTTTCACTGAAAGCAGCAACGTTATTATTATCTCTGTATGGAGTCAATAGGCAATAAATGAAAGCCTGTCTGACTTCAGAAATGAAAACTGATTCCTTCAATTTGGAGGCAGCTTGTGTTCTCTCCATCCCCTTTGGAACCTGAACACACAGAAACCTCTGCCAAAATCAAGATGCTGCTGCAGGGGTATCGGAAACAGCTCTCATAAATATCAACAGGAGGCAAGCACAAACAAACATGAGTGCAAAAGGGGATCGTCTGTTCGGTCGTGCTGGGGCAAATCTGCAATGAGAGAGGAATGTCACCCGGATGGAAGGTGCATGAGAAAATATTTCAGCCCTAGTTTTTCTCTTGAGAATTGTTCTGCAATATGTTCCCAGGCAATTGACACAAGAGTTACTTACTGTATATTACATATGATTGGAAGAGTGTCTTTGGGCAATTTAGTTAAATGTTGAGCCTGGGACTCATTGTACAAGACCAATGAAATTAAATAAGATATGATAGATTACTTCCAAAGAACATTAGCAGCAATGTTATATGTTTAGTAGCGCTACGTAGTTTAATGGTATCTTCCCATAAAGCATTCTTTCAAGGAACAATACCTGAAAGCAGAAAAAAGGGAGACTATGCTGAAGTATCTCTCCAAGCCCTTAAAAATGTGAACATTTTTTTGCGGGGGCTGTTGGAGACAACAGAATTATCCTTACTTTTTCACCTCACAGTTTTGAATGCTTGTTTCGGAAGAGTTTATTGATGAGAGAGAGGTTCCAGTTGCAGCATGATAGGAAATGATTTTCCTGTCTTATTCTAACCTACCTGGGAAGGCTGGCTGGTCCTGACTCCCTGGAAGGGCTCCTTGCCCCTCCCATTGTTCCTCTCCACAGCTTTAGTAAATTAGTCTGTGACCCATGAGGGGATTTCATCACACTGGAAAACTCTCAGGTGAGCCCTCAGTAAAATAAATAATTTAAGTATTTAGAAAAATAACATTTAGTAGACTTAATTTAGCAAGCTTACTTAGGCACAATTTTCTGGTGTCTCCTAGAGCTCCAGTATCTGTTAATGTGCTATTCACTCCAGCCAGCACTGGCTGCTCAGTTGAATTGCTCAATATATATGGTTGTTTAATATACTGGGCAAATAACCTAGAATACATATTGCTGGGACTCAAATTCATTTTATAACACAACATGAAGTTCAGCAAAATACTTGGGTTCAATCTCTTCTACCAAGGTGGCTATTCTCTAAATTATTTTCGATGTATTTTCTTGGTATGGGATTATTTGGGGTTTTTGTTTGTTTGTTTGTTTTCATTGCACTTTGAGGAGATCGATGTAGACTACATTAAATACCAAAAATAAAATCAGAAGGACTATGTCCCAGGTGAATTGAAATGGCTTGAGGACAAACAAACTATGACTGAATAAAAAAGTGTTTAAAGAGGTTTTCAGAAAGCTAGCATCAATAATCTGATGAGCTGGTATGGATGTTTTCTTAACTTTATAAGAAGGAGATATATTTTTTTTCCAAATGCAGTTACTTTACAAGTAGCAGTTAGGGAATACAGTATTTATTTAAAGATATGAGTGCGTGGAGGAGGGTGCCACTCAGATTGGACATTAGGAACAAGTTCTTCACTGAGGGGGTGGAACAGGCTCCACAGGTCAGTGGTCACAGCACCAAGCCTGTCAGAGTTCAAGGTGCATCTGGATGAGTCTCGTAGTCATATGATTTAGTTTTAGGTAGTCCTGTAAGGAGCAGGGAGTTGGACTCGATAATCCTTATGGATCCATTCCAACTTGAGATATTCTGTTATTCTATGATTTAAACCAAAACAAAATTGGGCTATGGACAAAAGCTGTTTTGTAAAAAGACTTGCCTAATCAGCCGTAGCCAGGTATATGAGAAAACACAACAGGTTCTTTGGTCATGATGATACTACACCAGAAGATGAACACATTTCCTACTTGTCCTTTACAGAGGGGCTTATACAGAGAGCTCAGTGACTTCAAGTGACAGGTGGAAAAATAACAGCCAAACTGGAGATAAACCAAGAATATTTTGTAATATCATTCATTTCACAAACAATGAATAAAATCCACATCATTCTAGAGAGTTTTTAAAAGTTATTCCAGTTTTTACGTGTGAGAAAACTGATACAGGCATAGGCAAGTTCAAAGCAACCACTGGAAACAAAAAGCAGGTATTAATGTATGAACAGGCAGCCTTCTGCTGCAATCCATACTCAAAACAGGGTGAGAAGTGCTTTCAACAATAAGTCGTCTCAGCCAGGCAATTAACTAGTTCTGTCTTGTTGATGCAAACCTCTGTCTTGCAAAGATGCAACAAAATTTACAGAAAGGCAGTTCAGGCTAAGCAGTGTCACTGGTAATGGAAACGGTGACAAATGTTCTCTTACTGCTTTCTGGAAAACCACAATTACTTTCTGCTCAAACTTATGCATATTAATAATGTTAATTTGTTATTGTTGGACTGGCATTTTCCAGTGACAGCTTGCCAAGTGCAGTATATCCCAGCAGTTTGAACTCCAGGGTGGACAAATACCTCCTTTTTAAAGTCTTTCCTAAAATAGGGCAAATTCTACTATAACTTAAAGAAATTAGTACCTTGATATCTACAACAGTTTAATGCTGGAAGGCTGTCTTTTAGCTGGTTTATTGACAGAATAATTAAACTTTCTGCTGGATAGTGAAAATGCTTAATCATTTAAGACAATGAGTGTAATCTTAATATAACTCTTCATGTAACTGGGTTTTAGTTCCCTCCTTTTCTCTAATCTCTAATGAGATGCTGTTTATAAAAAGTTATCTGGTTCTCTAATCCAGAAAACTGATGCATTAAAACTCTCATGTCCCATCTATAACAGTAAAAGCAAGGTTGAGACACAATGAGGAAGGTGTGTCCGGGATCTAATTCAAGAAGGACGTTAACAAAGAAAAGGGTACCTGGTTTACCAAGCATGAAATCTCATCTCCAAAACATTGCAAATGGAAAATGCATGTCTTCGTCTTGCTTCCTCAACTGAGTTTGTTTTTAAAGTGACTCCTTAATGTGAAACATGATTAAGAGAAAAGATCAGAGCATCAGCAGCTTGTTGTCTGAGAAAAGTGCATAGGACCATTTTGGTCAGTTAGAGAACAGTGAACAACTCTTCACAGAGGATATCTAACAAGCATCATAAAGCAGGATCATGAGTGAGTAATAGCCTTAGCAACCATCATTAGAAGAAATTAGCTGTGGGCTGGGGGAACATTAGGGAGACGGAAGTATCCCCACCGTATCTCCTGTACTACTCTGTGTTACGGCAATTTTGTCTTTGTGTGTGTTTGTTTAGCAGGAGGCTATTGGGTGCTAAAGTGATGAGTAGCAGAGATGCATATTTAAGTATAGGCTTTCCATTAGGTTTAGGGTTTCAGGACTTCTAAGAAAGTTGTGTAAGAATCAGGAACTTACAGGAATTGCAGGAAAAAGACAGTGTACAATGAATGACACGGTCAAAAAAAAAAAACAAAAAAAATGTGGCAGAAATGAGGGACCTAAGTGAAAGAGCAGAACAGTTCTTTTAGTCCAGAAACTGGCAAGGAGCTCTGTGTAAGCAGCTCATTCAGTTCCTGCAAAACGTAGCAGGATGGAAATTAGAGACAGAAAATACTTATTAGGTTATACAGGCCATTTCCCAGCGCTAGCAGAGAAGAAGTGGAAAGTACATCTCATGTTGCTCTCTCATGTCCCCTCTGGCTATATTCGGAAATGAGATGAATACACTCTGGTGGGAGCCCCACTCAGTCACTTTTAGCCAGAGGAAGCTTGGCTGGGCGTGAAGTGGTGGGAGAGGGGATGGAAGGGGGGGAGGGTATTGGGGGAATGCTCGTAGAGATGGGAAACCCCTTACTTTGTGACCTGGAGCGCTTCTATTGAATTTACAGGCGCAGGAAATGACGAAATGCTACGACGATAATCTGGTTTGGCGTAAGAGCTATCCTCTCTTTGCGCTCGCGCCCCACACCCTTCCCTCCAGCCGCCCCCTCCCAGCTGGCGGCCTGCCTGCCCTGCCCGAGGGCCGTCCACCGCCAGTGGTGGGAGTACCTGGCAGCAACCTGGAAATCCTGCAAATAAGAGAAATGGCGGCACTTGAGCTCTTCTAACCTGGTGGTCAGCAAATGATAAAAGTGGTGATGTCAAAGTCTCATTGTAAAAGGGGAAAAGTCCCTTTGACTCACCTTAAAGAGCTGACTGCTAAAAATAGCTGAATTTTAAACTAAATGAGATCTGCCTCTCTCTCTCCCTTTGTTTGCTGTTCAGGTCTGTGCTCTTTTTTATTCTGGTTTTGAAGTTAAATTCCTGTAACCACTACCACCAAAGCCAGGTCACATGGGTAGCAATTCAAGACTGAGTAATTTTGTGAGCCTTTTTCAATCACCCAGCTACAGGCGTAAGTACGGCTGCCTGAAAAGAATCTAAGTGTTTTCTTTTATTTCCTTTCTTTTTTTCCTCTACCCTGTAGAATTTTGTTCAAGTAGCTTATCTGGGTTTGATTTTTTTTTTTAATGGCATATTTTTTAAATGTGTTGGCAGATTACTCTGAAGCCACCTGACTGGGGTTTTGTTTTGTTTAATTTTTTGAAAGCACAGTTACATTCCCTGTCTTTTTGATGAGGGTGTTTGCTGGTGTGCCTTTTTAAAATGCAGTCCCAAGCAGTCAGCGTCATACAGTTACTGTAAATAACACACAGTATGCACACAGATAGGACAAAGAAACAGACATAAAAAATATTAAAAAATGCAAATTATTCACCCTAGCATGTGAAAGGTCTGAAGTGAACTAGTTATCAGCTTTAAAGATTAATGAAACCCTTTTGTTTGTTTATTTGGGTAAAAGAATTATTCTGGCATCTTGAAATGTGACACTGTGGGGTTGAAGTAAGCCAAACTGTGCTGGAGTCTTCTTTTAATAGCAAAGATAGTGTAGTCTTCTCTGAGACTCTGGACAACAAATGTTTTTTGCAATTGTTACCATATGAAGTCTGCAAGATCTAAGAGCCACTATTTTATGAGGTATCATGGGTCTCATCTTTGTGGTGTCAAAACGGCTATGTCCTTTGAAGTTATAATAGCTGAGCAGATTTATATCAGCTACAGTATCTGGCCAAACTGATTAACTGATTATTACTGTGTTTTGGGGAAGGATTGCCTTTGATCTCAGATACTTTTGAATGAAAGGACATCCCAGTGCATTACTTAAGGTTTCATCCTCTACCAATGCTTTCCTGTATAAAGCTAGGGGAGATCCAAAAAGAAGTTTGTATTGTTGGTGTTTGAAGCTGCTTGTTGCTCGTAATCTGGTGGAGAAGTCCAGGGAAGCTCATGGTCACTTTCTTAACTGCAGGAGATAAGTAGCCACTCTTAGCCTTTGACTTGAGCAGCGATGAGCAGAAGGGGATGAATATCATCAAATCTGATATAGTTTGAACTATATCAGATAAATGAAACTGTTCTGCCTCCCTGGGTCTAAGGTGCCCCCCCCCCCCAAAAAACCTACCAACCCCAAACCACAACAAAACCCAAACCACAAAAAGTCCCAACTCTATAACAATAGAATACAACTGTCTTTAAAAGTAATATGAACAGTCTAAAGGAAATAGCAATTTAATATCTAGAATGTGCTGAAAAATAAAATTCATATTGTATTCGTATTTTTCTTCGTTTTACTCTGGCACCAGTTGGGGCTGCTTTAGGACCCTCCTAATGGGGACAGGAGAGGAGAGGTCTTGGGAAAATAGGGGATGGGCATAAACATTCTCACAATCAGACCATGAAAGGCCATTAAAATAATGTTTATCAGCTACCACTCTTTCTTTATATTACTTTATATCTTCCTTTACCATTTGGGAAATAAGGACAAATTTCTTTAGCCTGTAAAAAAATATTAATTGTAAGTGTAAACTGTTAAACTAGAAATTCAACCAAATATGTATTGTGGTTTCATTCTAGTTAAAGACTCCATAAGTTTTCAACTGTAAGTCACCAATTGTTGATTTAATTATTTACTACTGAATCAAGAAAGGTTTAAATACCAGTTGATTTTTCTCCCAAGACTGCCAACTGGTTTATTACACAGAGGTAGATAAAGGCAAAAAAATGAAAAAAAAAAAAAGAAGATGGACTGCGTGGCAGAGAAATATATAGATATGAATCAGACTATTAAGAATGGTGTTATGCTTGTACTGCTAGAAAGGCTGATACTCACCATCATATAAATTGGATAGTATTTTAAGTAAATGCAACATTAGCAGAAACTGCCACACTGGCAAAAATATGGATAGTATAAATTTTTTTAATGCTTATTTGCATAGGCAGTGACATAACAAATTAGTTTCTCTTACTGAGAATGTGTTCTGATACAGCTGAGAATAGAAGGTGAGAGAGAATTATTAAGTGGCTTACATGTACATTTTTGTCAATTAGGGTTTTTTTTATGTTCAGAAATATAGAAGTATGCAATAAAATTCAGTGACAGAATGATTTTTCCTAGTGAAAAAATCCATATTCACAATTTCAAAACTGCTTTGAATTACAAAAGCCCCTAGAATTTTGTAGTATTTTCTTTTACAAGTAGCAAATAAGAGGTTAGGCTTCACATTTTTTTATATATTTTTTCTGATTAAAAAACTGTACATTTACCCAAGCATATTATTTTCATATTTCTAACAAAATATGAAGTTAAAGAAGGACAACTAAAGATTTTTTTTATGACTTGTAATGTATATCCCTGAAATAATTCCCTTTTTTTCTGGCAAATAAAATATGATCTTATTTCATAATTAAATACATTATATTATGCCCTATTCCACTATAATCTAAATGATGCTTCTATATGTAACAATTTTAAAGATACACTTGCTGTGTTGACTATTATCTTCATACTTTTCACACTGAAACAAAATCTATATGCTTTCTGACATAATGGCAGTATGCTTATGGCAGTAAGTTCTACTACTTAATTATATGCTGTATAAGAGGAATAATTTTAGCAGTTTTGAGAGATGTTATACTATTTGAGTGATAGCAAAGCACTTGATTTGCCTTGTCTGTTTCTTTTTTCAGTTGAGAGGCCAGCATTCTTTAGGCAAGTGTGAACATAAATAAAAGAAAATTTATGTACAAATAATTAATCATTACTAATTGAATTACTGAAAAAGATTGTTCTTTTATTCATATCCTGTCTAATCTTAATGGTGATAGTTTAAGTAACTAATCAAGTTATTGAGTTACTAAAAAATTTTAATTTATGTCTTGTGTAATGCAAATAGTACCAGTCTTGTAATGTGTAAGTACAGCATATAGGGACAATATTTAAAGATTACCACTGAAGGCTAGAACACATGTTATATTGAGGGGCTTAAAATTCGGATCAGTTTAGCACATTAATCACAAGTGAAAGAGTAACTCACCAGTGTTTGTAACAGTAAGTAATAAGCCTAAGATCATTACTATCTTGTATTGCAATGTTAATGCCAAACGTCTAAACCATTTGGGTTAGGACTGTACTTGGACGAGCAACCTTAAGGAATATATAGAAGAGCTTCAGGCAATTATTCTGATAGTGATGATTCAGTAGTAGTTTCTTACAACTTCTGTTTGAGCAAGGTTTCATGACTACCTGATGGTTGGAGAAGCTGAGGTTCTGACCGTTTGAGGGTGTCAATGAGCTATTGACATTCTCCATAAGTCTTATGCGCTTGTGCAAGTTTATTCTCTGTTCAAACTACAGTCTAAGCATAACAAAATTACATCTCCAAACTCTCCATTACTCCTTCCATACTCATCAGCATGTTAAACAGATCTTGTGAAATGACACTAAAGGAACGTGAACTATCGTTTGCTTTCAAAGTCCATTTTAAATTATTGTTGCTAATCTATCTATTTATACACTGGGATGGAAAAGCTGGTCTTACAACATATCTAGTTATTTCACGATCTTTGAGCTAGCAGGGAGGGCCCCATTGAAAAAAAGCAGCCCCAAAGGCCTGAGAAGCCCACGGGAGAACATGCTACTGATCGCTATTTCCATCCTATATCTTGACAAATCAGTGCTACATACAGCAAGTTTGACATGAATATGAAACTGAAAACCAAGACCAGAGCTTCTGGGTTTGTGTGCCTATACGTGTGGCTTAGATCCTCCTGATTCCTTAATGAAGTAAAAAACAGACTAACGCAGGTACACCCACATCTGTTTTTCATTAAGAGAAGGGGGATATGGCCACAGCACGCTCATGACAACTACATTACGTACTACCTATCAGTTGATACAGAGCCTCTTAAAAGTAGGCTGCCTGTCCATTTAAATATGCTTAAATCAAACAAAGCATTTATAATCCATTTATAAACCTGAAGGCAAAGAACATTAGGATTGGTCTATGAGGCTTAAAAAGGAAAAAAACAACAACTGCCAAACACTATCTTCCATAAGTAAATTTTTTCATCCCCTCTTCTCCTCTTTCTCCTTCTGTCTCCATCTGACACTGTTTTCTTTTTGTGGTTTATCTGGTGTTGGATGAGCTGTTCAGTATTTGCAGTTTTTAGTGATTCCGAGAATATCTGGGGACTAAATCTTTAGCTTGAAGGCACTGTTGTTTGTTACATTTTGTATTTCAGCAGTGTCTAGATGTCCCACTGTGGTCTGAAATCCCACTGTGAAAGGAGCGATACAAACACATGATAAAAATAAACTGTTGCCACATCATGCCACTGGGTAGGAAATGGGTGGAAGCAGATTGTCTTTGGACCTAGGGTAGTGAGGACAAAAGACAGCTCTAGCCAGGAATGATGAGGGTTGCAACCCGTCCATGCACATTTACAGAAAAAAATAACAGAAAAGACTGAGCTTTGCAGATTTATACTGAATTATTCCCCAGCTGATTTACAGTTTTGCAATATATTCACCTTCAGTTCACCCCAAATTATGCCCATATGTTGGCATTTTGGTCTATGTGAGTCAGACTCCATCCCTGCATGTTAGGTTGTATCTGAAATTATTTGAGACAACAAATGATGGAAAAAATTGACATTTTGATATGAAGTAGATGAGAATCTGTCAACACCAAAATTACTCATGAGTAAGATAAAAATTCTAATGGAAGTCAGAAATCTGACTTTTGTCCGTGGCAGACTAATTAGAAACAATTGACCTGAAATTAAAAAATGGGAATGTTTTAATCTACTGCGACAAGCGATGTGTGCGATTATTCAGAGCTAAGGCATTTGCTAACATCACATATTAAAAGCTCTAGTTGTTTAAACATTTTCCTATACCAAAAGAATCCCCTCCACTCAGGACAATGCAGCCACTTGTAGATTGGCCTATAAAGGAGATCCCAGTAATGCGCTTTGTTAGAAGAATCATTGCAACTCTGTGGAAGATGAATGCAAATAAATATTTTTGTATTATTTATTAATTACTGTTTATTGTATTATGCCTAGACTTATAGCTAGTGGACTCACAGCAAGAATGTTAAACAGGTGGTCGGGAACAGGGACTTGGCAAATTTGAATTAGAGTTTTAATTCTTGTTAAATTTTGTTGAGCTTCTTTCTGAAAAGACTGTTAATCAAAACATTGGAATTACCTTATGATCTAAACATCCAAAATATTATTGAACATAGCAACTCTTCCAGAGAAAAAAGTTAATGAATTTTCAGCTAACATCCACTGTACCTAAATATATTTGCCGTGAGTTATGACTTGTATCATCTTTCTTCAAGGAAATTATTGGAAGCAGCTCATTTTCAAAGTCTGCATAAACTGCGGCCCTGAAATATTTGAGAAAATTGGGGTTTCAAGGCTCAATACTGCAAGCATGTATGGTATTTTATTGGCATGGAATAACTTCATTGGCATGAGAAAGTATACTGAAGTTAAGTTTGGTGGAAAGGCAGCGTGAGTGCCACTGCTAATGTGCAATATTTAGGCCTTGAGTAGAAAATATGTATTTTAGTATAAAAATGTGTGTTTGGAAAATAAGAGTCTAAATTACTTGCAAGAAGCTCACAAATACTTTTTTTTTGGTCAAAGTATGGTGTTTGTGAATTCTAAAAGAAATTTAACTGAGTAGTTTAGTTGGTCAAAACTGAAAGATGCATAAACCTTTGTAGAGAGTGAGAGTATCAGACTGCCTTGCAAAAAGGGATGGTGATCTCATCTCCTATGCAACTGAGTTTTAAAATGCAACCTAATTTTTTTTACAAAGATGCAAAGTTTTCTGTCTAGAAATAGCAGTATGAATGATCACTATCAAGCTTAATGAATTTCTTAATTCACATGCAATCCATGAAAAGCTTTTAAAAATTTGTCCTCAGGCAATCTGTCCTAAGGATATGCCAGCTGGGCATTGCTTTTTTAAATATATTTTTTAATTTATATGGAAAGAGAAAAGAATCAATTCCTTAGTAAAGCTGGTGAAAATCTGTCATTTGTGAGTGGTGAGGCACTAGACATGAATAACTGTGTGTGCAACTACAGGAGGGGAAGCACTTGCCTTTTTTTCTTTTTTTTCCTTGTCTGCTTTATGGCTTGTAAATGATAAACGAAATTTACTAGCAATGCCCTGCAGTAATATTTCAAATTATGTTACAGAATACACTGTAAAAAGTATTGAGTTATAGCAGAACCAAAGAAAAAGGCCCTCCTTTTTTTCTTTTTTGGAAAAGTGTGCTACATTAGAATATTCCTTAACCACCATTTAAATATTACAGGATGCTACAGTGATTCAACTTCAGCATGCTCAAACATTTTATTTAAATAACTTAAAAAATTGTGCCTGCTATTAATATTGAGACTTGGGAATTAAACAAAGTTAAATCTCTGTATTAAAGTATAATTCTGGGTAGCTGTGTGCCTACTCTCAGCCCACAAAACAACCTCCACGCAGCAGAGAGGAGCCTGAGCAGCACAGACCCCCTGGCACTGCTACGTAAGCTCCTAATGATGCGCCTTCTTGCACCGGCCCATGCCAGAAAATTTGCATTGACACATTTTTATGACATGTTTTTATTTGTGGCCGTTGTTGAACGCTGAAAAGCAAGACGAAAAAGACATTAGCCTAAAACAGGGTCGCGGGTAGTATCTACAGTGTCCTCTAAACCCTTTAAAACGGGATCCTTTTGTTGGCTCGGGTGAGTGGCGGCTCTTTAACATTCTGAACCTGCTGTGGTTGCTGGGGCAGTTCATCACCAGAGAATAGAAAAGGGCCCCTGGCATATCAAATAAAAAAAAAAAAAAAAAAAAAAAAAAAGAAGCGGGGCAGGAAAAGACGAAAGCAAGAGAAAGGAAAGTCCTGGGCGCACAGACAGCACATTGTGTAAGCGGGGTTTAAAGAGCCTGCCGTTAGGTATATTTCATAATATGAAAAGACAGACCGATTTTGGCCCCCTCGCCTGGTGGGATCGGTGCTGTCAGTGCCATTTATTTTCAATCCCCCATGATTTCTGTATCCCCACAACCCTTTTGCATAAAAATGAACTATAAAGGCAGTCAAAACACCTGCTTTACTGACAGGCCCGATTAAAGCTTTGATTTATCCTTCAAAGTGAGAGCGGATCTGCTGTTCCTGGGGCCTCGCACTGGTGTGTAATTCATCGGAGGCTGAAGGTCTCCTTTCTGCGTCCCCAGCTTCAGCTGTGGGCGCCTTTTGTACCTGCTTGAGAGTTGGGCGAACTCCGAGAACACCCACCCCAGCTGGAGGCCGGGAGTTTTCCATCCCTACTGGCGCAAGTTTCTCAGTCTGCCTTATTAAGTGACAGTAAATTACAGGACTAATTGGGGAGGCCCCCAAGCACAGCGCTGCGTGTTTCTGAGGAGCCAGCCCCACTCCCACTGTGGGCTCTGGGGAGCAGCTTCACCAGATGGAAAAGAATATTGTTGCTTACTCCCACTTATTGCTTTCCCATTGCTAAAAACATCGATGCTCACTCAACGTGGAAGTTTTATGTCATGTGGGAACCATTTACTTCTTTATAGTTAGGTTTTGTTCTCCAGTCTTAAACCTTCATTTTGGGGACTGCACTGACGGGACTGCACACAGTAACCATCTCCCCAGGCTCATAAACAGCATAGCAAGTGGGAGCAAGCCTTGCAATCTCCGTTGGGGAAGTGGGGGGAAACATTCAAAGCTTTATAAATGTAACTGCAAAAATAGATATTTCTTAAACCTGATGGAAGGTTGAACTGGGTCTGCTTTAAAAAAAACATTACTTAATGAACAAGTTTGATTTGGCACTTTTTTTTATTTTTAAAAAAAGCCCAGCTTGTATCCTCAATATCTATTCTCTGTCCCCCCCCAGAAAAAACCAACACCCAAATCAGCCTTTAAGACAGTCTGACAAAATTGTCTTGTGAGTACATTTGACTTCTGCACCATCATTGATCCATTAAACCACTACGCTATTGCAGAACCAGAGCACAGTATAAAAAGAAGGCTGAGCAAATCATTCCCTGTGGATCAATGCTCAAAAAATTTTCCCGAATGAGATTTTTTTTTAATTGGAAAGCACCTTCTCACTGAAAAGAAAACATTCTGAGGGAAAAATACCAGTGTATTGTTATTTATAAATGAAACAGGAACAAACAGGATGATCACATTCAAAGTCTTTGTTCTGAAACAATACTTGTTTTTGAAATGCTGATTAAGTTAACGCACGATCTGATATAGTAAAAATGTAATGTGCTGTTTCATTTGACCAGGTGCAACATTAAAAAAAACATCAGGAGGGACAGAAAAAGTCCTTTGAAATTAAGCAAAATCCATAACAACAGTTTCCTGTTAAAAAAAAGCAATTTCTTCATTGAAGAAATTGCCACATTATTGGGAACTGGAACATTAATTTAAAAAATAGCTGTACTATAAATTCTTTAAATGGCAAAACCAAGCTATGTAAAATTTACATTTGCAGTTGAGTGGTACTTGGCATAAGTCCACAGTGCAGACAGTTCTTCTCGCTGTTCAGAATGTAAAGTAACAACATTGTTTAAATTTCAATGTGTACTTCAGCAGATCTAAGATATGACACCACAAAGACTATGTTGAAGCTGCAGAAGTTGAGATCGCCTGGCCTATTCCTGGCTTCATGTTCAGGTGTGAGGTAGGCATCCTTATCTGGATGATTTGCTTGCATAAGAAGGATGCATGTGTGCAGGGTGGGCAGGACCAAACCAGCCTCAGCTGAATGTTGGTAGCACATGTGCTAAGAAGACCTTGGGTTGCCTATTTAATCCTAAAAATCTGACTCATGACTTTTAGGTGTCTGGAACTGTGATTTAATCAACCTCAATGCATAAAGACTGAGAACTTTGCAAAACAAAAGACACATCCTAGGTCTGCAATACCATGTAGATAGCTGTTGGATTATAATACCAAACCATCAGAGAACAAAAACGCCAGCAGTTATTAATTGCAAAGAAATGTCATCTGTCGAGCAGTGGGAAGGTAAGCTTGTTCCTCATCTATCATTGCCTTTCTCAGTCTTTGCCTGACTATTTTCTGTTTAGACTAGCATGTGGCTTACAACCCTACGTAAAATAAACATGATCTTTGATTTTAAGGCAGGCATAACTCTTAAAGATGATATTTTTTTAAATAGAGCAAAACCTCTTTAAAAAAAATCTGAAACAATGCATGACAAAATGAAACTTCCTAAAGATTTGTGTTGAAAAACACAAAGGTCAAAAATAGAGATAGTGAAACTTTAATTTTGTTTCATTTTTGCAAAGGAGACATTTTGCATGAAAATGGTCAGTTCCTGATTTTTGCATGGTGGATACGAGCTATTAGTCTTGATATTAGTTTTAGTTGCTGCTGGAGGGAAAATTTTGTCAGCTATGACTAGCTAATGCAGATTCAAACAAATGACACACATATTACAAAATGCCACCATTCTTTTTCATTTCTACAGAGCATATCAGATTTTTTTCATGTCTCCCTCATCCATAGTTATGCCCATCCCACACAACCCTTCTCATTGCTAGGTCTGTGCTTGTATTCCCTTAAAGCCATGTTTTATTTTACCCTCCATGAAATTGTGAGAATTCAGTGCCCTATCCCTCCTAAACTTCCATTTTCACCTACCTTCTCTCTCTGTATAGAATGTATAAGCTATGTATACACAACACAATATACGTAGAAAGTACATGTGCATGCGTGCAAATTTATATTGTATAACACAGTTACAAATAGAAACCTTGAAAACATATCTTACAAAGACTGTAAAACTCCAAGTCATTTAGGAATGAGTCACTCTTAAGAAGTACACAGATGTTTAAAGTACTGCAAAAACAAGCCTGCGAGAATGTCAGCTCCTCTTGTTTCCTTGTCTATATCAAATTCAGTGGTGCACCATAGAAAATAGCATTGAATCCTATTAAAGTGTTCCTAATGGGAATAAATATCATTTATACAAGTTAAAACCTATGTCTGCCAGCCCTGTGTTGCTCTGCACTAGTATTCAGATATAAAGGCATGTCCTGTTGGAGACTTGAGGGAGCAGGGTGATGGATCAGTGGATGATGTAAGGAGGGGGAAACAGAGTGGAAAAGGGCTGAGGCAGGAATTCTCCCTCCACAGTCTCAGTAAAGACAGTAGATGATTTAAGATGACTGTGTCCAGAGCCTAAATCAGCTCTGACTTTTGAATTTTCAGCATCAGAGGTGAAACAGCTGAACAGCCTTAAAAGCTTCTAAAGAGAAGGGACATGAATAGCCTCTCGGGCATATTAGTCTCTACGTGCTTTTGTTGACACATACATTCTCTTTCTGGACAAAACTACTGATAACCCCCCAGAACTTTAAAAAAATATCAGTATTGGATTTAGATTCATCTTTCTGCTTGGCCCTAACTACTGTTTCCCCTCATCACAATCCTTATCATTCTATTGAGTTTCTCTAGCGAGGGTTTGAACGTTGCTCCTTGCTGTACCAGAAAGTTAGAAGGAAACAATTAGCATCTGACTGTAGTATAATTGTACAACAGCCTAAATACTGTGTAGCATAACAGGTTCTCAGTGACTGAACTGCCTTGTAAGAGATATTAGAAAACTATGCAAAATACTAATTTGACTGTCATTGTGTCAAGTAGAAAGAAATATTTTGGATGATATTTAGGTACAGGACCAATGGTTCTGTAGCGCTTCCTTGTTATACTTCATCAAGCCTTTATTCAGAATGTTTTGCAGGCTGTTTTCTTTACTCATGCACTACACCTTGCAGGCTCTCACAACGGTGCTCTTTGTGAAGAAATATTAATGACTGATACTACCTATATAGCAAAAAAAATAAAATTGCAGGTCTTGGTAAACTCTTTAAAAGAAAATTAAGGAAAACCTTCAGAGCTAAATCTCCCGGTAAAGGCTTGGCAACCCTGAAACAGATTTGCAGCCAAATCTCTTTAGCTTGAGGTAAGCACAGAAGGCGGCTCTCAGTGAAATTCTGGCAAATATCCACAGCTTAACTGTGATTCAAAAAAATACAAAAGAAAATAGGAAAGAAACCCATACCTATTATTACAGATGATATATCAGTTTTAAGGTATTTTTCGGACAAAATGCTTAGTTTTACTTTTTAGAGTAAGTTTCTCTGTATAACGCAAAATTGCTTTCTTATACAAACCAGAGCAGCTTTATGAATTTTAAATCACTTACCATAGTACATCTAATAAACTTTGGATGTTAGACACAACTGGTTTGAATAAAATATTTGCTTCTCTTTTTGGTCTTTAGATGTTACTTAGTCTAAAAGATATTTTAATAAATGCATAAAACATGTTCATCAAAATGCAAAATTAATAGAGTGCGTATTTCTTTCCAGATACTTTTGTCATTGATTTTGCCAAGGGTAGTTTAGTTCAGATGCAATCTCTGTTCACTGAGGGCCTGGTCATTATATTTTATACAATTTTACTGTATTTTCTATATCCTATATTTTTCGTACCGTAAAATTTCAATTTTAGCCTTATTGCAGAATGGTTCTATTTACTGCTATATGCAATATAGACTCATATGAAAAAGGACAAGAGCAACTTGCTGTAATAAAAGAAATTAACTTGCCCGCACAGAGATGTAGCGTTTTCCAGCTGTTAGAGCTAGACCATACCAAAGAACCTTACATACAGGTCTCATGTTGCTCGTAAACATTCAAAACCAAACCCTGGACACCACCCTGGAGTTTTGCTGGTGATTTCAGCAGTACAAGGGTTTACTTCTCGCCTGATGTCTTCATAATTGTACAACATACAGAACTCCAGCTCTGCAATGAGATCCAGCAGAGTCATGACTACAATGGGACTTCGTGTAACACACTCATGAGGACCAGCCTCTCCTGGGAGTAGAATCAGAAAAAAAATTGTCAGAATGTAAGCATTTAGGGATGCAGTACCTATTTGGAAAGCCAGCCCTGGTTGTACAGCATACCCAGAGAAATTTTGTTTATCAAATGTGCGGTGGTCTAGAAGCAGGGAAAAAAGAAAGAGACCAGTAACATACAGTAGCTAGCGATGTATCTCCTCATCTAAAACAAAAAGATTGGTTTTATTAAGGAAGAAATAGTTAAAATAGCTAGAGAGGGTTGCTTTACAAACACAAGCAGAACACAGCCCAGCAAGATTAATTTTTTTCTTTTTTCTTACTTGTAATACTCTCCTATTTAACAACTGTATGGCATAATCTGTGCAACGATAACCCAGAGATCTGTTATAAAAAGATCCATATATATAGTTAGAGTTGACCACTCTCTTCCCAGGGATTCAGATAGCTGCAAGTCAAAGTTACCTCAGGCAATGCCTCACTGGGTTCAGCAAGTCCTCTCTTGATAAAACCTTGCCTAGGACAGACCTCACCAGAGAGAAAAAAACTTACTCAAACTATGCATATGGAAGCTACCTTTTACTGACAAGTGGGCGCATGTATTAAAATCTGAAAGTCCTTTCTAGGATCAGAGAGACACTGTAGTTGCAAAAAGGAACTGGTGAAACTTAGACTAATCATGGCAAAGCTTGACTTGATAAGGATTTATCGTTCAGCTTTAGTTTGTTTAAAATGTTTTCCCTGCACATATACAAGCAGATTCACCTTTAATATTTTTGCTTTTAGCATCTTCAGTTGATTTTAATGCTGAAAGGTTGCAGTCAAAAGAGAAAAAGGACATTAAAAAATGATTCAGAGCAACATGCCCTTTTGTCATGCCATGATTTGAGTCTGCATGGCTCTAGTTTTAAATCTTAGAGAGCAGCAGCGCATGTTCAATAATTCATGCTCTCTAATTAAACACTGATGATTATGCCTAGATGAATTTTATTTTAAACAGAAATGTGTCCTTAATGTTTTCTGTAACAACAAATTGTCAGAAAAGAAATCATGTTTGTTTTCCCAGTTGGTTCAGAACATGGCAGTGGATTCAGTACAGGTTTCATCAATTCCTTTGATGGTTTTGTTTATAGTCTTGGGAGACTTGCCACCAAAATCTGACTTTGTATGCATATATTCTCAGTAAGCTGCATATATCAAGGAAACTATACTGTGTGTTCTCACTGCCTACAAATAGCTGATCTCCCTCTACCTAGGATAGAAATGTAGTTTGAGTTAATTTCTGTGAGTCAAAAGATGTTTGAAAGCACACTGCAAAGAAACCAGCACTTTAGGTTAGCTAAACTTACATTTTGTCATTTTATCTCCCTTATTGCACATGTCTGCTTTTAACATCTAGCTGTGATATAAATTATCCACCTATCAATACCTCAGGCTAGTGCACCTATCCTATTCCATCTCATTGTCTACAGTCAGTCTACCTTTTGCTGAAGATCAGTCCAGACTCATAAACACCATCTTTTAGATGGGGGATGTCTAACTAATGCTTATAATTAATTACACAATTACATAGGAGCAAATTGTCTGCCTCTTGGGAAGATTGGATTAAAAGGGAAGTAAGAACTAGTCCCTCCCAAAATACGAAGTAAAATACAGGTTTGGGGCATGTGCTGTAATGAAAGCTGACCTTATGCAAAAATATGACAGCTGAATGTAGTGTTTAATGGACAGTCGGTCTGCTCTTACTATCAAAATTGTGTGCACAGCATTGTCTGTTGTAGCAACATTTGCATATTGAATGTCCTTCTGTTCCCTTCAAAGATCATCGCTCATGATTAGTCTGATAGTACCCCAGTATTAAGGAAGAAAGACTGGCTATGGGAATACCTAGGAGTACATTTCAGCTTTCTGGAGGAACCATGGCTTAGTTCAGTGTTTTGTATACACAATTGGCTTGTGGTCACACTAGAGGTAGTTGTTTAAGAAAGGAGATGATGATCAGAGACCACAGAAAGCTTGTAAAACTACAGTGGCAGAATAGAAGCTTTGGCCTAACATAGCAAAAGAATGGAATACCAATTAGCTTCTTTGCACATGTTGAAAAGGTATTTTGTCAAAAAATGGAATAACTTTTGTCTGGGGGAGCAATAGAAAAAGGTGCAAGATTAATTAGTTCCTATAACTGAAAGCAAATGACAGGATGACATCTATTACTGAATATAGCTCAAAGCCTTTTTCTGCTCTTTCATGCTCAGAATGGTAAACCTAATATAGGGAATGTTACCTCCCAAGTAAACAATACTTTTAAAAATTATTTTTCTGCCCTTTAGTATTCTTTCCTTCATATTGCTCTATATTTGCAGAGTACCTCAAATTTAAAATAGGACTTTTGAAGACAATGGAAAGCAATAGCGTATCTCAGGGGATTACTTACCTATGGTAGAACTTGTGTAAAGGTATGTATCTTGGCCACATCAAAGAGGATGAAGAACTATTTGGGACATTGTCCTCTATTCTTTGAAGATGATTAGTGAAAAAAAGAAAAAACATAAAAAAACCACAAAACATTCCTTATAACAAACATTTCATTAGAAATGTAAGACTCTGGAAAAATGAATGTTTTTCTCAGATGCTCTGTTTAATATTTTCAGGTCAAACTCAAGTGATTGTTCACTACTTTTACTTAGCTTTGAATAAGACTATTTCTATTTTCTACCTGAAAAAAGCTTGGATGCTTGAGAGTCTGTATTTTCCTTTAAGTGTAGTTGCCTAAAAAGAGATATTATCCCCTGCATAGTACTAAAGTTGCATCTTACCAGCAAGAAGTACAGGCTCCCTCTTGTAATAATTTCTCATGACAATATTTATTGCAACTTCCATCCAAATTTCTAAGCCCTAACATTACATATTTTTTTTGTACTTGGCTGTATCTTGCAACAGTTAATATATTCATTGTAACATAATGAAATCATTGAGTGGCAAGACAGAGAGTTCACTGGCACAAGTTTTTGCATGTCAGAACATTTTGATGAGCAGCTCATGAGAGGCAGTCTACAGTTTACCTGGAATATGAAATAGGTGACATGAATTTGGCAGGGCCCTGACTTATCCTGTGCAAACCTTTTGAATCAACCTGTGACACTATGCAAAACATACCTAAAATACTGTTTTTTCTGATCACAAGGCACAATTTGGCATTTGATTCAAGGAACAGGGATACAAAAACCCAAAATATCTCCCCCCCCCAAAGGCTGTGTGTGTATTTTTGTACCCATGTTATTAAAATCAAAAAATACTTACGAAAATAAAAACATTCCACCTTTAAAAATGAAATTTAAAAAAGGGGGGTATTTTCATTTTGACATCGTCAACTGCTGGCTTTACAGTGACATGTGGATATGTGTCAGCCTAGAGGATACTTTTCCAGTAACACAGTGTTCTGAATGAGTTATTCATGAGCACATGAGCAATGAGCTAGTTCCGTTAGCTTCCCTTTTGATTGAGAAAACAACTGCAACAACTTATGTTCTCCTTTAACTTCCTATTCCAAACACTGTCAGACTAACCACAGATTTGAATGAATGTTCTGTCTGTGGTAAATCCCAAACCAAAACTGACATGATTTATACATTTTTAGTTAACAAACACTGTTACTGAGGAAATGAAAAAAAAGAAGAAAGAGTAAAAGAGATCATACTACACGATTTGCAAAAAAAGTTCCTGAGGCGTTGGGACATCTTTATAATTTCTTTTTTAGCAGGAATGGCATCTGTTGATTTGCTTAAGAAATGCATTTCAAAGGATGAGGAAAGTAAAACATATTAACAGTTAGTAGGTAACTAGAAGGTGGCAAAACCAAAGGGATAGTAGAAAGCTGATTTAGAGTCAACATCTTTTGAAAAGTCCCAGAGGATGGGAATTCATACTCAGCAGACTCGCTCTGTTTCCACCCTTAAGGGCTGCTGTAAGGATGGAGTAATGAAACAACAATCTGTTTTCTAACTTAGTGCTCCAGTATAAGCTTTCATAGCCAGCAGGTGAGGAAGCTCCCTTTGAGAAACATTTCTGGTCTTTTTCCTATCCAGTAGTGGCAGAAACTAAATTTCACTGGTGGAAGGTCTTCTATTTGATTTTAGAAAAGGGGATTCTGTTTCTTGCCACAAGTAAGTCTACAGATCACGTTGCAGAACAAATACACGTTTATTTTAAATTATTTTTCCTTCCTGTATTCATTATTTTAAACTGAATGAGGCTTGAGTCTAACAGGCCTAAATGGAATAAAACTTCCACTTTCAAAACTATTTGTTTTCCCCATCTCTTCCCCTGCACAGGAAACTCTTATTATGTGGCTTAATTAGAAACATATTTATGTGATGGGAATGTACAAGACATAATGTTAGCCAGCTGAGGAACAGAGACAGACTTCTTTGGAAATCTACTATCTGATGAAACAACAAAGGTTTGGGAATGAATTATTCAAGACCATACTCAAACTATTCAGGAACCCTGATATGGGGCTTTAAAAAAACAAGCCTGGAATCTGTTTAGTGAATTTCTCCAACTTGAGTCTCTTGAGTTTCGATGAGCTCCCTACATGGGAGTAAGGGAGAAACACATTTTTATGATCTTGGGAATGGGAGGAGAGGGGATATTATCATTAATAATGTGCCAGCATTTCCACCACTAATTCATATTTACAGGGAGAGCTGTGTCACAGTTACATTGATTCTGCATGGATGCATCTACCATGAAAACTAAATTTTATTTATACACTATCTCTACTTTGAGCCAAGCATGTAAGAGAGTAACTGTGCCTGGACATTCTTTGTGACAAGAAAAATACTCTTGTGTAGGTAGGTGTGTGCATGTGCACACGGATCTGACATTTCAATGACAAATTCCAAGTTTCAAATGAAAGCAAACCTGTGAAAAACATTTTGTCAAAAATCTTTTTCTAACAGCAAAATAGAGGAAAGGTCTAGATATAAAAATTATACTATTAGATTTATAAATGATCCATATAACCAAGCCATCCAGAGTTCTGGTATGAGCAGCTGAACTCACTCTATTTCCACGCAGACATACATGAAAGCAGACGTCTTTACAAGGTCTAGGTTATAATGAATATTTATCACTCAGCTGTGGACCACGGACAAAATAATAAACTCTGACGTTTTGATTTATCCATCATTTGTATTAGTATGTATTATTAATTGCTTCACACAAGACAATAGCAATTTTATGAAAAATCACTTGAAAAGTATGTAATCACAGTTTAGAAACTTTGTATCAATCATTTGAACTGGTTTTACTGCATCAACGTGCCAGGAAGTTGAATAAAGCCATATTTTATTTCAGTTGTTACGTAAATTTTAAAAACAGCTCTAAGGTAATTTCAAGATCAGCATAATCACCCCTGTAACAAGTAACTCAGTCTTTGTCTCAAAACAAGTAACATTGCTATATACAGAGATATTGTCTATCAGCAATAATATTACCAATTCACAAATCATTTGCTTATAAACCTTGCAAAGTGCCAGAAGATCCTGTTTTTCTTCTATTTCTCCAGAAATTCTAAGTATTTACTTGTTATATTGGTCTGAGCTTACAGGGGCAATGGCAAGATCGAATCATCAATACACAAAACCAGGACATGAAAACTTAAAACGGGACTGAGAACTGTCTAATCTGAACCAAAGTAGGTTTAAACCAATTTAAATCACTTCAGGCAAAGAATCTCACAAGGTACCTACTGCTGAAGAGCAATATGGTCTCCAGTTCTAACATTAAGTTTCATCATCTTTTTCTGCCTTGCTAGGGTACATGATAAAGTTATTGCTAAAATAACTGTATTTCAGGATGTTAACAGCCAAATAAATCTGGGCCATGATCAGCTCAGAACAGGCTGAGAGAGGCAATTACAGCCAAGTTCTTCTGATACGACTCAATCTCCTAGTCATTAGAGTGGTCTCAATTCCATTGCCATAGTTACTGCCTTCCCCTCATGGTATTGCTTACATATGCTCATACTGGGGTTGAGTGTGTACCTTCTCTTAAGCTTTTCTTGTACATGTATACATTTAGATACTATGTAGTGTAATTTTATAACAGTAATGTATGTTATTGATTAGCATTTTGTGTCAAAAGAGAAGTGCTTGTTTTCAGCTGTCAAAAGAACAGATGATCAGACCACTTATAAATGTGTTGTTTTAATAGATGGGTGAGCCTAATCTAAAGCTTAATGGTATACAGTAACTTCTTAGATAAACAAGGCTGTAATACAGAGAGATTTCACCATTTCATGGTGTTCTCTATACTGAATCAGCTGCTATTGACAAAAATGTGCAAGTGACTTAAAAGTCTCTGTCCTACAGAAAGTCAGTGTGATCTGAGCTCTTCAGTCTCTTCTGAAAACGAGACGTACTCTTCTAAGCCACTCAGACACTGTAGAAAGTATTTTATGCCTACTAATTTCACAGACAATTTCATGGAAATGATAATTAGGTAGTGAAAACTTAATTACAAAATGTATGCTTTCATGTTAGAAAAAAAATTATACTAAATTAAGCCTGTTGTTACTGGAAAATACCACAGAAATTTCATTAAAATAGTTTGGCTTTGAATTAAGAAAGAGGATCAACAGTGTTCTAACTTTGGGCATTTAAACCACATATGAATATTTGACCCAGCTACTAATAGATACAGTAGAATTTACATTTGAATACTTGGTTGTGTGGAAGTTGCAATTGTTGTACAGAGCACATCAAAAAGATTGAAAATTCTCAGTTTTGCAATTCCCAAACTAATTTGCATCTGTACAACCAATATTATATATGTTGACTGGACCAACGTTATTTTTCCCTGTCAGTTAAAACCATTTTTTCCTTTTTGCCAAGGGTGAATCACTTCAACAAATAAAAAAAGTTTGGTAATCTAAAGGAAAATTTTGCTATGATACACACCGTGCATGTCTTTTGTCTTCTCAACATTAAATTTTCTAAACTGGAAATATAGTGAAATATGCATACAGGTTTTGTTTTTATTTTCCTTTTTCCTTTTTTTTTTGTCACTGGAGATGAGGAAGTGAGATTTTCTGCTTATATGCTATTCTGATTTTGAGACTGTAATAGTCATGATAGTTTCATAGCCTGTGAAAAGTAGTAGTAGTTTTTCCATGAAATTTGTGTTAGAGTAGATTTAGCCTGAAGGCAACTTTGACTCCTATAGCTGGTTTAAGTACCCTGGGAACATCTCCTTTAGGGAATGTCTGCAAGATAGGCATAGAATTACAAAAATGAGTTATGGAGCTTTGACTGGGAAAGTTCATACTGTGAAAGAGGTCTGCATTGAAAAACAAGCTGTAAATGCAAAGGAGGAAATTCTCTATGTTAGAGATGTGCAATAAAAAAAGCACCTTAAGAACCCAGATTAGGAAAGGTGGTTTTAAAAACAAAATCTTGAGAAACTGTAGACTGAGAAGACAAAGTAACTGCTCCTGAATCCTGCCAAAAGATCCTATTTTCCCCCTCTTGCTCTTGTTCTCATTACTGCTTACGTAATAATCTGTCTCACACTATATAAACTCAAGGAGTTCAAAGCAAGCTTTCAAATCTATAGCATACAAGGCTCCATTATTATAAAGCATGGTGCATTCACAGTGTCCATATTCATGAAGACTAGGTTTAAGTGCATTGTGTTAAATCTTGAATGAATCCATGCCACATCACAATACATTTAATAAGTGTTTTTATTTAAATCACAAAATTGATTTGGCTACAGGAATGATATTAAAGCATGACATTCATGACAATGGATGAATTTCTGCTCATTTAATTTCTCTCTGATACTGAGTAGTCTGACAGTATAGTCACTTGATGTAACTGTTCGAGTATCGCATGCTCCAGAACTGCCTTTGCTATGACTGTCTTTGCATGCATCTGCCAGTGCAAGTAAGACACGAGGCTTACTGCTGACTAAACAAGGATGACTGGAAGGAGGAAAATCTGCCATCAGCTTAGCCATATATATTATCATTTAAGCTATTTTAAATGGTATCCACCATCCTCTATAGTTAGAGCAAAAGTGGCCTGAATTGTTGCATGTCAAATTGAGCTTCAGCCTTAGAAGGCCCTTTCTGTATTGCATCAAGTAGTAGTTCATCCATCCTGTTTTCAAATTGGAGGTGGCTGTAGGTCTTACTGTTTTACTTTCTTGCTTCTACCTGACCTGCATTAGTTGCTGAGCAGTGAGTCCCATGGACTTTGGCTAGAAATACAGCAAAAAGAAGGTTTACTCTTTATGGTCTATGCTTTCCATAGCTTAAATACTACATGAGCTACAACCAAATGAGCTTTACCATCTTTATTTTAATTATGTGTAATTAAATGTTCTATCAGAATTCCTTACAGTATTTGTCCAAATGATTCTCCTCAATTAGTGTAATGACTTTGCTGATTTTCTGGAGAGCAAAAATAAAAATAAAAAAGAAAGAACCAAAGCGACAAATAAATAAATAAGGCCAGTCTGAGATAGACTCTTTGTTTGATGCATATCAAACAACAGGAATAATTTATGCTTGGAATGACAGTCATTAAACTTTACACGTTTTATTGATGTCAGCAGTGATAATCTCTGCAATCCATATTGTTTTACTCCGCGTAGTGAAATATTGCAACCAATAATGAAGGGAAGTTGACATAGTGATCGGGCTTTGTTTGAAGTTGCACCTGTGTGAGTATCCTCAAGCCATCCTGGCCCAATATAATAAGACTGAACTGGAGGCATTTCCTAAAATAGGAATTTAATGTTAACTTAATTATGATCTCTGCAACTGACAAAAAAGTCATTGCTTGCTGCAAGTCAACAGAATAAGTTTACAGTAGGGATGCAAAAGCCCTGTGAACTAACCTATGAGAAGTATCTTAGTCAGCAGAAGAATAAGGCATCAGGTTTAAGTAAAATGTTGTCCCTGTGGCAGAGCTAGAACAAAGCACACCCAGCATATGGCACTTGCCCCTCTGCCCTGGACTGTTTAGAGAGAGAAGAAAACAGGATTGTCACCCTTTACACCAAGGCACTCTACCTGGGTCCTATGTGCCCCAAATAAACATACCAAAACTTTTCTTTGTGGCCAAGAAATAAAGCACATGCAGCATGCTATGGTGGTGCTGTGAAAAAGCCCCTGAGCCCGCCCTCTAAAGAGCTTCATGTAAATTTGAACTCAGGGTACTATGATTTAGCCCAAACTCTGAGCTTTTATTATTGAACCTGGTGACATTGGGAAAAAATACAATGTCATATTCATCCACTGTTCATTGATAGAAACTGATAGGCATGCATTAGTCTTGACAGCAAGCAGTGAATAACTGAAAGCTGTGTACAAAAAAGTTGAATTGTTGCCATAGATTAAATAGATACCATGCATAGATTGATAGGCACATAGATTTTCTTTTTGAGGAACAAAAAACAACAACAAAAAGATGGCTTACCCAAGAACCATATGCAGGATAAATTGGTGACAGAAGCCAGCTTAAAGCAAAAAAGAAAAAAAGCCCAACATAACTTTGAAAGTTCCCATGTTTGTACATGTCAAATCCTGACATCTTTCCCTTGAAAGGTTAGTTCATTTTATAATACATCTATGCACAATGTCTCTGCACTTTTAGGAATACTGATTAGACATCTGAGAGTTAAAACAATAGCTCTTGCAGTGGGACTGCAAATATTTCTCAGATTATTTTTACTTGTGAAAGGGAAGGATAGGATAATGCTATTAAAGAAAACTAAGGTACAGAAACAAACTGAAATGTTGATTTTATAAAGACAAATGATAACCTGAGTAAAATTAATAAATGAGACAATTTGATGGTTTTGAAGTGCTGGCTTCCTCCCTGGGTACAGTGGAATCTGCAGGGAGAGGAGACAGTCATCCCGTGGAAGCGCTGAGCGACAGTAGCACAGATCTCTGATCCTGTTCTTCTGCCTGCCATCTTCTTTTGAAGAGCGATGTGGAAAGCACACTGCCCTCAAACTTGAAGGCTGCTTCTTTTCAGAAATGGACAGAAATTACTTTTCCTTGCTCCATTTGCATATGCTGAATTGATGACACAAGCCTTTTCTCACTTCTAATAGATTTATGTTTGATTTGTTACAGATACCTTTTCTGACCGTGAACCCTTTGTCCTCTCACTATAAATAGCTGGCAAAGTCACACTGAACTGAAATGGAGGTAGGTGCTAACATGTCCTCCTATCGCTTCATGTAGCTGATTGTGTAAGAGGCGCAAGCCTGCTGGGAGATAAAAACATAGCACGGTACGCTTAGCAGTGTGTCCTCAAAGGGAATGTGCTAAGTCAGCTTCTGTACTGATATAAAATAAAATAAAACTAAAATAAAAAGGAAGCACAGGACAAGGGTATATATAACAAGTATAGGGGTGTCATAAGAGGATGTATATATGTGTGCATACAGCAAGCTCCCGACCTGTCTGCAGAGGCAAGCGTACCAGTGACCTGCAGTGCTTGGGTCCAGGCTCTGGATGCGGGGTGATCCGTGGACCTCTCGTTTGCTGAGAGGGGATGGAGCAGCGAGTGGCAGAGCAAACGCGCCATGTTCATGCTCGTGTTTGTGGCACAGTGAACATGCCATGTAGAAATGATGCTCCTGAAAACTCCCCGAGAACTTTCTACCTCCTGTGTATGCAGAGGCACACTGTGACTCCGATCTCCGGAGCGGAAAGAACATAACATATAGAGGTCTGCAAACCATCTGTGGGACATTTGCTTTTGTCCGCAAGGAGCTAACTGGTTACATGATACTACTTCTTCCCTTTGTTTCTAACTGGGAAAAACAAAAGGAATGAAAGGAATAAATAATGTAAGGCATAAAACTGGACAGACATCCAAAAACATAAAGACATGCTGCACTACAATAATGGGAAACATCCTCATTTAACATATTGCTACATATTTTTATGTACTGTGCATTTGGCCCATTTTATATATATATATATATAATTTTATTTCCCACATATAGGGTTGTCGTAGCTGCCATGACATTGCCACACCGTTACAGTTCCCAAGTGTTTTAAAAAGTGACTATAGGTTTGACAAGTACATGAATTCATCACATCAAATAAAAGGGTTTACACCAGCAACAGGCCTGCAGCTTGCCTGCAGCAATAGGCACGATCCTCTAGGGAGGTTAGGATTTTGGGAGGGACTCATTCTCTCTGGAAAGGTCTCATGGGTTAGAAACAGTCTGGATTACTTCAGTTAAGAATTATGTCTCCCAGGTACAGCTGAGATGAAGAGTTAGAGTCATACCTAGACTGCATCCATCAATAAGTTTGGGCTACGGGATGCATAGCTTTAATTTAATTGTATATTCTTAATTGAGTTCGTATTTGTAATTACAGCTCTAAATTTTAACAGACATGTTGTCCATAACAAACTGTTTTCTTTCCTGAAGAAAGATCTCTAAACTATCAAAAAACCAGTACTCTTATTAATTTGACAATGAAGGACATATAATGAAAGATAGTTGACATTTCTATTTCATTACTATTATTTCTTCAACTTGAGATCTATTCTAGCCCCCAAAGCTGCTACAGAACTTCGTTTGTTTTATATATCTTTTGTTTGTAATCAGACATGTATGACAGCTACAAAATTTGTAAGAAAAACATTTCTTTAAAATTAAATCCATATTTTACTTCAGATTTGAAAGAAATAAAATTTAAATCAAGACTCAGATGAATATTTCAATTTTATTATTGTTTTTAACTAAAACTGTAGTATTTTTTATTTTTACGAAGCTGAAGAGGTTACTATTTTATGACTTATCAGTCTTTGTTAACACTATTTCTAATAAAAATTGAGGATATACAGATGTACCTAGTTTTGGAGCATGAAGTGGTGTTTGAAATGTCTGAAATGGTGTTTGAACTCCATGGCATTTTGAATGGGCCAAAGAGGTGGCTAACTGCCATCCTGTATTGGGTTTCTGTGGCAAGGTTTTGGTAGCGGGGGGTTACAGGGGTGGCTTCTGTGAGAAGCTGCTGGAAGC
>JANZLQ010000007.1:18502848-18530771 GCA_026212715.1 Elanus axillaris | reverse complement strand
TTTTAAGCAATGCTTGAATCTTTATGGTTACACATAGTACATTTTGTAATGTTCTTAAATCTCTATAACTACATTACCAATATCACATGCCTATTTCACAATCAAACTTTTATCAACGTACTTGCAACAGAGAGACCATGGAGTCTGGGGACTGCTTGAGACTTTGTCTGCACCTGCTCCTCTGGGTGTGAGGGACTGGAGATGAGAGGGTGCAAGGGCCAGTGAGTGAGCAGGCTGAGTACAAGGCCAGTTACTGGAGAGATCAGCTGTGTGGATCTGTGTGTTGGTGTGTGTGAAGTGTGTACCGGTGGCTTGAATGGGGCTGTGGGCCTTGGGGCTTGCATGGCCAGATGGCAGAGACTGGGGATCCAGGAGCAACCACTGGATGGACCAAGTTGTCTAAGCCCAGCTGCTGCAGAGATGCAAATATATGTGTGTATTTCTCACTAACAGGCCCTGAACTGCCGGAGGGGAACAGGCTGAGGCCATTGGTGCTGGTTGTGGTTGAGTGCTGAGTGTTTGATCCATGTAGTTGGCTGTGTGTATCTGCATGTGTTATAAATGTGTTTGTGTCTGGACTTTTTGGGAATACATGCTCAGCCTTGCTACTGGCTGGACCCAGGAACAGTGGCAGCCTTGCCTTTATGGGATACTGGATTCAACACCTCCTTACCACAGTTTCTCTCTTGCATCTGAGATTGCAGAGGGCTGCTGTAGAAACTCCACAGCCTGTTAAGCTCTATATGAGATGGTCACTGGGTTAGAATGTGAATCTACATTAGGTATTTGGGAAGCCAGGCCTGTTTGGTGAATAAAGCACTCACCTGGTTGTCAGGTCTGAACTGCATACCCAGACTGCCAGATGACCTGCTGTACAACAGAGTGAGTCTCTGTACACATTTACACCTATTTCCTCTGTATCTTATTTACAACCTTTTTCCTCCTGTGACTCAGGGTAGAGGGATAAATCCTTCTCAAACTCTGTGCTTGTCCTGGCAAAAAAATCACTGAATGGAAAAAAGATTTACGCTCTAACCTGCAGCTCTGCCTCTGAAGTTACAGGAGCTCCTAGTCTACTCTTACGGAAAGAAAAGTCCCTCAGAAAACCAAGGAAAAATAACTGTTTGCTTTGCTGGACATCTCACCATATACTTCAATAGATATTAGACAAAGAGGCATGTGCCCAGATAATAGATCTCATGCATTAGATACTTAAAAAAAAAAGTGATGGGGGGCAGAGGGAATTACAAGCTTATACACCATTTTGAGATTTGCATGTGGAAATCTTAATTTGGCAGTGCCTATATCTTGAAAAACACTCTTGTAAAGAGAGATCATTCAGATGTTCTCTTCCAGAAACAGAGGAAAACAGTTGTTTTGACTCTGCTTTTTCTTCTTGCTGAGGTAGGAAAGCACCATGGCTGCACTATTCTATAACACATGCCCAAATCTACCGCCTCATTTCCAGGGTGAAAGGAACTTCTTGTATCATCCTGACACAGGGGACTTTACAGGGAACTTCCTTCCGTTTGAGCATCAGAAATTGCCACAACCCTTTGTTCTCCTCGCTGGGCACCCTGTTGGCCATGGCCTTTGCTCAAGCTTTCAAATGACCAGAGCAGGTTCTGGAGGTTATCTGATGAAATTCTGCACACTGCTCTCTGCTTGCTCTGTAAACACCTGTCAGCTTAGCTGAATACTAACACTACATGCTTCGGAGCATGTTTTCTGCATCTGGAAATTTAGTATTAGGTAAGCATTTGTAAACTGATATATTGAGCCAGTCATCAGTGAGTTCATCCTTAATCTTTAACATACTTAGCTGTGCGGAACTTGTGATTTCTAATTACTAATACAGAATAAATCTGTGCTTTAAAATGGGTAACATAAGTTTAAAATAACTTCTCATATGAAATGAAGAATAAGAATGATCATTACAAAAGATGATCATTAAGCATAAGTTCTTTTCCTGCTGCATGGCAAACACTTAAACAGGCTCTGAAATCTTATGATTCCTACTTGCATCGACATCAACTCAAACTTACATGCAAGTCATTTTGGCCTTAGATTTCCAGCTATGTAAATCAGATTTCAAATTCCAGTAACTTTTAAAACAATTTTTTTCCATGGACAGCTTTCAGCACATGAAGATAATATACATACTAGAAAACCATTTCCTTTTATTGTATGAAATCGGAGCAAATTGAATCTCTTCTGTTTAGCCAAATAGGTTGTCTTTAGTTTCTAATAAATAAGTAGTGCCTAGGTCTAAAATCAGCCACAATTTGAGATCATTATTTAATCAAAACCTGAATGTAAAGACAGGCACTTTCTCAGGGATTCCTCTACCTGAAAGGGTAGAGACAAATTTCCAGCAGATGCTCTCGTTTGGGAGATCAGGGGCTTAGCTCACATGTAAGATTCTCCTGTTATGTAATCCATGTATGTTCATTTGAGGCTTTTGCAGATAAGTATCATGTATTCAACTGTCAATGGTACAGAAAAAATGGATGTAGGATCTCCTTGCATTCTTTGGCTTTCCAGAAGACAAATGAATTTGATGACACAGAGCCGTCTTCAGGCTCAATGTACATGCCCGTCCATAATTCATCTAAACTCTGTAGTGGCGGTGTAGTATTTCTTGAAACTGAAGAAACCTCTGTCTCTATAGTTTTATTTTAAAAACCCAGCTTTAAAAAATGTAGCACATTGAAGAGTTTCGAGGAACAGCTTGTGGTTAATACTTAACCTCTACAGAGGAAGGATCTGTAATTTTCTCTTACAGCACCAAGTAAGGCTCAGCAGCAAAGGCCTGGGCTTGGAGAGTCCTTAAAAGTTCAGGGTGCTTTTCCCGCCATGAGAAAGGTCTCACTAGAACATAGTGTTTTGGCTTATCTGTTAAGAATGAAAACAAAACATGATTCTTCTTGACAATGCACAGTAGAAAAGCTGTACAATCATCTCTTTAACCTCTCCAAACTGTACGATCATCTCTTTAACCTCCCTTCTTTCCTTTTCTCAGAGACTTCACAGTAGGAAAAAAATGCTTAGTTTCATTTCACACAGCTTTTTTTTTTTTTAAATTTACTGATTCACTGGAAACTTTACTTTCTACTCACTGCAAAACAATATTTCTCTTTGCTTGCAGAAATTGTCAAAATAAAGAAGTGATTTCTGCTGTACGTGCCCCCCTGTCAGGTTTGTTTCCAGAAAAGCCTAACATGGGCTCTGCAGTTGAGGCTATGCATTTTAAGCTCTTCATCCCTGTATAACAATCAGTTCTTGACAGATACCTAACTTAAAACTGAAAGAAGTAAAATGCAAGTTCTCTACCTAGGAGAAAATGCAAATTTGTCATGGTTTAAAAATAAATGGAAAATGGGGCATAAAATTACTGTTGTACATAACTAAATACAGGTCTTTAAACACTTCTTTTATTATTGCTCAAGTGTCCAAGAGTTTATATGACGATCTTTCTAAGTCAGATGCCTAAGATGTGAGGTATTTCATGTTACAAGAAGAAATGTAGCATTTAGAAAGCTCATTTTAAGCACGCAGTGGTGGAAAAGGTAACTAACCCCTTCCTGCTGTGCTTGCTCCAGTGGCAGAAAGCAAATGCCCTCTCTGTTGTGCTGACCACCTGGGCTGAGGCTGACAACAGGCAACAAGAGAGGTTTGACCCTTCTCTGAAAGATGGGTGGGGAGCATATAGCCATTTTCTGGAAAAACACGGTGACTGCTGTAGCTGAGTCATTCCAGAAGCAGTGTTTTCAGAGCTGAATAAAGGACTGGTGCTTTTATTGTTCTCAGAGAGAAGGTGTTGGGGCCTCGTTTGGTGATTACTGAGTTGCAGTTTGTTTCTTGGCTTGCTCTTGGAGCCTTGTGGTGCTGCTTTTCGAAAATGGGCAGAGGATATTGGCAGAGCATTTCTGTGATTTGTCACCTGTGATTCTACTTGCTAAAATGGGCTAAATATATCTACTTAGCTGGTACTTGTATTGTAATTTATATGGCTTGAGACTTTTCAAAGTTACCCTTTAAGTCTGATGGCTCTTGAATTTTATTTACATTTACAAGAAAGACTGTCTTGTTTTGAAGGAACTATTGGAGTTATAGGTATTAAGTCATGTTATTTTCATGCTTATTTTCTAAGATAAAAGGAACTGAGGAAATTGGAAGATTTATTGTAATGTTAAGTGAGGTGTCTGCCCTGAATTGCTGAGTCATACACTTGCAGTAACGTCTTGATCCTTGGTAAATATTTCAGATTATAATCCTGAGAATTCTTTTGGCGAGGAAAACATCTTTGGCAGTGACTGGGGGGATGAATGAAAAATTTATATGAATGAAAATATAATTTTAATCACTTACACTCATTTTCTTTAAAGTGTGTTTATGCCTAAGGCTTTTAATTCACTTGACCCTCACACATGACTCAACACAACCCTGTCAATAGGCTGTACCCAACAGACACAGTGGTATTAATGCTGCCTCTTTTTTTTTTGGTTGTTGTTTTGTGGGTTTTAAGCTACTGAGAAGAAAATTACTTAAATTATAAGTTATGGATGGATTTGGAGTCCTTAATAGAGGGAAAACTTTTTTAGCTGTCCTTAGAAATTTACTTTAGAAGGCAAAAGGAATAACAGAAACTTAATTTGCAGTGAAGATTATTTGATGCCTCCCTAGATGAGCTGTGAAATAGTTATACAGCAGAAAGCTACTTTCTGTGGCAATAAGTTTTCCTTATATGTGTGCATGTGCATACTCATACACTACCTTTTCAGCAGTGATCCCCAAGCTAGCACTAACCTGAGCTGATGCTTCCATAGGACACAGCACTGTGCCAAGACAATATTAGACTGATTTCTCAAAGCTGTGTAAAGCCTGAATTAACAATTCCAGACATTAAATAGGAGTAAACAGCTCAGGTGCTGTACAGCTCTATGTTAATGTGCCATGATTCCAGTTTGAGGGATAGAGCATCAGTCTTTGCAGAACATACCCTTGTGTGTTATAGTCTAGAGCTGGTATGTCCATCTCCTCTGATTATTTCTTAAAATTTTTGTCAGAGATGAAAAGCAATCAAAAGAACAAACAGGGGTGTAATAAAAAAAAAGTTTCAGATTAAGTGGAAAAATAAACACTTTTCAATCAAGGTTAAAAAATTAAAAAGCACAAATACCTTTTTTGTTGATTTTTTTTTTTTTTTAATTTGAAAATTACCTTAGTTTTAAGGCTTGGTGTATTTTGGGGGGGGTG
Source organism: Elanus axillaris (assembly GCA_026212715.1). Lineage (NCBI taxonomy): Eukaryota > Metazoa > Chordata > Aves > Accipitriformes > Accipitridae > Elanus > Elanus axillaris. The sequence goes on along the minus strand of JANZLQ010000007.1, from coordinate 18,525,512 downwards.
GGGGGTGTTGTATTTATTTATTGCCCCACCCCACCAAAATATACTCTTCCCTTCTGGAAGTTTTCATTCAATTCTTGTCCTTTAAAAGGAAGAAAAATGTGAACAACTTCAGTATCATAATCTGTTGTCTGATGCAGGTGAAAAACATAGAGCTAAGTGCTTACTGTCCACTCTGTAAGATATTAGCAAAATATTTTAGGACAGTTGTACCTGAAGTTACTTATACCTTTGACTCTCAGTTAAAATACCTCAGACTTGCTGTAATACCACCAAATTAGTTTATATTTTTTTTTCCCCTTGGACAAGAATGTTCCTATAAAGGACAGAAAAGTGTATCTTTTAGACTGACTTAGAACATATAAGCAACATAGCACTTTTGTGTTACTACTTAGATCTTTTTTTATTTGTTTTAAAATGAGAATTTAATTCATAAATGTATACCTATTACTATAGGTTTTATAAGATTTTCCTTAAACCCTTTTTTGTTTTGACCCAAATATATGTTATGGAATTAAAGATTATTTAATGTGCAGTTTTTTTCAGACACTGTTGCAGTACCCTTTATAGCTTGCGTTTATGTAAGCTCTCATACTGTGCTATGCAATAATATCTAAATTGCCAAGTTTAAAAATGAGGTTTTTGCAATAGCTTGTTCTTCCCTATGGAAAACCTTTGGGACTAGAAATTTAAAAATATGTACTTAAAAAGCTTACTTTTAATCCTGTTTTGGCTTTTTAATCTAGGTAAAGGGGGTTTTAGTCCTGATGTAATAGTATATGAAAGTGGGTACATGTTTAGGGATGGTAAAACTCTCTCCATAATGGATTACTGGGAGAGGTTTCAATTATGTGTTTTTCATCAACTAATTCTGGGTCCAATCATTCCAGCTGCTTTATGATTGCTAGATGAGCTGGATGGAGCTTGAGTCATCGTAGCTGTCAGATAAACTGCTTGAGGAAAAAGGGCTTGAAGGGTGGAAGCAGAAACACTATCATCACTCTGCAGCCTGCCTCCATGTTGTGGTGTTGCCTTCAGATAGTGTTGGATCCCTTCCAGAAGCAAAACAGTACAACAGCTGGTCCCAATTATCCTAACTACAGTGTGTCTACATGCACAAATGGCCAGCTTTTCTAATTTGGCTCTGTGGTTTAATGAATTAGTTATTTAATAATTTGACAGGAATGCTAGTGTTGTGTTTAGCCACTTGCTTCTGTTTAATCTTATCTTTGGAGCTGTGTTCATACAGTCCTGCCGTGATCATTGGATGCTATTGTAATTTATGTAGATGAGAAAGCAAAATACATTGGCAACACACAGCATATAGTTGTGGCTTTTGTTTTGGTTTGTTTTTTTTTACTTTAAAAGGCCTAAAAGTTGGAAATCTTGATAACAGATCTTTTCTTTATAATACAAGTTATCACTTAATTCAGCTAGGAATACAAAAATTCAACCATCTTTTTTTCCTGACTCTCAGAAATTAGAATAAAAATTAACATCTGAAAGACACACCCACATTCTACTTACCCTTACACTTTCATTTACTTCAAGGGTTATATTTTCAGAGGCTTCTAGATGAGCTGCTGAATAATCTACCTGTATGAGCATAAATAGGAGCTTACTCGTGCAAGCAGTGTAGAAAGATGCACAGCTGTCACACCGGGATAAGGAAGCATTAACATTTGCACAAATGAGAAAGGGTGCACATACTATGAGCACACAACATAAACCTGCAAGGAAATGGTCCCAAGTATATTGCAAATTAGAATAGTCACCTTTCCTGTCAACACTTGGCTCCTAATAAAACACCAAGAGGTTTTAGTTACCAAGCAACCAAAACCTGTTAATTTATTGTGCAAGATCATGAATTCCAGCTGACTTGTAAGGATGAGTAGGAATTGAATGATGCAACTCGGGGGAAGGGAGGGAGAAAAATTGTTTTGAAATGAGATTTTTTTTTTTTTAAATGCCACAGTAGTATGAAAGAAAGCAGGCAATTCACATTCCTTCTGCCCTGTATTGTAATGAAAAAGTTGTACTTTGTCTACAGAGGTCCCAGTGGGTCTCTGATGTAATAGCTGCAAATTACAAAACGCCTTGAAGGAATTGAAAGTTGGGTAGGGGTGTGTATCTACTTACTCAATGTCTTCTGCAGAAGTAAGCCTGGGACTGTGGGTGCGTCTGTGTTCCTCCAGTATCGCAGAGCTGGAAAAACAGAGCTGGGCAAGCTGGAGCTATGCTGTGGCTGAGCAGGACATTTACTGGGTTAAACAGGATTATTCCCATTTACTGACCAGGGACTTGGACTGTAGGGCTACCAAAGTTTGCCTGAATCAAAGGGTTTTGCAGATGAAAGACTGGAGTAGTTGGATAATATGATGTTTTCATGGTTTCATGTCATGTAGTTCTTGTGCTGAAAATCACAAAAAACATTGGAGTTGTAACAAGCTTGAATTTAGCTTATCTTCATTTTAGAGGTATGAGGCAAAATGTCGTGCAGTGTGAAAGTCAGATCAGATGCAAATTATGAGCTGGAAGCACAGAAAATTCAACAGCAAACTGACTAATAGAGCACATTACTATCCAAAAATAACTGTGAACAGGTTGCAACAAGGAAGAAAATTATTTCATCAGTAACAAAGTATCTGATTCTCTAAAGAAAAAGAAAATATGTAAATACAGTCTCTCTAAATATGCCACCATAATAATAATAATAAACAACACTTAGCCAGCAGTAAAAATGAGCAAGTATTCTCGTAACAGCCTTGGAGCCAAGTTTTTTCTTTATTTCCCATCTTACCAAAACAGATGCAGTTAATATCAAATTCCTTTCAACCTCCTGTATTGCCTATTGGAAAACAAATATTGATCACTTACCTGGAAATAACTATAGATTCATTATCTGCAAGCTGTGTTGCTTACCAGAGTGTTTGGTCCTAACTCATGTCATATCTGAGCTTTTTCAATGATTGAAATCTATATTTTCAAGTAACCTGTGAGTCCTTACAGCAAGCTTGGCAGAGGACAAAGCTTGTTAAAAGAAACAGCAGAAAAGGCTAAGAAAACTTCACTGCTTGTCTGTCAAAGACACCTAGAGTTTCCATAGCAGCAGGAGTATGGCAGGGTTAAAAAGGAATTATGGGCTGCAATGCAGTCTCTTGAGCCACAGAAATAACCACACGCACCATGCAAATGCTAAGAATTGGCAGCGGACTTTTCTTTAACCTGAGCTAAAGCTTTCCTTGAAGGAAATTCTTTTCAAGCATTGCCCATAAAGACTGCAGCAATTACTAGGTGAATGTAATGTCTATCAGGAGGCGTGTAACACATTGACAGGCCAGAGATTGAAAGTTCACGACTCTGCTTTTCATGACATAGGAAGCACATGAGATCTGCTTTTTAGCTTTCTTTGTTGGTTCACCTCACTGGATAAGAATGCAAATTATTTCCTTTCCAGAGTTTCCATCGTAATAATGTTATCACCAAAGATTAGTATAGAAAATGTCTGACTTACAGCAGTATCCATATAAATGAGATTTATCAGAGCACTGAAACTAATATTGGAATTGATGCTCTGTTGACCCTCTCTTTCTGTGTAGACATTGACAGAAGTTCAAGACTTATAAAAAGGAGGTAAAATGGTATTGTCAGAAAAACTGGCCTTAAGAAAGAGACATAAGTTGCAACCTAATTAGTCCTGTTGGTGAGGCTCTATATTCCTTTTGGGGTAGAAGAAAAGCTCATCAGAGAAATATTTCTAGAAAAATTAAAAATAATGAATTAGAGCAACATGCTGAGGAATGGGAAACATTTGTTTGGGAGCAAACATTTTCTTTCAAGGAAAACACATTTTTAAAGCAACTGTTTGCTTTTAAAATGTAATAGAAAAGTTTTTTGAACATGTGGGTTTTATTGCAGTGGAAAAGTTAGGTTTTATGCAATTCCAATTGGGCCACTTCCCACTGACTTCAAAGGGGGCTATATTGACCACAATATGATCCAGAATATGTTCAGAGAATCTAAATATTTGACTAGGACACAGAAACTTATCTCTCCTGTGGATTAACCATAAGCATAAAATTGTCTTACGTAAAACACTTTTCAGTTTTACTAGCTCTTGCTTAAATACATATTAAATAAACCTGACAAAGAAAAAACTGATGAAATTGCATATTATATAGCCATGAATACAAGGGGATCTAATCATGATTACCCTGATAAGCACTTTAAATTCAGTTGTTATTGCTATAATTCAATCCTACATGGCCAATTTCCTTGGGAAGAATTCAAAGTAAGCTGCAAGGATGTTTTTGGAAAAAAGTTACTTAAACTTTAAGACTTGTAACAATTTAATTATTTCCCATAATTACAAATGTTTTGTAATTACAGGAAATTTTTAATTGTAGAACAGTTCATGTTGACTTTTAAAGTTACGGGTTGTATGTAGATGCACGCAGAGATACAATGCATAAAACTGGATCAACAAAGTCATAGGCTAAAGCATGAATTATTTCGTTCCTGGTTTACTAGTGGGTTTTAGTACTACAAAGTAATTTGTAAGCTGCTGGCTAAAGATGCTCATGCAATTAAAAGCAAACAAAACATCTTTGGGAAAGCCTTTGGGTTTTGTGTTTTAAAAAAAAAAGCACCCACAAAGAAACAATAGGAATTTGCTTACAACTTAAAGATTGATTTTGACTTTGGCCTACTAAAAATTAAGCTGTTAAATGAAGTCAAACAAGAAAAAAAACCCAAGACCCAAATTCTAGAATAATGGAGCTGGGATTCAATTCCCAATAGGAAAACCAAAATTTTGGTGTCCATGTATAACTGCCTAAGCTCCTGCTGTGTCAGTGGAGATATCAAGATATCATCGGTACAGCTGCAGGGTACGGGGTGCGAGTCAGCTGTCCAAGCCTAGGTGTTCCCTCTAGGACGAGCTCGGCTCCCTTGCTCATTTAAAGGGGTTTAATCATATTACGATGGCCTAAAAGTAAATGCTTTGTGCCCTGTAAAGTGCCCAAAGGTATTTACAATGACAGATAGAATCAGCCACTGGTACATAGGCAGCTAAATCCTGGCCTCAGCATCCACTCATTCTAACTGCAGCTATGCACTCGGTGCCCACATAGATACCTTGATTTTATTATTCAGCCAAATCCCACCTGCATTGTTTGATTCCTATTTTCTTTTTCAGCCTTTGTTTTCAGAGAAAACAACCATCTACTCTACCAGGGTTTGGGGAAAAAAAAATATCTTTTTAGAGGGGTCCTTGTGGCACAGAAAATGGATGAAAATATCTCTTCATTACTCTGATGTGTACTACAAAACTTTTTCAAATATGTGATGAAAGATAAACTACACGAGACAGATTTGGGATGTGTTTTGGTAATATTTGTTTTGATTACTAGCAGTAGTTTTGGAGTTCTGCTATTCCCTAAATACATAAGCTTATCACCCCTACAGGAATATATCTCATTACTTCTCATTTGAAATATCATTGGAACCTGGTGGCTTTGACTAAATTACTTTTGAATGACTTATGATTTTTATACCATGTTAGCATTTTTAGAACAGAATGTTTCAATTTTTTAAAATTTGAAAATATTTCTTCCTTCCAAATGTTCTTTGTGCTTTTATTATGAATGTAACAAGATGAAAAAGTAACAATTGAAACAAAACATGCAGATGATCCAAAATTTATGCGTAATGGCATGTTTCAATTGATCTCAAATGAAGCAGATGAAAAATCTTGATTTTTTTTTTTCTTTTTAGACTCAAATCTGAAATACAAGCACCTAAGATTTCCATTAAAATGAGAAAAGCTGCTTCCTTCAGAGACTAGAAAAAAATGGATTTTCCCTAAATGTACCTTATATACATAAGGTACACAACTCCTGTTATGTCTTTACATTCTGGGTTTTATTAACTGCTGACCTTTCAGTAATGTTATTTTCATTATTCTCTACTATAGGTTACTTCTTCATTTGTAAAATATAAAAATGCAATACCAAAACATACCACAAACTCCAATAAGAACATTAATTGTATTTTATTCTGTTCTGTCACTAGTATCAGATGCCCGTGAAATCCATAGTTTGCAGTAATATCTTGGCATTATTGGCAATGATGGTGCTTTGGAAGATCCTAATTTTCTATTATGTTGTTCTTATTACTTTTAAAATTCTTTCTCTGTATCTGTTCTGGATCTTTCCTGGTGTCCTTTTTCTGTTAATGAGACAGACCTTCTCTTACTTCACTGAAGTAAACAAATACACTGAAACATAAAGGGTTAACAAAATAGTTCGTATGCACTGAGGACAACTTATTTAAGACGCAACACCTTACTACATTAACTTGTACCTTTCCTTCCAGTGTTACAGGTACTAACTGATGAGTCAAGCATCAGGAGATTGACTGAATTGGCCTAGCTTACTCGGAAGAATGGTTTCTGCTAGGACTGTAGTATTGGGTAAAAAACTCTAGCCACTTGCAAGTTTTAAATGAGTTGTATTACGCAGGAAAGTTTTTTTTGTCAGAACAGGCTCTACCACTAAAAAAAATGTTAGTACAAAACAATACAGAAGGAGCAGCACCTCCTAACACTGCTGTCATAAATGTTTAGGTTTGTAGATACAGGTTTCTAGTACCATTTTAGATGTCTCAGAGTGTTCTACCTGGCTGCCAGATGTTGTTCCAGAGATAATGAGTCTCCTCATTCTCTACCATATTTTCCACTATACTGAAGTCTAAAAGAGGCTAGAGCATCTCAAGCAACACTGCCTATGTTTAAGGAGGTAAATTGTTCCTATGTTTATTAATATCCTGCTTTTTTCATATGGGCACCTAATTGCATAGCAAAATCTATAGCTATATTGTGTCTAACCCCCCCTATAAAACACATAAATGACTTTGTCTTCCTGTGATCTTAGCTAGAGAAGTTGGTCCCCAAAATTGCAAAGGCAAACTGTGACAAAACATGTCATTTGATTTTTTTTTTTTTTTTTCCCAGTTCAAAAGGTAGTGCTATAATAAGCAGACTGTTCTTCCTATTCATGGGTTTAAAGACCTCAGAGCATCATCTCTCACTACAGTTTGGTCTTCTGCCAAAAGCCATTTTATTTCAAACCAAGAAGGTAAGATCTAGAGACATAAAGTAATCTCAAATTTGAATTTGGAAATCTTCTGAATGTAATTTTCTTGTGTCTTCCTAATTAATTTTCATGACAATCTCATGTGGGAGTAATGAAAAGTAACAATTAGAATGTGGTACTTTATCCAAATCACCAAAGCTCAGAAATGCTGGTACTTGGAGTTCGGATTTGCACTTGTCTCTGCATTAGCTTTGAGTTATCACCCACTTTTGCAAGGAAGTATTTCCTGAAGCTCATATGGTGAGGGTCTACAGAGCTGCTTAAATAGGGATATAATAAATGAAATGTAAATAACTGCTAGTAATGAGGTAGCATTTAACTATGCCTCCATTCCAATGCCTCCTTCCTCTTCTCTGTCTAATATGCTTTTACACCCGGACTGGTCCCCCATCTGCCTTTTGCTACCAAGACCCTTCCTTCCCTTGCATCTTCTCTGAACTTTAAACCTTGACAACTCCGTATATGACGTAATAAAATGAAATGTTTTATTACACCCTTAGGAGGTCTAATGTCTTCTGGAAAAGATGAACAGCAGTCCACATGACTGGCTAGTAAGGTCAAAAAAGCTTACCAGACATATCCTTTACATTTTGTCATACGTGATAACACACCCATTTTCAAATCTGTTACAACAAACTTGCTACCTGTTCCATTAGCTACTGGCCAGCTAACAGGAAAGAACTTGCCTCCCCATGTAATAGGTAAAATTCTATTGTTCTCTGAGAAGAGAAAGTAAATTAAGTCCTCTCACTGTGCTAACAGCATCTTGGTTTCTAAGGAGATGATTAGTGCACCAAATGCAAAAATGTCATGCATTTATTTCTGGGTGATTAGTGATACCTGTGTCAGCACTAACACTGCTGCAGCAGCCTGCCTCATATCTCAGGAAAATTGTGCAAACAAGATGGCACAGCACTTTTCTCTATAAATTCTACTAAATGTGCAAGTAAGAACATTGCTTGCTTTCCTCCAAAATGCGTGTACTTGTCCCAAAATATAGCTTTGGCAGACCAGCTAAATTCTAAATGGTAGTTCCTTATCTTTATGACGCTCTTAATTTCCTTTCTTCAATGTAGCTGTGACAGTTTGCTAAGAATGTGCATCTTTGTGTACGTATCTGTCTGTATCTATAACTTAACGCATGCCACAAGTCTAACAATGTTCAAGACTTACCAGGCTGCTTGGTTTTGTTTGTTTTTCCAGTTCATCGAGATAAAATTTTAAATATGTTACTTCTAATACTTTTTTTCTCTGCTGCATTGTCTGGACCTTATTAGTTTTGTGTTTCTGAGGGATGTCCTGAGCAAATAAGTAGAGATCTGACACTGCAGAAACTTCCTGCGCTTTATTTTTAGCTAAATACATACTACCTGTGAATAATTGGGGTAGTAGGGCAGAGATCACTTTGTAACTCTGACTTGAGAAAAGAACAATGAAGGAGATTCTCAGGGTTTCTATGGAATTTTGAGATACTTCTCAGTGGTGGTGGTGGTATGTGTGTGTAGATGGTATTTTTTTAAAATGCTAATTCACAATAATGGCTCAGAGAATCATCCTCTGATATCACTGTCAGGAGTTAAGTAGTCAAAAGTGACTGCAAAACTCTCTGAAACAGAAATCTTGTGAGGTGGTCCCCTAAATAATTTTAGTACTTTCTTCTGCTCCGCTCCCCCCTGAAACATCTCTGGATTCCTTTAACTCTACAGTTAAGTGTATAACTGATGTCCTTCTGACAATCTTTTATGGCAGTATTATTCCGAGGTAGGATACATGGTGACGCATTGGCCATGACTCATTGGCCAGTCAGATATCAACAGATTTCTCTTGGGTTGACTGAACATCACTCTGGCAAGGAGCTGTACCAAATGCAGACTCTCTGAGCCCTTCCAAGTTTCAGAGTCCTGTAACACCCCAGGAGCTGCCTTATGTCTCCAGGGCAGGAGCTGGGAGCACATCACACCTGAATCTGGGTACACATGCTGTGTGTCCCAGGTTGATACCTGGGCTAGGGTTTAGAGGAAGAGGAAGCAGGGCAGGGAGCCTTGGCTGAGAGCAGAGCATGCCTGCCCTTTTATTTACACATTGCTGTGGATTTCTTTATTTCTTCTGCCTCAGCAGAATTAGTTGCCCTGGCAGCTGCTGACTTTGTTATCATGAGGTTCTTTCTACAGGGTTTCAGAAGATCCTTAATGTCCTCAAAAACTATTGGCCTGTGGCATTTGTTCTCTCTGGAATTCCTTGGTTGTAGTCTGATGGATCTGGTGGATGAGATTTGCACATCCATTAACAGAATCTTTCAGCTGCCTCTTTTATCTGTGGACAGTCCACCTTCCTTCTTAAACTAAAAGCACTCACTTTGCCCTGCACTTACACCTGCATGAAGTAGTATAAAATCTAACAATTTCTGTTCAAAATAGTCACTGTTAAGTCTTCTTCTAGAGCTCCCAGTGGGTTACTTTACTTTGGTCTGTATAGATTGAACTTTGTAATTTTTTCAGATTTATCAAACTAGTCCCTACTGAATACAATCTATTTTGGTATTAAAAAAAATAATTATATACAGTTCAAAATTAATTTGGTGTTGACTTGCTTCTGCTTCTTTCCACCACTTGTATCAATTTTCTGAACATCTGAATGTCCAGAGGCTGTTTTGCTGGCACTCATTTTCTCAGAGATGGTGAATTTTAGGTTCATCAGCTAAAATGTCCCTACTACAATGTAACATGAAATACAATACTGTTTCCAACTGCTCTTCATCAGAGCCATGAGCAGAAAAAAATTGATCTAGGCAAGGATGTGAAAATACCCATTATAACCACGACAATGAGTCCATAGGCAGTTGCTTTGTGTGAATGTCATCAGAGAAAATTAAATCCTGTGGATAATGTAGCTTAATAATTTTTACCTATGTACTTTTACTTAACAGCAAGTTCCTCATAGCTCAGAACTGAAATGCCTCATGTTCCCTATGATGTATTACTGCTATGGAGCTGCTGCCTGACAACACAGATTCAGAACCTAAATTACTACTACTTCTTATTCTAATTCTTACTTCTGTAATCAAAGGAAAACATAATTCCTTGTAATCTATATGAACAGTCACATTTAACAAAGCAAGCTGAAATATTAAACATCTGAATGTCAGATCCTCACAACAAATTATTTTTTGCAGTCCAAAGATTTAAAAAGAAAAAATTAAAAAATGCCCACAGCCAAATTCAAGTAACTTGAAAAACGTTGCAAAGCATTCCACTAATAGAATGAGACCTTTAGTTTTAACCTTACGCATAACCACATGTGTATTGAACGAGACTGAATCCACCTAAATATAAAAAATAAATAAAAAAATGCAGCTTTAGGGGCTTTGAGGCAAAATTATGGAGCCCATGTAAATTTTTCTTTCAATTCAATATGCATAACACTTCAAGTCTATCCATATAATTTATTATAACCTGGTTTTAATTTATCTAAACACAAGGTCTGTTTCATAAACATCAAAGATAATGAAAATGCCCTTTTAATTATCCTGTTAAAATCTACATGTTTATTGCACACTAACTTCCTTTATTTGTCAACCTCACACATGAGAAATGACCCCTCCTGTGCTGTCCCTGTGTAATGTCAAAGCTGTAGGGAAAAATGTTTATAACATTAGCTGCGTTCTTTCACTGAGGGCTGGCAATTAACACTGCATCTGGAGTCAGAAAACTTCAAAATGTCTTTCATCACTACCTGTCTGTGTGGCAGGGAGGAAATGAAAAGAAGTTTTCTATTCTTGTCACATCTAGTTGCAGGATTTACTAGAAGCGGACCTTGTTCCAGTTATAGGGAGTAAGATTATACCAAAGCTGCTAATCTGTTTTCAGAAGAATTGTTACAATCCTTGAGAGAAATGGCTGGGAGTAATAGAATTTTAGTAGAAATGAATCTGTTACTAGCTAGGAAAAAATTGCTACAGCCAGATAGACCTGAGGTGTCATACTTGCAATTTCAAGCATGGTAGATGAAATTATGACTAAGAGGAGGGAAAATATATTGAAAGAAAGTTCTTCTAATCCAAAACTTAACCCCCCCGTGATTTGCTCCATCTTATTCTTTTGCTGATAGTTCACATCAAGTGGTTATTAGACCAGGCAATGAACCTCTCTTTTAAGTCACTTCATGCTCAAGCCTCAGTCTACCTCAGCTAATCCATGCAATGAGGAGGAAGTTAGATATTTCATGCTTCCCTGCTACAACCTGGCAGAAAGCATTTTAGCCTCTGAGAACAAATCTGAAAACCTGAGGCCTTGTGAAGAATTAAAAAAGAAAAAAAAAAGAGGCCTGCTTGGGGTGTCACTTCGCTTGGATGAACCACTTGGGTTCATCACTGTCCAGATTCTCATGGAAATGTTGAATCTGCTTTCTCTTGACCTTAATGTCTTTTGTCTTTCTCTAATTGAAGGAGACAGTTGCACGTTATCAAAAGGAACATTATTCTATATTGCAAAGACTGGCATGACTTTTTCTGTTTTGATTAGCACAGGAGATAAGTAATTTCCATCAGAAAAATAAAGTGCTTTTTGGGTTTACAGTAGCAGCCTTGGCATTTTGGGTGTTAAAACAATATATCTAATCCAAAAGAGATGTGCTGTTGTGGTGACAGGATGTATTAGCATGCCTATGGTAGGTCAGGAGATTGTCTACCTCTCCATCAAAATATTTCCAGTTTTAACTAGTGCTTATAGAAACAAATGTATAAAGTTTTTTTTCTGCATATAATCTCTAAAACCCCCCAAATTTTTTTTTCTGTATTTGCAAATAATGGGCCTCAATTGTGCTGTCTGGTAAAAAGAAAGGGAAGCACAAATTATCCTCTGTGCTCTTGAAAAAATGAATGTAGACATTTCCCCAAGTGTGCTAGTTTATTGGCTTTATATAGAACGAAGCAGGCTATGAAGGAAGGTATGGGCTAAATCCCAAACCACAGGTGAGTTCACTGTGATGAGTATAGAAATTTCTAGTCAGCAGCCAGTGACTCACTATGACTGATGTGCCCACAAAGATGTAAATGCATAAAGCTCAGAGTATTGTCTCAAGACCCTCTGCCAAAATGGATGTGCTGCCACAGTCTGTGCATACCAGACATAGTATCGACCAAGTTACATCCGCGAACATGGCAGGACCTTAGTTTCTGATACAGCTGAGGGATAACTGGATGGGCTATGGGCTCAGGACAGCTGAAGGACTGCACCGTGCCAAGCACTGCCTCAGGACAAAATCCAGATGAGCAAAGGCTATCACATTAGAAAGAAAAAAACACTGATGGCAAAAAAGCATGTAATCAGCTCATGGTTGTCTTGTATGCCCATAATCACACATCCCAGAGTGCTCATATATTTCCATTTGTAAGCACTCTGTCCAATTATATCAGAATAGAAATGGTATGAATTAACTGCATGGTCTTGGTATCCTTGCTCAGAAGTGTCTGCTCATCTTCTCTCTCTCCTGTGATATATCTGATGATACTCCTAATATGTCATTGAACTGGTATAACTGAGAATAAGTAGCTTCACATCCCACGGAAATTTCCAGGTTTTACCTGAATGAAGTCTAGATATAGGAACAAGGAAATGTTGCCAATTTTCAGAGAGGTACTTAGATTTTGGCAGAATTCAAGATGAAATCAGTAATGTATGGCTCATGTCCACAAAAGCACTGATGATTCTATAATCTAAAGCCACTTGGATCTTTAAAATTGCAGGGATTATTGGCACTTCCAATCAAAATATTAAATAGGTTCATATCTAGGATTCTGGTTTCAGGGGGGAGTGGTGGTTTGCTTTACCTTGTGTTTGAAATTGTGCTTAGATTCGTCATAACTTGATCTTTAAAAAAAATTTGGAAGAAAACTGTGCAAGACTGATAGTCAAATCTTATGTGCAATACCAGTGTTAAGGCGGGGGGGATGACAGATTCCTGGATCCCCAAGCAGCCCCAACTGCTGTGTTGCTGATAAAATATCCATGGCCTGTTGAGTGGACATCAGCTATGTAAACCGATGTTCTTAAAGAGAAAAAGAAGTGTTGAAAAGCTGACTTACTTTGCTGCAGTTCTGGTCAGACGGACAGTTATGGGTTTAAAAGGTGGTTGCCATGCCATAACCAGCAAATCCAACCAGGCTTTAAGCGCACCTAAATCCAATAGAAACTCTCAACTTTACACTTTTGCCCTAGAGATGGTCACAGGTTGATAGTTATTTTCTGTGTTATTTGGGGCTAATCAGAAAAGCATGTGCAGATGTTGAAAGACTGAATTTATACCTCTGGAACTGATTCAGGTGCTTTTAAAAATATATTCTCATTAAATTATTTCATTATTATTTAAAATGGGACTAAGACTGTAGCAAATCTCTCTGACTTCTGAATGAAATTTAACTGTTTGTTGACTTTCATTGGGCTAGGCAGAAGTATCCTGAAGCACAAGGAACAAAACATGATGTTTATTATGTAGCAAATAAATACTCCTGTACTTTTCTACAACTTTGTTGTAATAAAATAAGGTGTTGCCTTATAAATGTAACAGACACCACTTTGCTTGCTTGCCAAAGCTAAGATTTATTTCAGTTTGAAAACAGATTACTTTGTTTTTAAGATGCCTCCTTTTAGAAACATCATACAGGCAAAACAAGTTACAAGCATGCTAGGTCTGAATAATTAAGAAATACAGCAAACCTTATTGCAGGCAGCCCTTAAACATACTGCAGGAGAAAACACCTTCTGCATATTGAAATGCCATGTCTCTAAGCTTTGGAGCTCTGGATTCTTACAGAAGAATGTGATTGTGCCTTTTTTTGTTTAACTAAGGGAGTCCTAAGTAAGTGGTTGAAATAGTACAGGGTGTATTCATTCTGCCACACAATGCCGATCGGGAGTGTATTTAAACGGCTTAAAGCTTGGGGAGGGCGAGGGCAGACAAAGCCCAAGCTGCATTTCGAATGCAAATGCTGAAAACTTTGTCAGCATTTTAAAATTAAGTTTCATCTATTCATATGTTAAGACTTCAGGGAGATGAATTGGGACAGCTGAGAAACTGATTACAGCCTCTTGCTGCATTTTTTCTCTTTGCTGTTCACGTAGCCAAGCTGACACGGCCCCTGCTGAAATACTTCTATCTCGTGATACATGTATCAAAAACGAATAGATAGGATGGTTGATCTTGTGCCTTTCTTGTTCTGCCACACGCTTTTACTTCGAACCACATGTCATTAATAGAGCTAATGGGATTTTGGCAGGGAACCAAAGGGGTAGGAGGGGAAAGGGGGGCAGAGGGAGATGGATGGGAGCGAGATGAACTACCGAGAGAAGCACTGCTGCCTTTCTTTACACTAAAGTGATGTCAGGTTTATCAGGCTTCTCTTTAGTCCTTCCTGACAGGACTGGAGGCACTTTCTCTATACATGTATGTCTCATGCATTCATGAGCCTCTTTGACACTATTGCATCTTTTGTTAGGAGCTGAAAATGCAGATCATTGCTCTACCCTTCCTTCAGCTGCCATATGGCATTGTGGAAAGGGGCCCACAAAGGAAGGAGAGGGAAATGAAAAAAAAAAAAAAGGGGGGGGGGCGGGGAGAAATGAAACTACCAGCAGATGAAATTGATTTATTTTCAACATTAGGGAGTAGGGGGTAGAAACCTTTTGGAATATAAAACCTCTTGCAGAGCAGGCAAACAGGCTGCCTGCATGACAGCTCTGGTACATGTTAAAAAATAACATGGCTTGAAAATAGAAGCACCATTGTTTTGCTTAACTACTGTAACAATTTTATATGAAATGGAATGCATCATCTAAAGTGAAACAACTGCCAAGGCTGCAGGCTTCTTTTTTTCCCCCTTGTCTGCAAGAGGTAAAAACCATGAAACCCCAAATGCTACATAAGTGCAACAGTTCGGCATCACTGCATACTTTTCTAAAACCTCTCAAAATATCTTTGGGCTAGTCTGCATTTTTGTGGAGCTAAACCTTTCCTAAAGTAAGTAGCAATTAGAACACTTCATATAATTGCTGTAAAAACAAACCAAAATTGTATTTGAGAGAAAGAAGCTTGGTATGTCAATTCTTTGGTTATTTTTCTGTGGGTCCTTGCTTGATGAACACTAAATAAAATTTTTAAAAGAAACACAATGCAGCATGTGCTGTGTATTACCTAAAGTAGATACTCTTACTTATTACACCAGGTTTACATTCCCCCTGATATAAATAAGCACAACTCAATCTGGATTTAAGCAAATTCTGCTTTTGTCACTGTAGAGTGTACACTTTAAAACATGAAACATGACTTATTTTAACCACTTTAATGAATTTGCTTCCTCATTCCCCTCTATCTTTTAATTTTAAAGTGGATGTCATGGAAGAGATGGCTTTAAAAATTTCTATTCTATACAGGAAGATTTGTCTATATTTTCTGAGGTCTACTTTCAAGATCCTGTTCAAGAAGGCATACAGTACATGATTAACTTAATGAAAGTAAATCTGACACCTTGGTTTCAATAAACTCAAGAGTGGGTAAGTGATCCAAAATCCTGCTTAATCAAGAATTAGGTGCACAGATTCTACAGTTAGTTCACTTGTGGTCAGGACACTGTTTTCCTGTTCTGAACAGTGTCTCCGTACTGAGCTTTGTTCTTCTGGATGTTATTCTGTCTGTGCTGTTTCTCAGGTGAATTTTTTTGTGTATGAAAATATTCCTGAGTGAAATAATATGCCATTCAATCTTTTCCATTCACAAATGTCTAACCACAGACCTTTCAAGTAAACAAAGCCACTAATACCTGTTACACATTATATTGGGAGTTGTACATGTCTGCTTGATGAACTTCCATGTTATATTCCTGCAGAATTTTAACCTTACAATAATCATTTGCAAGGGCAGGGTTTAATTGCTGTTTCTACATTTCTGTACTGAAAGTGTTAGTTTTTCTAGTCTCCATTTGCAAAATGGAGTAATTTTATTCCTCCTTTCCTAAATATGTAAGGCACTCAGCCCTGTAGATGATGGGGGGTGGGGGTGGAATATGCAAGCATCTGCCTCGTAGTTGTGTACTGCAGTCTGTACTAGGTTTCTTTTCCCCTCTTCAGTTCTAATATCTCTCCAAAGCTCACTTCACTCTTCTTCTAGCTCACACACTCAGTTTTTCCGTGGGTGAAAAGCTAATCAAAACAAGATATAGTGAAGAAGTAGGCAGATACCCAAGATTTGGCTCATTCATACACAGTATGTGGGCTGCTAAGTCCATCTGGAGACCCTGTGCAGGTGCAAGCCTTGTCTTCAAGTTTTATACCATGATTAGGTGAAGAGATTTTCCAGGAAGACTTCCACTTTAACTTCTTTTCTAGCACTTGTTAGTTATTGTCATGTCCCAAAGTTGGAGCGACTTGGGTTCGTGGATTTCCTTTGTTAGAATTAAGGTGAAACGACACCATGGAAGCTCAAATAACAATCAACTTTTATTCAACCTAACTAACCTTGCCCAAGTACAAGTGAACTTATCAATATGAACCTTGCAGCATGTTATTAAGTCGCTGTTTGAAAAGAGAAGGGAGGTATAGAAAAAAGGAGCTGAAAAAGGAACATGAAACAGTGTCGGAAGGAGAGCCTTCCTGTAGAGTCACGAGGTTCAGAGCAGACCCCGTTGCTTTCTGGACTCCTTCTCAAAAAGGAGCTCAGGGGCGGCTAGATCCACTCTTAGTCTCAGACTTTGTCAATGGTTTATGTTTAAAAGGATGAAGTTTGCGGACTGTGGAAAAGAGGGGGGAAAGTGGGAGAGAAAGAAAGAGAGAAGAAAAGGGTTTCACTAGTCCTGGGTCCAGCATTGGTCCAGCCAGTGCAGAGATCCAGTTCCGGTGGGCGCTCACTGAGAACTCGTTCTCCCTTCTTTTATAGTGTGTTATTGGTGGTCTCAACATGTGCAGTTCGTGTTCCCGGGGTTCTCTGGAATTGGTCAGTGAGCTTGGGGGGGTTATTGTGGAATTGCCTCTCTTTCCCTGCTGGCATGACTGCTTAAGATAGAAGCACAGTCCCATCCTCTGTGGGGCCCCCTCCTCCAGGCACATACGCTGTGCTCCTTCTCCTGGTCACTCAAGATAAGGAATTGCAGCTTTGGAGAAGCGTGGCCCCACCCTCCGTGGGGCCCTCTCCTCCAGCCACATTGTCCTGTTCACAAAACTCCAGCCTTTTTACAGAGGCCATTTTATCCACCAAAGTTCTTTAATGAATGAGACATTGACTATAACTTATCAGAATGTCACAGTTATCAAAAGAGTGCATCTTATAGGTGCTTAAGAAGTGTGATGAGGAATAGACTGTCTTTGTTTCTGGCTAAGGAAATGACCCAAGTCATAGATTCACTAAACTTTTATTACTTGGGCTGACACTGATGCAAATACTTTCTTGCTACCATGTTTGCACTACAGTAGTGCCTAGAGTGTTGGACCAAGGTTTGATTGCTTTGAACCCTGGAGCTCTGTTATTCATAAATCACAAATACTCTGTCAGCTCCAAAGTACTCATGAAGGTTTTCACTTATGCATGGATTTTACAGCAAACTTCTAAAATTTCACACAAGAACTGGCTTATTCATCACATTCTTATTAAATAATACTTTTGTCATTTGTAGAACAAGGGACATAATGTGACTAGCAGGGAATAATCCATACCTTGATAATTATGCATGGTAAGTATTCATCAGCTTTTGTTACCAATCTGAAAGCAACTTGGATAAAAACAGAGTCCATTTGTGAATGAAAGGACAAAATCCATGGCAAATGTTAGTCATAACAACAATCTACTCTTAACATTTACAAGTCTTTGTGCATCATCAATAAACAAAGGTTAGAAATAATTTTGTCTATAGTCCTTATCCATTCAAAGTTTTATTTGATGTTCCTTATGCCTTAAGGAGCAGGAATGAAAGAAGAGACAACATGATCAAGGTTGAACATATGTTTATAATATTCTGTATGGGAAGACTGGGCATGGCCCCAGCCCTAAACAACTGGTTTTGATTATGTTAAAACTTTCTTTTGTGTCAGCTTTCTTCAGAAACAACAAAAAGCTGCCAGCTTCAAGGGTGAAACATATGAGAGTAGGAGATAATTTTGTGAGCGTTTTCCTCCAGACTACAGAATTCCCTTCTAAATGAATGACTACAAGTGTGGTTACAGATTTCACTGTTTTCAAAACAGAACATAAAGCTCGTGTCTTCAGTTTAATATCACAGTAAAAACAACAATGAAAAGGAAATAGCATGAAAACAAGACCCACCAGCTGTTTTGGAAAAAGAAAGGAGCACACAAAATCCTACCTGGCTCTCTCTAGTATGGAAATGATCATTTGTAGTATGCTTAGGTGCTACTTGTGTGGTTAATCCTGAACACCAATTCTCAAAATGCTTTTCAGCTGCTGTCTAATTCTGAAAGTGCCAGATGAAGTGTTAGACATTGAGCCTATTTGAAGATCACACATTGACTGGATTCAAACATTCTTTTTTGGGGGAGGAAGGTTAAAACTCATACTCCCTACCTGGAGGAAAAATTCTCACAAATTAATTTTAGACTAAGCAGCAGCAAAATGATGAGCAGTCAAAACTTTTCCATTGGGCACATACCATTAATACTTTGGAACAGCAAGAAAACAAAATAGCTTGATCATGACTATCTGGTTAAAGCCTTCCAGCCAAGAGAAAGGGGGAGAGGGTAAGGATTTTTGGATACCAGACTCTCCTGCCTGGATGGTTTTTACATTAATCACTGGAAGAAACACAGAACCTGCACTGAGGAGGAAGGGGAAGGTAAGACCTGCTCTCAAAAGAGTTTCCTAGACATTCACGCTCCAGTTAATTACTTCTCTTATGCAAAGCATGACAGCCTCAACAGGAGGAATAGAGAGTACTTCCTTGCAGCAATTATTGCTGTTCCTTGGACATGTGGGTTTGAGTTCTGCTATGGCAAAGAGAACTGTATAAAAGGCTCTTGACCTCACTGGAATGCTTTAGCAAATGAATAAAACAAAAGTGGATGTAAGTGTAGGAACAGGAAAAACACCACCACTACAGTTTCTAGCTGTGATATTTTAAAGAAAATGGCTCCTGTTTTTCAAACAGAAGACCATAGGCACTAAACTTCAGCATAAGCACCTACAATACTACTTGTAGTATAAACGTGCTTTGTTTGGTAGAGACCAACACAAAAAGCCTAAAGGTGTGATTAGAAAAACTCGGCTTTAGAGCAGATGTGCTGAATTAACTACTGGTTTTTTTTTTTCCTTCTAATTCTGCAAAACTGTCAAGGTTAAAAAGGAAGCCAAAACAAAAAATACTGGAGGAAAATTTTAACATAGTATAATCACTTTACACACCGCAGCGCAGGAGCAGTTACTTACTTCAACCTTGGCAGGACTACAGTGGAGCTGTTGAACACTGAATAATGAGATGCAAGCTCCATTGTCAACCTCAGTACTGACCAGAAGGGCTAATCTAATCACACTCTACATCTCTCCGCTCTATATTTCATATAGATACCTAACTGAAAGTTGTGGCCTTCATGCTGGGCTTCAGATGGCAGGAGATCAGATGCCTATCAGTATTGCAATACCTAAACCCTCACTTGGAAGTTATTTTCAAGACTGGGATACAAGACAAAGAATACTGAGGCATCACCCTTCTAGTGATATATCGACCCACATAAATTTGCCTAGGCCTTTTTAACTAGCTTAATCTCACTAACTTTGTTGTTGGTTTCATAATTTTACAGAAAGACTATCACAAAAAAAGAAGCAATAGGACTGATTACACTGCTGATAAACATCTAATATCACTGTCTACAAAGACAGATACCATTCTAAGTCCTTCCACATGCCTTTATACTATATCAGAGTATCGCAACTTGTTTATGCCCATTTTAGTGAGTTGAAGGACTGATGTTTAAATTCAAGATGTTCTCTAATAAAACTAGAGTTCTAAGTACAGACAAGCTCTGAATAGGTAAAAAGTACAGATTATGTAGAACTACTTGGGTTTATTCAAATCAAGTAATACTAAAGAGTTTCAGAAGGAGTTAACAAACCAAGATCTAAAAAAGCATACTAGTTTCTGCTTCTAATTGTTAGACAATATACATGTAAAGGAGTAATTTGAAATCCTAATACATCTGGATGGGACTTAGACAAATGGGTCCAGGAGTTATTATGTCTGGTTTATTGTAAATCTCTGTCTAGTGCATACAGAAAGGAAAAAGTGTTGTATGTGTAGGGGGGATGAGACTAAACAAGGGTTGGATCAATAAGCTTTCAGACAGGTCCTGCAGTAGGTAAGAATAGCAATGGATGGAAAACTTGATAACCACACCAGCAATGTCCTGGGTAGAGGTGACTGTTTTGTTTTGGTTTTTTTTAATTTTATTTTTATTTTTAGTGGCTCCTGTACCACTTTGCATGTAGGTTGTTTTGATCTGTGAGCAACTCTCATCTTCTTTCCTTGCTTCTGCTAGGTTTCTAATCTTAGTATACTAAGTCAACATGGAAAGTACTTTGGAAGTGGAAATCCAGTGGAACCACAAGGGTAGTTTACACTAGACTTTAGTTGCTTATGTTTACCCACTGCACTGTTTTTACTGGATGTTAATAGGATATCTATTGCTGTGTACCTGGTGAGGGACAAAACCCCCACCATTTTAGTTGAAGTTGTAGGAATTCCATATTGTAGACTACTGTAAGGTCCTTAAAAATCCCAGAATATAATACTTAAGAGAGTGTTATGAAAGGCTAGTTCTGAAGAAGCTTATCTCTTCAAATGCATATTATAATGCAGTTGAAAGTGTGCATTTTGCACTTTGAATAGCTGCTTCTCCTTGGGTTCAATGAGAAAATAAGAACTTCCTGAGCTCTTCCTCTTACAGGCCTAGAGTTAGAGCATGGGATGTGTCTGGGGAGGTGGCATGTCCAGCCTGCTGACAGGTGATGCGCCAGTATCAACAAGGAGAAACATGATTTGACCTTTGCTTCTGATGAAACTGTCACATCAAAAGATTAACCAGACAATGGACTGACCATTTTGGGCAGGTTTCTAAATTAGCCTCAAGTTTATCCCCCTTTTCTCCTTAACTGACAGAGGGATTTGTGGTCATAACTGAAACCTGCTTTAAAAGTCTTGTCTTTTTAATCTTTTGAGAATTCTAATGTTTAATGGACCTGGAAAATTTAAATAAATGGAGGATGTGAATAGTTCCTGTACCAGCTAAACTCCTGGAGATATTAGGTCACAAAGCAGTAGGAGAAATGAAAAAAACCCATCATTCTCTTGTCTTTTATGATCTGTAAATGCCCAACAGTAGAGGGTGTTGAAAATAAGAGGAAGACAAGACATGGTGTGATAGAGGGAATCAATGCTTGAAAAAAATGTGGAGGTTTTTTTACCATAAATGAAAAATCACACAAACAAAACCAATGAATGTTCCACCCTATAAGCCCATAACTAAACCTGAAAATATGCTATAAGACTACTTCTCGAGTCGCAGCACTTTGTTGCCCACAGCAGTAGGCTTCATGGTTGTTTTTTTTTTTTTGGTTGGTTGTATTTTTTCCCCTCTCCACTGTGCCAGTCACTAGAAAGAGTCACCCAGGCTGAACCAGTGGGTTGCACAAGGAATAATGTTCTTACGCCATTTATTTGTATATCCCAGTTATGAAATTCCTTGCTTTTATGCTAGTGACTAACCAGAGTATGTGTAAAATTATTGGCATAACTTTTACTCATGTTCATAGAATGTCTTTCATTGAGATTATGCCACATATTTACTTGTTTGCTGCATTTTCCGTGTAACAGATACTGCTAAAAATATTGCTGGTAATTTTGTGAGATTAGAAAAGTGAATATACAGCTCAGTCACGCAAGTGCTAATATCTTTGAAGTTCAAAACCCCTTGATAGTAGAGGTTTTGGAAAAAAATCTTGGAAGTCATGAATCAAGTACTGTTAGTGAATATATGACTAAAACTCAAATTTATGACATCCACAGTCTTTAGATCTCTGGAAAGGGAGAATTGTATCTCAAGGATAGCATCATTCTAGTATTTGATAAGCATCTGCTACTGGCTACTGCCAGAGACATGTCACTAAGTCAAATATATGCACGTTCAGACTGAGATTTGGGTAACTGATATTTTTGATGCTTTATTTACAGACAGCTATTAAGTATTTGCAGTGGTGTTTTGTTGTTGTTTTGGGTTTTTTTCTGAGACTTTAATAACCTGTAATACTGCTCAGTAATTCATAATACTGTTAAATAACTAAACTCATACACCAGCATATTCAAAATTCTTTTACCACTGGAAAACACACAGAAAGAGACATGTTTCATGCACAGCAAGGGGTCACATTCACTGTCAAAAAAGCCTTTTTGTTTAGAGCTCTATCAGAAATAGAAAACACAGGCATCAAGATACTATAAAAGTAAAAAATGATCTCTAAAAAAGTTTT
>JANZLQ010000007.1:18486161-18502748 GCA_026212715.1 Elanus axillaris | reverse complement strand
GTAACATAGTTTCATAAGCCTACAATAGCAGTAGGCATTTGTGTATTTTTAAGACAGATACCATTTTGTGCACGTGCCATCATTGTAATTATGTATAGATAAGGATAATAAAAAAGGCCAAGGATTTTTTTTAAAGGTAATCGAAATTTTAGCTGCATCATCGGAACAAAAGTCTGTGTTACAGTCACGGAGCTCCTGAAACAACTAAAGAAATAAAATATATTCCACATTTTTTAAGAAAAATAACCCTACTAAAGTCTACTAAAAAAATTATCTGCTTTTTTTTCTTTCTTTCTTGCATGAATATCATTCTTTTCAATGCTATTCTTTCAAAATGTTTTGACATTGAATATTAGCCACTGAATATATGTACTTGGTCTCAAGTCCCTTCCTTGTGCCAAAACAAAACCCCTCAGCTTTAGCTTTGAGCGTACATGTATATAGGGTAAGTATGCTTTTGTACCAGAAAAAGGGAACAAAATGGGAGATTCAATCATTATAAATTAATGCTTTATACAGCCTAGAGAAAGAAAGCATTTGAAAGTACAACACTTTAAAAGTTAACTTTGTTTTATGTACATAGCAGTGGTGGCATTATTGTGATCCTGCTGTAATGTCTTGTAAGAAATCATGTGGGATAATGCAACAACCATGAAATTAAAATGGACTACTTCTGTAGAGCAGACTATTATTACATGGTGTCTTATTTCTCAGAGGGTCCATTATCTCTTCATCACCAGAAAAATCAGGCTCTGCAATGAAGTGCCACAGACTGAGCCAGAGAGGAGGCAGAACAGTAGAGGAAAGGCCATGGGAGGACAGAATGTACCAGTGTGACATCTCACCAGGCTTTATTTAGTGATCAGAATTTTGGAATTCAGCAGTTTTAAAAAATTGTTTCATTTATAAGTGCCAGCTGCTGAAGAAGATAAGGGAAGAAGGTAACATGTTTCAAACAAAAAAAAAAAACCCAAAACAACCTAAACCTCTATACCTGAAAGTATGTTAGTTTGTTTTCCAGCACAGCCTTTGAATTTTAATGAAACATTATTTGGGAAAACTTGTAAATGAAAATGGAAATGTTGCTTTCTGAGAAGCTGGCCTGGCACCACATGTGAATAATTTAGAGACAACTTGTATTGTTTCTGCTTTTAAAGAGCAAAGAAAATGTTGAGGCTTTTTTTGTGTTTTCTGTTGACATAGTCTTAATTTCCACATCGCTGTTTTTAATTCCAAAATCTCTTCAGAACACAATAGCTATGCTTTATAGTAATTAAATAAAAGTACCTAACATAATAGTAGTAATAAACTTTTAGCTGCTCATCTGCAACTAAAAGAGGAAAAAGAACTTCTTGATAACCCTGACTGATTGCATTACAGAGATGTGAAAGGGCTCTAATTACAATGAAGTGTCAGTTCTAAAATCTTCCCTCAGAAATAACCTCAAATACCCTAAATGCCCTCAAAAGACAACATCCAACATGGAAAACTGAAGAACTGCTAGTCCAGGAAGAAGTCTGTAATTGCAACAGTATCTAGAATATTTTTTTGCTTTACTTAAATCATGGTTTTCTTTTCCTCTCTCCCTCTGTTCTCTTTTTAAATTTTTTTAATTCCCATCTTTCAGACTTTTTCATCTCTCAGTCATATTTCTTGCCTGCTGTGTTCATGTACTCACACACTGCTTCACTGTTTACTTGAGCTTCAGCCATCTCTCCTGTAGCAAAGGAGGTGAAGCTTCATCTTAACCCTGTTTCTTTTCATGCAAGTAGTTATTGGGTTTTAGGCCCAGTTCTACTCACCAACTTCATTAATGATGTTTTAAAAAATAAGTAGAAAAAATATGTACATATCTGGGGTATAATTTCTCAGTTTTTAAAAATTTCTACTGTATTGAAATCAGGCTTTCTCTCTTGTTGCTTTTCAGACATTTGAAATAAATCTAATCCTATATCAAGTATGATTTATGTTTTTTTTTTTTTAAATTTACGTTAGTACTAATATTTTGATGAAACAGAAGTGCTGGCACTGAGTCACACATCTATGTCCCAATTGCCCTGAGTATCTTTGGAGGTACTTATATAGAAAAATACTAGGCTATGAAAATCACTGTCAAGGAAAATAAAAACACCAAACTCATTCTTACTCCAAGAATGGTTTTACTGTGACCAGGTCCAAGAGAGCTTCCTTATCTTAGAATCAGGATACTAAAATTCACTCTCATGTGCTTACTTTTAAAGCACTATATGAAAGTTATGTGATTGATTCTGCTTGCATGTCAGAGATGAAATTTTGGAATTATGTGATAGTGGTCTGTGCATCAGGGGTTGGAGATTCTCTTATTTCTCTAAAAGTTTTTTGTCAATTAGTTCTACATCTGTGTGATTCCAAATCTGCTTGTCTTCTACTTCATCTGGCATTCCTGCAGCCCAGGAATCATGATTTGAAGATGAGACACTTTTGGTATAATATTCCCCAGGTATAGAATCTGGTGTATAATTTCTTGGTGAATAAATCAACCAGCAAGAAATCAGCCTGTGAGGAGGGAGACAGTGCAATAATTGCAGAGTATATAACCTACGCACAGGAAGACAAATGATAGGAACAGGCAATATGAAAAGTAAAATTATTACAATTATAATTTCTACTGGACATTTCCCTGTCTGCTTTGTTTTCTTAGGTAAGTTGGGAGAAAAAAAATACATATCAATTTTAGCTCTAGGAAAGCCCTAACTGCTAATTCTGTTCACTAGCTGCCAGTGAGATCAAATTGGAGTCTAATGTGCTTGTGTAGTTTCATTAGCTTACATGTAGACATATAGACATACATGTACATACCATAAATGAATGGAGTTTCTTCAAATGTTGGAGGCATGTAACCATATAAGAGGTTAGATTCCAAAGCGTACTTGGAATTTGAAGTATTTTGCAAAAAAAGAATGCTTTATCAGTAAAATAAAAGAAATCACAGATTTAAATGTACCTTATACTTGCTCCATTGGTGGCAAACATTTATTTGGGACAAAGGTTTCAAATCTGTCTATTTAAATTCCATTTACAAAGCCTACAGGGAACTACTGACTGCACAAAATCATAATTTGATATATGTAAAGAAATACTATATTCTCATTTTGTCCTCACGAAGTGCTTCCATTATATGTTGAAGTCTAGACTTATATGTAAGTTTGGCTAGTGGCTGAATGCTGGGGTTCTCCGAGTCTTAAATACTGTGTGTCCATACATCTAACACATTTTTCTCTTATTTGGTGATACATACAGCTGGATATTTTCAATAATTCATTTTTTCATATACATGTGTGTTAACTCTCACAATGAAATTGTGAAAGATATTATTTTTTTTTCCATGTTGCATGTTTATTCCTTTATGTTAATGTTCCGAAGAACTTCCAGGCTTGCATCTTGTTGAGCCATGCTTAAAGGAAGACAGGGGAAGCTTGAGTAGAGGTAGACTTTTCTGGGTGCCGTCTATGGCTTTAACCAGTTGCCCACACATAGGAATCTAGTGAAATCTGAGACCACAAGGACACCAGTCACCTGTATACCCTGTATCGTCTGTCAGTTCCATGCAAAAGTCTTAGGTACCTTGAAATACCTCAGATGGTGCTAGGCTCCCATGCTTAGGCAAATGAATGAAGTTAGTGTAAATCAGAAAGCTTTTTTTGCTTCTCATCCTATCAAGCAAGGACTTTAAAGTATAGTATTTAATGCAATAGCACTTGAAGAATCCTCAAGTGTCCTGGTAATCAGGACTCCAGGATGTTCTGCAGTGATGGAGCTGGAGAAATGCTCTATATAACCCCAAGTTTATAGATTCCCATAAATCCCTATAAACACTGGGTAGTATACTGTCATTTTTGTAGCTATAAAATTCCAATGTGATTATCAATTTATATTTGGGTTTTTTTTTTTTTGTAATTTAGCATAGAACTGTTGTTTTTAAGTGTCCCTTGCTTTCCTGCTTGTAGATCAATTACATAAGGACAAGATAGAGACATAAATGTCCATTCTTTAGGGTATATACAATAAGAAAAAATAGAAGCGCACTCATATGGGATTTTAGTAAATACAGTTTTCTGGCAGAATAAAATTGTCGTAATATTCTTACCTAGAGATCAAAAGCTTGATGCTTTACGCCTTGGTAAAAGTATGCTGTTGATAAGATTATTTCTTGCACGTATTGACAGATCAGTCTTTCTCATTTTACCAAGTGCCTTATATCACCTGCATACACCACAGCATTCTGCTTCATATTTCCTTTCTATTTTCATGTCTATGGAATGGAATCTGCTCTTCAGCACTCAGCAAATATGCCTCCTGTTGCTACTGCTGCTGCCTTTGACTTAGGCCTGAGTTACCGTGTCTTCTTCAATGATGCTGAACCAATGTGAGTGTGTTTTGCAGTCTGGAGATTCCAGCACAGTTCTCCCTAAAACAGGTCATTTTGCTGTCTTCTTTGCCACTCATTTCTCACTGGATTTTCAGGTTTACATAGGACCATTCAAAAATGTTTATGGTAGAATACACCAGGATAAATTCGCTCAACTCAGTGCAGTTTATACTCATGCAAAGATGATTAGAATAGGCCTCAGTAAGCTTTTCTGAGGAAAACACAAGCTGAAGCTGTCGTGGGTGGATTGACACACTTCTAAGAAAGAAGTAGTGATATGTTTATCAATATAAACCAGTGATTTAACAAAGTTTGATGGTAAATGAGACAGTGGTTTAAGAAGATTCAATGGCAAGATTCACTTGGTATTTACTGCATAGAGGACAGAGTCAGACAAAACTGTCAGGGAGACTCTCCTGTTGAGCCACGAGGTTCAGAGCAGACCCCCTTGCCTTCTAAACTCCTTCTCAGAGAGGAGTCCAGGTGCAGCTGGATCCACTCCTAGTCCCAGACTTGGTCAGTGGTTTGTATCTAAAGGACTATATATGCACAATTGATCCTTTGTATCACTTAGCTAAGATTTCAAAGCTTAGCATGCTATTAATCACTTACCAAGAATCTGTTGCAGGAAGGAATCTCTCAACCTCGAGGAGTAACCTTGAGAGGCATCCCTACTCAAGGGGAGACCCTGGCATGCAGCCCACTGCCATGCAGGAGACCTCAACGGGTCCTGGGCTCTCCACTATTTATGGAGTAAGATAATTGACTCATATTTGCATACCAAGTACAGATGTTATCTTCTTCCAAATTTGGCTTGAATTGAACATTGACCAACACTGTGGTTAGGTGGGTGCATTACTCAAATTAGACCTTGTCTATTGTGTTGTTATTTGTCTCCCCTGAATCCACTTTGAGCCAGATGCAGCCATCATGACCAGAAGCATCCATTACGACTGCCACTGGTGGTTATCACTTGAGCAGGGGTACGGGAAATACAGCTTAGGCTGGGGTAGGGGGGAGCACACTGACACAGAAACCAAGTTTTGAGGATATTTTTTTTTCCATGTCTGACAAGGATGCTCTACTTCTATGACATCTCCTAACTAATTATTCCTGTTATAAGCCAGATAATATTCCTTCTTCATTTCACTTTTCATAGCTCAGAGATACTTTTGTTTATCCTCAGTACCCTCTGATAACGTATAGAATAACTGCCTATTTGATTCTTAACGCACGCAGTAGTTAGTGTCACTAAGGATTAAATCCTACATACAGAAGATCAGAACAAAGTCTGAATTTTCAGTGAATCGGAGTTATGCTTTGCTAATGTCAAGGAAGAGAAATGACTGCTCTGTTTTAGATATATTCAAGGAAGATTATAGTTTCAGAATTGCTGTCTCCAGCTGTCTCCTGTTTATAGTCTGTTTTGTTCTTTATTGTCTGTATGTTCTGAATGTTTTTCTCCCTTGCTTTCAATTTTAAACATGGTGCAGACAGCTTACAGCACATTGTTGGACGTGGGGTTTTAAACTGACAATTTTGTTCTTTTTATATCCTTTCCAACCCTTTCATTGGATTTCATGCTTTACCTTTGCAAATATTTGTGAAGATCATAAAGAGATCAGGGAGAGAATTGTTCCAGACAAATGAGACCAGTAATTTTTTTTTTCAGTGTATGATTTGTTCTTGGTGTAGTCACTGTGTTTTTCACAAAAAGCCAGGAAGTCTGGACATTATGGAGCTTACACAGAAACCATGATATATAATCTTATGAAACTTGGTACTGACCAAAGTTACCAAACAATGAATCTGATTAAAAGAGACCACCAGGGAAAGGATCAGTGGGTGACAGAGGGCAGGAAATTAAAACCATTGATACACTAATCAGAATCTGTTAGTGTTAAGTGAAAAGGACGGTTCAGTATGACACTGTAAATGGGTCTGGTTTGATAACACAAGAAAGTATGTGTGATCATTAGGTTTGAATCCAAACCTACCTCTGCATCTTGGACTAGTTTTTACTAATATTTTCTTTTGTGAAACTTACTGACGAAATGTGATGCTTAGTGAGCATCATTATATGATGCAGTAGACTATATACCTCTGTTCCTTACAAAGGTTAGAAACACAGAGCTATTGAAATAAAAGGATAGTGTATCAGAAAATGGAGTTATGTGGGAACTTTAGAAAATAAGATGTATAGGCTGGATTCTTCAGTTTAACGAATTCATTTAGCACAAGTTTTTCTATAACGTGGAACCAAAGCAGTTGGGGAGCAGTACTGCAAAATTCCCAGTGGGTAGGGGGGAATGATTACAAATCTGGGGAAAGTGGCTGTGTAAATCTCTTGTATCTCAAGGATAAAAAGACATCACAAAAAGAAAAAAACATTGAAGAACATGGTACTGCATGGAAGATCGAGGGCTGTATGGCAAGAGATGGCCTCAGACAACCAACAGTATAAGATTCAAATTCATACTCCTTCCTTTCCTTTCCTTTCCTTATTCTTGTATTAAGGAAGGCAAAACAATCTCTAGAAAAAGAATGATATTGCCTGTTTGGGGGGATTTCCAAAATAGTTTTTGAAGCACTCATTTACACTAAGAATGATAAATGTGTGGAGAAAGTAGAACCTACCCTTATACCTACAGAGAAGTAGATATATGACACATCACAGAATTTCAGAAATACACACCGTTTTTGCAGATTAAACAAAAAGATAATTCACTTTGACCAAGAAGAAAGGGGAAGAGAAGTAGTTCAGCTGCTGTCTCAATAACTGTAAGAAACTGGCAGTTGAAAAGAGAAGGAACCATTTAACAGTTACACCATTGAACAGTAAATTAATCAATCATCATTAGTCACCTTGCAGCAGTCCGCAAAATGTCTTTGGCTCATCACTTATGTAGCCACATCAAGATATGTATTGTCATATATTGACTAACAGTAGGCTTACATGAAATTGTGTTATACTGGGAAATCAAAAAACGAAACCTGTGTATATCAACTCGGATCATTACCTCTTAATATAAATGAAAAAAAAATATCAGAGGTCTAGAACTAAAAGCCTTCTGTGCCTTTGTTTAGAGACCTCTTGAATTTAAAAAAACCAAATGAAGATAGAGACAAATCTAAACAAAACAAAAAATGAGGATGGATTGAAGTTACATTTTTTGTATTCCTTTGTTTCGTGCAGAAATTTTATGGAACTGCTAGTCTTGAGATTCCTTACTATACAACAAATCACCACAGATATTAAGAACACCCAGGGTTTTAAAAAATAATAATAAGAATATTTCTAAGTTTAAATCTGTTTTCGTTACAAACAGGTAGCAGCTCATTCCTTTCAGGAAAACACTTAAGTCACAAAGGTACCATAGTCATGGTGCTACATACTTATACTGTCTTTGTACATGTATGCATTCATGTTTTGAAGAAGCTGACATTTTGTTATTTTAAGAAGGACCATCTTTGGAACAAGATCTACATGAACCTATTTTCTCAACTGTTTAACTTTTTGTGACAAAAAGGTGTTTTATTTCGTTTTTTTCTTCACCTGTGTAAATGTGGCTTTTAGGGGACCATGACACCAATCAGAGACCATGAATATCTGTGGACAGAAAATAGGACCAGCTGGTGGCATTGCCTGGTACTTTTTACATTTTCTTTAGGGTGCTGGCTGGAAGGGGGGGTGGTGGAGACCTACGCATAGAAGACAAGAAACAGAAGTTGCGGTTGGAAAAAGAGTCAGAATTGGCTACAGCAGCACTCCACCAGCTGCCATTATAATGCGTATTGTGTACATTTGCACGGTGCAGAATCTAATTCAGTTTTACAGTCAGAAAAGAATAGGAGGCAATCACCAAGCATCCATCACCAAACAGCATGATAAATAAGCTGTTATTTGGATTGTGTATTTAACCCACTTAAAAGATGGACTGGAAAAAAAAAGCAGACAGAAAAGATGAGACTGAAACAACAAAAAAGCTTCCTGTGAAATAAAACAAAGACAAAGAAGTATCTTCCCTGCTTCTTTGGGCCATGAACACTGATAACTATATAGAAATAACATATGATTATTGCTTGTGAGTTTAATCTGAGACTTAAAACTGCAGTAGTGTGAAGTAAAAGGAAAAAAACCACCAGTTTTGTGAGGGTTCTTCAACAAGTTTCCAGGAAGGTTCTTCATGTTTGGAACTGTGAAACATTTGCTTATTGGCAATACTTTGAAAATCATTCTGCATTTAAGCAAAGATACAGAGGGATGTAAATGTCTAAAGAAAATGAGTCTATCTTTCAAAAGTAACTTCTGCATTTATGGCCAATTTTAATCATGTTTAGCCCTTGACAGATTCAGACAGGTTGTTGGGTAAGTATCTCAAAACCACCTATAAAGCTAGCTCCTAAAGGATATAAGGTGCTTGGGCATTTTTGTTTTGTGGTGTATCTTTGTTTGCAGACATTTAAACAAAGTGTTACTAATCCCATCCTACGTGTGCAAATAACAGCCAAGCTGGCTCTTAAAATGACTAAACGTTGCACTCCTCTAATATTCCCTCAGGAATTTTTTAATAATCCATTTACTCTTATGGCACACCAATGCCTTTCAATGCCTTGTACTTGATAGCCTAGCCGGGGGTTCAGTCCTAAATCCAATTAAATTTAAAAAAAAAAATCACTATCTTTGATTTTAGTTACATGACTTATGCATACTCTTAGCATGTCACAAATTTCAAGTAAGAAACACTAGCCTCATTTACTGTTATTTAAGTTAACACACATTATATTACATGTGTTGTGAGCTAGAAAAAAAACATATGATTTATTACAGCATACCTGTTGCATAATAATGTCAGAGCCCCGAGGATGCTAATGGGACTTATCAGCTCTGATGGTGCCAATAGGACTTACTGGTCCTGACCAGGCTCACCTGGGATGCCTGCACACACCTCCTCTGCCCATGGGCTCAGAAGCCCCATTTAAGCTCAGCCTATGATATAGGAGTGTTGGGCTCTAGCCCTGCCTCCTGGACCGTCCTTGGACCCATACTGCAAGTAGCTTCTCTTCTGTGTGCATCTCTCAGATAGACACGACAGCTTGTCTCTGGCTCCATCTCCTTTCCTTCCTGCCTGGCCCCCCGTGAAAGGACCTTGCTCTATGCCTTGCTTTGTCGGGGGCTGCTGATGCACCCTGTTACCAGCCAGCGGCTCTGCCTGCTGCCCTTGGAGTCCCTGGGTAACTTGTTGGAGGTATTAATCTCTGCAGCCAAATGGCCACATCGGTTTTGGAGCAGATGGGAGGATCCTAAATCGTTTCAGAGCTGGGTGTAGAGGTTTGGGGTTTTTTTTTTGTGTGTGTGGCTATAAGGACTGAGAAGGGTGAGGGTAGTAGTGAGGGGGAGGTGCATTAAACTATTCCTAAAGCATATGGCTTTGCTACCAACTATCTGTTCCATCTATACATTTGCAAATACAGGCATTTTTAGTTCAGTAGCTAAAACAAAAGAAATCCTAAGCCTTTGTGAAGGGTGGAGTGAAGCTTTCTGACTTGAAATGATTTCTTTAACTTCAAAGTGGTTAATAACCATTTTAGAAAAAGTTATATTCTTTTAAAAATAGTGCAACTAAAAATTGAAAGGACCACACTGAAATAGAAAAATATTTAAGTTGTCAAAATAGAAATATTCTTGGTTTTGCATGCACATACCTTTGAACTGAAGTAGTTCTCCAGTGTGAATTTAACAATGATATTGCTGCTTCTGAAGCTGCACTGTTCAACACACTTGCAATATTTACTGTCACTTTTAGCTGTTTCTCTGATGGTCTGTTGGGTGTGGTTAGAATGTATGTTTTCTGCTTTTAAAAGGGCCCATGAAATACAGAGAAGTAATTCTCCATTATCATCAGTCTGAAACTAAGTAAATATATGGGATGCTTTCAGCCTTGTGTTTTTTTATAAGCTGTTCTAGCAAGACCATATGGATAATGAATGTGGCTCTGAGGTTTACAATGGAGGTTGTGCATCATAATCCACATTTCAAACAAAATTCTTCAGGTTCAATGTCTCAGGGTTTTGACTTTAGGAATCTATCTCCAGCTATCCCATTGCAGACTCTGAACCATTTACAAAAAAAAAAATAATCTATAAAAAGCTTAAATAATTACTTAATTTCTAATACAAAAAAGGAGGGACTGAGGTAGTGAAGGTGGAAATCCGCCTTCTAATATCATACCACTTGTGTCCCAAATCTCAGTCCTCTCCCTTTATCTCAGGGCTTAAACAAACCAGCATTTCCTATCCTACATGTCCCCTGTTATATCCTCTTTCTCATCCTCATTCCAGTACCCCCCCACACAAATTTTTCCATCTCAGACTTCCTTCTCACCAGCCCACTTGTGAGCTCTTAAAGCTCCCTTTGCTCTTCAGCACTTCCTTCCCATATTTTTGTCCCATATTTCCTCCCACTCTAATCACATCCTTTCTCAGTTTACATTTTCCACACCTGCTACAGTTATTTGCTTCCTTCTGTTTCTGCTGGCTGTGTGTAGCCGTTATTCCTTCAGCCTTTCGCTAGCAATACTCTCTGCATGGGTACTACTTCCCATGGCCTTTGCAGCCAGTCAAATTCTCTTTTTTGCTTGGCTCTCAGAGGGCATGCTTATCTTCTGCTCTCCCGGGTTTTCAGAAATCCAGGCGTATTTGATGCTTATGCAAAACTCAGGATGGGACTCTGAGGGCAGTAATGGGGAAAATGTCAATCACAAGTGGCTCTGTGAAGGCTTTAAATTTTGCTGGCTTTAATTTCTTTATCATGCAACATTTGTGAATGAGTTGGCTTTTATGTTTAAACAGTAATTTGGAAAGAAGATAAAACTTCAGATTGTTAATGATAAATTACTTTAATTAAAAACACACTTCTTTTTGTAGCTAGTTTGCCATGTTAATTAATATTGCTGCTGTCAAACGTGTTCAATAGAATAGATTTATTCAATCAAAAATTAAGATTCATGGGAATGTGAAAACTTTTAATAGAAAATGTTCTGAAGTATTTCTTAGACTAGGTCTAGCTATTGTTTGTTAGTAATGTGACAGACAGTATGGGACTATCTCAGCCTTGCTGGCTGCTACTTTTTCTAGGGCCCAACTGTTGCAGTACATGCTCAGCACAAATTTATGAATATACTCTATGGAGGGTAAGAATAACACTGGGAAAACACCATATTTCGCCAAACTTTCTGCTATGGCATGGAGCATTTTGACAGGACTTGGGAAACTTCGTTTAAATTGTATTAAATTTACATTATATTACCCTATATTTCTAGCCTTTCAGGGATGCAGCACATGGTGTCAGTGTCCCCCTCTCCCCCTTCCCCGCACCCAAATGCATACAGACACATACAGTTAAACGTGTAGGTGCTGCCCAAGCTGAAGTAGTTACAATATGGGTGTCCAGGAGACATCTGCTGGCTGCCTGGCCAGAGAGACCCCCAAGTGCTGCCTGTCATTCATAGGGTTTCTCTGAAGTGCATCTACTGATGGGGAAAAGACAAAGTCAAGCCTAGGAGTTCATTGGAATCAGTCCTACAGCTTATTTCCAACAGCTCTAGAGTCGGGAGATGAAATGTAGTACAAATTAGTCTGTAAAATGTTTTTAACGCCTTTTTTACTAACATGAATTACTGAATTTGTTAGTGGGGCGGGTGCTGAGAACAAGTCTGCTATTTTTGTTTGGGGGTGACAACCTCTCTGGCATTTGATACAATAAAATCACAAAATTAACTTAATTATATGATGGAAGAAGAAGTAATTAAACTGAAATGAGGTGTGAAGTCAATAAAGTGAAGTGTATGTATACATATGTTTTAAAGGCAAGCGTTAAACCCACAGGAAAAGGCATCAGACTGCTAAAAAATGAAGCAAAGAAAAAATACTTTGTTAAAAATTGGTCTTCTGAAAATAAGTACATTTATTAAGAATTAGAAATAACATAAAAGCAGAATAATCTTTCTCTGAGAAACATTTTCAATTTTTTTGGAAGTCTGGTATTTTGAAATTTCTCCAGACTAAATTCTAAACAAGAAAAAACAAATACTTGAAATTGTTAAAACATTCCACTTCAAAAAAACGAAGACTGAAAAATATGCTAAGTATAAAAGTACTAAACACTTTATTAAATGCAAGATAAAAATAGAATAATCAAAAGTGAAAAAGTTAAACTACAAAGTGTATGCTTTGTCTTCAATTTCCTTTTGTTTGTTAATATATTAACTTATTTGCAGAATTGATTGAAAATATCTGCTTATGTGCCACAATACTTAAATGCTAATAATCAGTAAAATGCACAGAGGTATGTGATCTTAAGTATACTTGATACCTATTTGGCTGTGCTCCAAACTTTATAAACTTATCTATATGGAATGCAATGGTACATTAGAAATACCACCCACACTAATAAGGCTGATCAAATAATGTCCAATTCACTCAATAATGAATTTTTGTAGTCTCATTCAGCTGGCTATATAGATGATTTGATAGTGTTCAATTGATACTTTATTTCACTGAGGATATTACTGACTGATAGTGTATTTCCTTTATGGTTTTGGAGGTTTTCTGGGTAGTAACCTGTTTGTTGTTATTTTCTCATAATAGATAAATTGCTTGCCAAAGGGAAGTACACCTCATAGACTTACAGTATATTTTTTTCTGTATATTGTGGGGTAGTTATGCCACGTAATTATCTGTTAGGTGTTTGGAGGACAGCGACTTTATATTCCTAATGGGGTAGTCTTAACCTGTTAAATTTGTATTTTATATCTGTAAACGTCCCAACACTTAATGACTGACTCCCTTGCTGTTTCTACAGTGAAAGCTCCAGTTCATGTTCAAAGAATGTATAGGCAACCGTGTGCAAATATCGAGCCTTATGTTTTGAGGACCAGTCCTATATAGTCCTTTTGTTCTAAGTGTGTTCTTTAGATTTGATTCATTGACAGATGTTATATCACAGAACTTGATTCAGCACAAATGGAAGCAACCCCATTTTTCTTGACTATTAATGCTGCAGAATCAAAGAACAGCACCTCCTCAATATATAGAGGATGGCATACAGTTGTTTGCCCTCTGCCTACCTGTTTAATCCTAAGAGTCACAAAGCAAACTCAGGTTTAAGTGTCTCCTTATAGCAGAGAAATAAATTTCTCTATCCTCAGTCATAATCTCTAAGCCTTTCACCAACTTTTATGAAGGAAGTACCAATCTGAATGTTGTTGAGGTTCACCACATCAGGTCAATTAACACTAAATACTAGTAGCCAGTATTGGTACTTCTGCAAAGTAACAGTATACAGAAATTGCTTTGAAGCAAGCTAATGAACTATTTCAGTCAGGAAATAGTTGGTAATCTCTTTAATAAGATCTAAAAAGAAATCTTTTTGGAGAACTTAACATATGCTTGAGAAACAAATTAACATAGGAAAAGGATTTGAAAATTATTTTTTATTAATCTTTGTTACCACAGTTTTCTCTAAGGTGTATTGACACTTAGGGTATGTCAGTCACATTGATTAGTACGTGCATATATTTAGCTGAAGTGATTTTGTAGCAGTAGTGAACCATGCCCTCATAGCTTTTACAGATTTTTATCTCTGGAGGTTGAGTGATATCAAATTGAGATTTGTGGTAACCTGGGAACTTGAAACTCCCAGGAAAATACCAATCCAGTGATGAACTGAATGCTAAAAGAGTAACTGAACATATGGAGGCACAATCTTTTACAGAAAAATGCAGGTGTGCTGAGGTGCACAAAATCCTTCCCGGTGGAGAGTTACTAACTAAAAGAGCTCAACTGAATCTGAGTAATTACCATTTATTTCTCTCTTTTAACACTTAAGATGGAGATCACTTCTATTTGTTGAAGGGAAGACCTACAACATTCTGTATTCAGGAGAGTTCTTGCCTGCCTGGTGGATGGACTGGCAGTGGTTTGATAACCTTTTTACATACAAAGACATCCTAAGGACATAGGTCTCATAAGCATGCTCCACTCTGAAAATTCTATCCTTTGAGCTGCCATCCAATCACCGTTGAAAAGTTGAAATTCCTTATCTGTGTAGTCATTTGAGTTTTGCCACCAAATGTCACAAGGTGTCCAAAGTTCTGGTTCTGAACAATACCTCCTTTCTGATTGACCTAAACAACTTACAATTTGGCTTTCTTTACCATTCACAAATGCAACTATCCCCATCTCTCAAAAAGATGTTCTTTTCATTGCAATTAGCGCTTATGGGAGCTGGAATGTAATTAAGTTCCCATAACCATGGTAGCTGACAAAAGCTAAGTTTAAAGATCCGACAGGATAGTCTATGAGCTAGATGCATAGACAGTAAACTTTAACAAAAATTAAACAGTACTGAAGGCACTGAGAAATGGGGCAGACCTTTAAGAACAAACTGAAGATGAACATTATATGAGAATTTTTTTAGACCTAAAACCTATGGTGGTAGTTCAGTAACATAGTTTTTATACTTTCTGTGTGGTAAGGCATATGTAACCAACACTAATATAGACTAATCTGACAAGGCACAAGCAAACTTCAGTCTGAAAACATAAAAAAACTAGGATACAAACTAATGAACTGTTCAGCATTTGCTAAAGTACTGTCTGTTCTGGACTACTTACTCCTATGTATTCTGAGTTCTTTGTAGAGAAAGTTTCCAGTGTGTGTCCCCTAGTGATACAGAGATCCAACAGAGAATGAGTAATTGAAATTGAAGACTGATGTTAGCATCTATTAGTGCCTTCTAAGAGAAGTATTGAGCTTTTTCAGGGTGACTTTCTACTGGTATAAAATTAACTATTTTATTCTGTAATTGGTTATAAATTGTATAATGCATACCTACTCTTCCCAGTCTTTCTAAAATGATAATGCAAATATTATGAGGTCTAAAAAACTTACTAAGCAGGGCTAAGAAATACATAATGAGAAAAGACCAAATAATACTCCTATGTTCTTTTATTTAAGAGGTAGATGTAGAAATAAAGGTGGACAAATGGAAACACTTTTTCTAAATGCCAATATTGATGCATCCAATGAGGTTGGTGGAGGAAAATCAAGAAGATTCTGGTATCAGGTATTAAAAATTACAGCATAGATCACTTCAGGAGAATTGTATTATATCTTTAAAAAAAAAAAACAACCAAAACCACCAACAAAACCAAATTAAAAAAAAACAAACCAGACTACTATATTTACTATATCATTTAAGTACTACAAAACCACTTCAGATTGCAATGTCAAGCCCTGGGAGGGTAGGGAATAGCATTGGGGCTTTCCAACTAATTTTATAAGAGGTACTGAAAACTATGGAAAATCAGAGGAAAATTCTGCTATATTATTCCTGTATCAAAGGTGACTTCGGCTAAGTGTAAGTAGACCAGGACAGTGTTAGGAAAGAACACAATGCATAGGCTAGCAGTTTTATGCATCATAAACTTGTATGTTAAGAGCAACTAACAAGAGAATTCAAAGGTGGGGAAGCATTTCTTCTTTAAGCTCTGGGTAAAGATATAGTAGTGAAAAGCCACTCTAAGCATGGTTGTAAAGTATTCAGATTCAACACTTCTGTAGAAGCAAAAAAGTCCACCTAATAATAATTCCAAATAAAAATGGAAACTACATCAAAATAAGGGTATTTATGAATAGAAAATTAAAGGATCAGCTAAAGCAGTTAATTTTTGCAGGTGTCACACAGACTGTCTGGGGGATGCAGCAAGTGAATTACTTGGGAAACATTCTATACAAACAAAAGGGAGGTAATTAAATTGTCATTGGCAAAGAACGCTGCAGTGACCAAAAATATAAATGGATTCAAACGGTGCCTCGTCAAAATTCATGGGAAAACATGCTAATCAAGGGCTATTAAACAGTCATCTGGAAATAGCATCTGCCTAAAAAAAATATTCAGAATCATAATTTCTCAGCAGCATAATTAGAAACAGGAGAAACTGATAAATGATTAGTGACAAATTGCTAGACCTGAATGGCTTTCACACAAAAGTTCTACAGCTGATGATACATCCTGAAGAAAGTACACTTCTTTCTCCATAATACAAGGTCCTCTTTCATTACAGAACTGTTTGTATAGCTGTATTGGGTTTCTGTGGCAAGGTTTTGGTAGTGGG
>JANZLQ010000007.1:18413539-18482619 GCA_026212715.1 Elanus axillaris | reverse complement strand
AGCACTCGAGGTGCGGCCTCACCAGTGCCCAGTACAGGGGAACGATCACCTCCCTGATCCTGCTGGCCACAGAATTTCAGATACAGGCCAGGATGCCATTGGCCTTCTTGGCTACTTCTGGGCACGCTGCTGGCTCACATTCAGCCGGCTGTTAGCCAGCACCCCCAGCTCTTTCTCTGCCGGGCAGCTTTTCAGCCGCTCTTCCCCAAGCCAGGAGCTGCCAACTGGATTAAATTCCATTCACTACAACCCTCTGGGCTCGTCCATCCAACCAGTTTTTCACCCAGCGTAGAGTACATTTGTCTAAGCCATGAGACACCAGGTTCTCAAGGATTATGCTATGAGAGACAGTGTCAAAGGCCTTGTTGAAGCTGAGGTAGGTAACATCCACAGCCTTTTCCTCATCCACTAGGAGGGTCCCCTGGTCATAGAAGGAGATTAGGTGGGTCAAGCAGGACCTGCCCTTTGTAAACCCATGCAGACTGGGCCTGATCCCCTGTTTGTCCTGGACTTGCCATGTGAGTGCTCTCAAGACGAACTGTTCCATCATCTTTCCATCATATATCCCTGCATTGCCACTCATTTGTGCAGAAAGTTTTTAGTTACAGAAATGGTAAGCTTTAAACCAGTTTTATTCCAGTCAGAAAGCTTGTATTCACTTTAAATAACCTTATCTTTTTATGCTAGCTGAGAATTTTATTCTCTATATGAAGAATTATGTTACTTTATTACAGACATCAGTAGGTTCAGGATCTAAAATCTTGAATCAGTTCACAAGACCTTTATAAAATCCTGCTCAGATTCAGAACTAAAATATCAATGGCATTTATGTTCCTGCTTGGGACAGTTTTTAGAAAAATAATAACATATTCAGTTACTACAAGATAACCACTTTTAATGTATAATGGAACCAAAGATACCACCACCGTTATCTACCTTGAATAAGGGCATCTATATAGTGCTGTAATAAGACTGGAAAGAGCATGTTATGTTTTACAGTATCTATTGTTAGCATACATGGTCACTTTTT
Organism: Elanus axillaris; assembly: GCA_026212715.1. Lineage (NCBI taxonomy): Eukaryota > Metazoa > Chordata > Aves > Accipitriformes > Accipitridae > Elanus > Elanus axillaris. Next base: position 18,481,589 of record JANZLQ010000007.1, on the reverse strand, counting down.
CTTATGAAAAAAACCCAGCAGAAATGTGACATTTTGTCACTTTTGCATGTGATGAAGAATGTGATAGAAACTTTAATAGCATTTTTTTCCTGAAAAGGTGAGGAAAAAAAATAGTCAGCATCTGGATTCAACTAATATAATCAAGTAAGTATTATCAGCACATACAAAATGGTACCATACTATATTGTACTATGTCCTAGACTAACCTGTTGCTTAAGAAGTTCTTTACCAGAAAGTAACAGTGAGTATGTCTTTTTTTTTTCTTTTTTTTTTTTTTTAACTTCCAGAAGCCTGTCCTGACTTCTCAGCTCTTAATTCTTTCCCTATGCCCTTTATTCAGATGCTGGTTGCTAAAGGGCACAAGAGCATTAATTAAATAACTCTCGCTCACAAGATTTTAACATTGCTGTTTGTCTCTTGACTTTTGAGAGCAGTGCTGTAAGATCGTTATCAGAATGCCCTCATTTTTTCTGCTAGAAAATACCAGTTTGAAATAGACGTTTCCCAGCAGGATGTTCATGTCAGTGAGGGTTTGCTTATGAAATAAAGACCATGATAACCCATGGGACTATGACCTTACTCTTCCATGGGGAACCATACTATTAAGCGGGAGTAATTGCCTGTGTGACTCTATTGGCAGTGCCACCATTGTGCTGCTTATTGGAAAAATGTGAAAACTACTTTTTAGGGTGTAAAGCAAAGGGCCGTCTACTCTCAGGCTCGAAAGCGTAGCTTCCTCAGAGTTTCAAAGGAAAGTTGCTCTGTCTCTTCTCCACAGCAACTGTAAGCAATGCACCTGCCTCTTACTGCCATTTCTAGGGTTTGGGGGAACTGCAATAGGCAAGGGACTGCCAGCTAACAGATAGTAAATGAAGAAAATTAATGCCCCCAGTTTTCCTGGCTCTCCCTTTTTTCATTCTTTCCTCTTAATTTTAAAGCATTGTCTCTGTTCTGCTGCAAAATTGGTACTATACGCCAAGATACTGGACAAAATAGCATTTTGCTTTACTCTGCCTGTCAGAGTCGCAGGGCAGCTCTGTGAGGGGGAACGAGCTGGGAGACAAGACTACCCCAGCACAGGCCGTGCCCTCACCTGCTGTCCCACAGCTTCCATGCACAGTGGACAGAAACGGGGGCTGGTAATGGGGCCCATGATGGCCCCTGGCACTGTGAGAGCCTGGGCCAGGCTAGTGGTCCTGATGGAGGCTCAAGGCCAGTGGAAGCAGGGGTGAGGCCTCTTGGTGAGGCCGAGCACCCTTATGGCCTGCTGGTGCCCGCAGGGCCCTGAGTTTTCTTTCGTATGTCATTGGTAAGTAGGGGAAAGTAGACAAGTAGTTTAATTATAGCAGAAAGGGCAGAAAAGCCAGATGGTAAATAAGGCCTTTTGGCTTGCAGTGGTCCATGAAGTCACTGTCCAGCTAGCAGTTCTGGGGCTAGACATCCCTGCGCTGCTATTTAAGCTACCATGCAGACATTTGTCTGCTCTGAAACAGTCCTATTAATTCATAACACTAAACAGACATTTATCAACCAGCTAGACAATGTGACCTAATCAAACTTTCAGGCTAGCATGGAAAAGTCAGAGTGAAATTTAATTATTCTAAACATTGCACACGGTATGGGTGTTCTTCCTGAAATAATGAAAGTTATTTTTCTTCAGGAAATGAAAAGACACTGGACTCCTTCAGACTTCAGCAGCAATGGATTGAAATAGTGAACATAGTGTTTAGTGATGAACACAGAGTTATAAGACCTCTTTCTATCTGCTGAGGGAAGTAACTATAAATCTTTCCAATATCAAAAAGGAGAGGAAGGCAAGGAATGTATCAAGACTACAAAAGAGACATTACAGTGTCTTTTAGTAATAATCTGTAGGTATGTTATTTGTCTCTACTATACAGCTGTGAATACTTTATTTTCTTGAAATACATATTTTCTTCAAAAAGGACTGAATGCTTTTTTTCACCTTTTATTTCTGGTAAATACCTGCAGACTTCTCAGATAATTCCATGTCCACTGAAAGAATTTTTACTATGACCTACATATTATTTTCAGTAAACTTATGAAGCTTTGAAAACTAGAAATTCTAGGATGCAATTGGTAAGCAAAATTATACAAGGCAAACTTCTAGGGAAGTTGCATCAAAACATAAAAAAGGGAAGACCTTAAATAAGTAAAATTGCATAAATAATATTTTATTTTTGAAATACCAACCCCCAAAAAGCCTATCAAGATGCCAAAAAGTGGAGTCCAAATAAAAATTTCATTTAAAACGATCACTTGGGAAGAAAACAAACAAACAAAAAATTCGTTAGTTAAATTCTTAAGGGAAATACTCTTTCTTTTCAGGATTTCAGAAGCATAAAATTCTTTGTATCTATTAATCTGCATCACAGTAATAATAAGGCATATTTTAAATTGCAGAAAATGCCCATGTTTTTCTTTTGTTCAAGGAAAAATTATGTCCATATGTTATGGTAAGAGGATAAACAAAGTTTACTATATAGTCTAGATTACCTTGATAATAGAGATTCATGGTTTCTATGACTATTTTCATTACTATATCACACACCAAAAGTATACAATCTCTTGCATATTAAACAGCTAATGTGGGACCTCAGCATTTACATACAGAATATTCTTCCTTTTTGGCATTTTACATAAATAAGGAGAAAAGGTGCAGGCTGCCACTCTCGTTTCAAAACAAAATGTTATTCTCATAAAAAATACTTTGGCTATGACCATGAAATAAAACCATACTAAATAATAAGTGTTTTCAAGAGGAATTGCCCTCAAGCCCACGTGTGAGACTGAGATAACTATGGTATTTCTAGCACCTGAAGGTACAAATTATCTTTCCTTTCTGCTTACCCTTTAACCCAATATTTTATATGGCCTAATGATCACATGAAAGTAACTTATGTTAATGCCTGGAATTACAGAAGAGATGATATTTAGAATGAAACTATACCCTATATAACAGCTTGCTTAATTAACAAAATTTACTATGCTAAAAATTGAGATGTCTCATAGGAAGGCACATTGCCACCGCCTCAGAGTAGTGCTAGAGTCAAGCATTCTGTAATGTATCTGCTTTTGAACAGGCTTTCTCTTTGGGTTTGACAAAGTCTGAAATCATGGTTGCCTGCAACTTTAAAACTGCTTCAGTCATATTGCCATGTCTCAGTTTTGTTATCTAATTTCAGGGAGTGATATGAGACCAAGCTGAGAGGGAAGATTAATGTCTGTCAACTTCATAATCTGATCCAGTTATTTAGAAGACATCTTTATTCCCTTGGACAGAAGTAAGTGGCATACTAGCAATCTATGTTGCCAGTTCAGCACAGGCTCTAAAAAGTTTGATGGTGCTGTTTTATTTGTAGCTTTCACTGTAAAAGCTGTGCTGTTCAAGATAAAGCAATTGTTGGACTGCCTAGTCCAGCAGCATTCATGACTGCCATAATTGCTGCTGTAGCAAGACAATATGGGGCTAAGCTCTATTTGGTGGGGTTCCCTTTTGCTTAAGGACATGAAATTTAATTTCAAGGACTGCAACAAGTTTTGCTTTTGTTTTGCAAGACTTTTTGTTAACATATTTTGTGCCTTGCCGTAAAAACAATTATTACATGCACCTTTCAAAAACAGTTCTGTTTGCGGCCTACCAACCTGTTCCAAGAGCAGTCCCCTATGATGTTTCTTGCTTTCTCAGCATGACCACTGGCATAGACCCAAATGTGCCTCAGCGCAACATCTTTGAGTTGCACACCCTGATGTGGGCATGACATATTCCTGTCTCTACCTCTCTGCATATGAATGACTGCCTGTTTTTTTCTCACCATTAAAGACACGTGCCAATGGTGGCTTCTGTGTTCCAGAAGTGGTTAGCTGGCTAAGAGGGTGAGGGGGAGCTCAGTACACAGTTTGCTCAGTCCAACAGTAGCTTTAACCACTTGTACATAGTCCAGTAAATCTTCCTCTGCTTTCCTGGAACAGAACAGTTCTGGAAACTTGAGGCAAGACGCTTTTCTTCCACTTACAACGCATTTGCAGAACTGTTAATAGGTCTAATTGTCAAACTGGGTTCATTTATAATGCTGAAACTTGATGCAGGACATGAAGTATGTTTTTAATCTCAGGATGACATTAAGATCATTTTCACAAGTAGGATATTTACGCAGAGCTGATAGTGGCTAAAAAGGAGTCAGAAACAAGCTGCTTGTGTTTTTTGGCACAAGCAGAATATCTTTTTATTTTGTGAGTATGAGTAGGTTGGTGGCTTGAGTTGCTAAAAATGTCAGCAGAGTGTAAGCACACAGTCCTACATTTTGGGAAATATTTTTGTTAGAATTGGAGTGTGAAATTAGTATAATAGAGAATTTGTGAGCTTTTGAGGGGTGAGGAAGAAAAAGCGAAAACAGACAATTGCTGTGGTAATTGTGCAAAGAAGGAAAGCAAATGTAGAAATGACAAAGTCAAATGCAGCTATATAAAATTTGGAACATATTGTTTGTATGCAATATATGACTGATTTGAATAAAGGTAGCAAATTACAGAAGACATTTACCCTCAGTAACATAGCTAACTGGAATCAGGGAAGATTTTGGCTCAAAAAATGGTATCATGCATGTTTCAGGAAGACAAATAATGTCTTATTTGAGTGTTTTATAATGGATTCAGTACTTGTAATATATGATTGCATATGTACATATTTGATAGAGTCTGTCCATATTTGGAAGTGTTCTAAACTGCAAATGGTGACTTAAGATGCCTTTAGTTTTAGCTAAGACACATCATCAAAAGACCAGGAGATTATGAAGTACAGTATATGGGTAGGAAGCAACTTAAATTCCAGAATAGGTCTAGCCTTGAGCTTTTAAATGATTTGGAGGATAAGATAGCATCCTTGGAGGGTTTTTTCTTCTGTGTGTTGGGAAGGTGTTTGGGATACACTGTGGTTCAGACCTACACTGCAGACTATGTGCTCTAGGACAGAGTAGCTTCCCAAGGGTTAGTTCTTGCAAATGCTGCATCATGAATAAAGAGAAACCTTAACCAGTGTGTCTTTTTTGCTATTCCACTACAAGAACAGATAGCATAAAAAGAGTTCTAAAATTCGTTATTAATAGCATAGTGCAAGTGACTTTCGAAAGCCAACAAAACCAGTCTTCTATAAAGATATTTTTTGTGATACATTTGCAAGATTTTTTTAACCCATAGTATGAAGCATGGAAAATAGAAATAATTGATTTCTACACCTGCAATGAACTGTACACTGTACTTGTACTGTATACCACATACTATATTACTATATTGACACCAAATGTAGAAGTCGAGCAGGAAAGTATGACAAGCATACAGAACACCTATTCTGGGATTTATTCCCTTGTCTAACATTTTCTCCTTTCTAACACGAGATGTTAAAATTATAAAGCCATCACACATATGATTAATAACACACTATTTGCCTTCCACATAGAGATTATTAAATATATATATATAAAACAAAGAACCATATATCTTAACCAATGTTAGAAAAATCACCCTCTGGTACTAAACACTTTGAGAGACATTTAGAAAAAAACCCCAAAACATTAGAACTTTTCTCAGTCATCAAAATTGGATGTTTTTATGAAAGTGATACCATTGAAATAATGGCAAAAGCTAGGCAGGGTTACATTACAATGTGCTTGTGAATAAAGAGGTTTCTGGCTTCATGCCTGACTCTGTCTTTAGGCTGTTTGACTAATTCGGTCTGACTTTTTGAAGAAAACCCTTTCAATGTAGTTTTCTCTTACTCCATGATTTACAGAACAACCCCTCAGAGTAAGAACATTAGGAAATCCAGGGCCTCAGAATTCATGATTTTAGGAAAACTTACAAGTCAGGGCTGGATGTTCAGATTCACTTCATGAAAAATGTGTTTTATCCTAGGGCAAATGATTGAAAGCTCCAGTAGTCCTCTGACTTATTTCCTGAATTGAATAAAAACAAAGACTTAAATATGAAAATTCTGTGCAAAACAGCATACTTTCTTCTACGTGAGTTTTATAACACCGTACATGTTAATGAAGAAAAGACCTCTGTCACTGGAGAATTGCACGTGACTGAACCTGTAGTTATTAATATAAGTGTTGTATTCCTTGAAGTATAAGTATTCCTTTAATTTATATATGGTATGTTTCATTTATTTATTTTTTTTCTTAGGCTCTCTCATTTTGTTTGTAAACTATAAACAGAAGAGAGAAGCATGATTCACATGTACTGGAGTAAAAAGGTAGGATGCTTCAGGAGAGTTTTAATCAGATGTTTACATGCTCAGTATTTTGTGGTCTAAATGTATGCCTAGTTAATGCAGACCTGGAGATAAGGTTATACTCCACATGCAGCCACTGTGTTTCTTGGTCTGGCCAGTTAAAAAATCAGGGAAATACAGTGTCTGCCTCTGGCCACCACGCTGAACAAAAGATTCTTTGTGTTTTGACTCTATATCAGCTACGTCTCTTGTGAGACCAATGGCAAGTCCTTTGACAACTTTTATACTTCAGAATTAATATTATAATGATTTTCCCACAAAGTTTAAGTTGTTATGCTCGTCTATGTTGGACCTCAATAAACAGCAACCAGTGATTCATGCTAAGGGCCAGTAAGAGTAAACTGCCATCGTTTTCCCCAAGCAACTCTTTTCAGATGTTCTAAAATGCCCATGGAAGGAGAGGCACGACCAAGTGCACATTATTACTTCTACTTCTGGCCTGCCTATGTTCATGTTACTCTCCTTCAACTGCTCCTCCCTCAAAAGGCTCATTAAAAGTGCTGTTGTTAGTCATTAGGTTTGTAATGCAACATCTGAGATTAGTGGTCAACACAAAGGGTACTTGAAAGCATTTACACATTTTAAGGATGTGTGCATTCCTTTTTAAAGTTTTTTTAGTAGCTGTCACTGTGAACATTTTGTGACAAAGAAAAATATGAAAACCCACTATATTGAATGCATCTGGCTTGTTTCTTGTGACAGGTCAAAACCAGCAAAGGGAATTGTGTATGAAAGCTTTTTTTTTTTTCTTCATAAAACAAGCAAATAAACAAAGGTTCTTTCTCTGTGAAAGCTTTTCTTCCATAAATGTTTTTGAAGGAAAGTCATGTTCTTCCTCCGATAGGCAGGGTACTAGCACCAGTTTGATCTGTCATAAAAGCAAATAAACAGAGGATTACTTGTTCCTAAAGAGAGATTTCTCTGCCCCTACAGCTATTTCAAAATTAACAACATCTTTCCTCCTCATATGCCAGATCTCTGGGTAGCACTTGCAGCTGCCCTGGAGATGGCACTTCCCAGCCTGTAACACTGCTAACACTGCTTCACCTACAGTATCCTATGGAAAACAACATCTGGGCTTGGTGCCTTAACCTAAAGTGGCTGGTTTTCATAACCCTCCAAACAGAAGCTGCTACAGTGAAAAAAACATCTTTCTCCAAGTGTCTATTTCCTTTCTTGACCGTTTTGTTTTGGTTTTTTTTGTTTGGTTGGGTTTTGGTTTTGTTTGTGGTGGTTTTTTTTTTTTACATGATCAGTATGGCATGTTGGTTTTTACATCACTGGAGATGGTGTTTGTTTAGCTAGCCTGCAGTTACACATGGCATCTCAAGCATCATTTCAAAATTTAACCATCATATGTTCATGGGGCTGACCTGGAGCCCATGTAGTCACCAGTGCCCCCATTCTGCCACTACCCCTGGGCAGAACATGCCTGTCACAGTGACAAGGCTGCAGCTTGGGGACACTGCCAGGCCACAGGGCTGCTTTTGGATGTGCTGCAGCACCAGCAATGGCCCTCAACTCTGGGCTGGGTCCAAAGCCTGGTCCCAGGCCCTCAGCCATGGGATGGGTGGGCAGGTGGGCTCCATGGGCCTATCCTACAGTGGGCTACATAACCCCGGCCACTGTCCCTGGTACTGCAGGACACTGTCAGCCCTCACCGCATCTGGACAAGTAAGTACCTCATGGAAGTACCCTGACTGCTGATGGCTGACAACCTGCCATCATTATCTCTGCACCAATTATAGCCATAATTTTAGTAAAAACCTCATAAACAGCAGTTTCAGTAACTGCATGCAAGTGTGGAGGCATGAGTAGATGCCATGTCTGTTGTGCTAACAAGTTTTATTAGCTGTTACTTGTTTGAGAATGCACAGTGGGATCCCAAAAATATTCCACGTTCACAATTTGCTGTCCCTATTTTAAATTCTTCATGTCAGTGTCAGCAATTTTTAGTGGTCTCATCCTGCAAGAGTGGAGCAATGCCAGAGCTGAAGAATTCCTGTACATTAAAATTAGTGGCATACTAGCATGATAAGAAAAACTTTGCCATTACACCACACTTTGCATTTTGTTTGAAAAGCTATTTAGAACACTTCCAGAGTCTGCTTTTTAAGCAAGTGTATTTTTTGGACACATGTTGAAGACTTCTTTCAAGTTATTAATCTGGCCTGAATTTTATGCTGTACTTAGAGAAATTATAGAAGAGATAACAAAGGGTAGGAAGATTATCTTTCAGGAGTCAAGCTTGATGTCTTGCAGGCATCAGAGTGTCAAGGACTGGCCAAAGACACGATGCATTTGGCTACCAGTGCTCCACATTTCAAAACTCTTTGGTGACTGGGGACCTTAAGCAGTGAAAAATGGAGTGCTCATAAACCTAAAGCATCACATTCCACCTAGTTTCTGCTTTGAGAGCCTAAGGTTATACCCAGAAGTTTACTGCAAAATTTCACTTGATTTTTTTCTCCTGTTTTCGCCAAGAATCTTATCAGAAGCTCTTGATAGCCATGTCTCATTATTAGAAAAGATTCTTTGTCCTAATTCATCAGTGGTAAAAGATGGGTGTGTATTTACAGGGAGATACTGAGGTTAAATAGTTCCCAAGAAAAGCAGTTACAGTACACAGTGGTAGGTGGCCACTAATGCTTCCCTTAATTTCCCCAACACCTTTCAAGCATCTGTCTTAAAGCTGTCAGTGATTTAATAGCAACAGGAAAAAAAAAAGGAATATCATTCCATAAAATCGAAAGATGTGTCTAAAGTAGAGGACAGAGAAAGTGGCAGACTCCTTAGAGCTCATTATGGACTTTATTGTACTTGATTTTACTTGAAAGTCATTTAAATACTATAGTGGCTGATAATATATAACTCAATATAACAGGTAAATATTTTAGATGCTTCTGACTGCAGGCAAACTTGGATTAAATGTTTTGTTTCAGGTCTCAGTTTTCTTTTAAACAATGGGAAAGAAAAGACACTGCAATTTTTTAAATCCCAGCTTAAGAATTCACCTTAAAAATAGTAATAATAGTTCTTAGGAAATCTTATTAAATTATTTGGGTTTATAATTTTCTAATATACCTTCTAAAAGTTGCGTTTACTTCACAACAAAGTCTGTCTTTGTATTCGAATGGAACATTTTTTCAGGACTGATTGTTAAATTTACTGCTCACAGTGAAAGCAAAATTAAGCTCCTGGCTCTGGCTGCTAGGCTGAGAGCTGTAGGAGTTAACTGTTGATGATAATGAGACCTAGCAGGCAGCAGATGCTCACGTGCCTTTACAATCCAAATCTACCAAAAAACTCCTCTCTCAGAAAATTTGAGGAATGTCTGGCACCCTGGAGATAGTGACAGACTTGGTATTAGCCATATGCCACCTGCTAGAGCCATTGTTAAACAAACCACAGGATTTTACAGCATTATACAAAGTTGCTTACTCACAATGAGACTTTACCCCATTCTAAATTTTATCATTTTCCCTTACAACAACTTTTTAAACCACAAGTCAATCTAAGCTGTAAAAATAATGAATTTATTACAAAAAAATTAAAGAAATTAATTTAAGAGTATTTTATAAGATGCATTATTTACAGTCATCCATGCACAGGAACACAGTGTTTGCTATGCTGTGTTATTTTTTCCTGTAAAAGCTCAAATATTATACATCTATTGTCTCACATTTACAATTTTAACATCTGTTTCCTTAAAGGTTTTGCAAGGATCTGTTGCTGTTTTCATGCATTAGCATATATGATGTGATTCTGAGCTAAAAATCTATTCTGTGAAATATGCAAAATTCTTAATTTACAAAACCTGTAAAAGAATGATACCTCACTGTAAAGAGGAACATTTTTGAGAGCTGCAGAATGTATCATGCATATCTGTGATGCTTTGTGTGGGGGAAAAAAAACCAAACAACCTGGTGTATTTTTCATCTAGCCTGCAATTCTTGTATAAGTAGGTACAGGGGAAAAAAAAATCAAAACCAAAGCACTGTCCAAAATGCTCAGAAATAACTGATCCTTTCTGAAAAGAGGTATCTTCAGGTATATGCTTGGAAACTCACATCTCAGAGACTAAGTCATTGAAAATTTGGCCAAAAAATACTCTTGAACAATTGATACATATTCCTGGGCAAATGTGTGTTTGTTTTGAAAATGCCATAGGAAAAAATATTAAGTGAAGGAAATAAACACCATTAGTATACAGAAGAAAAAAATATCTCTTTACATATAAGACTGTTACTTCCTGTGTCATGAGCCTACAAAATCTTGGTTTCTATTAGGCAAGTGTAAGGATCTTCAAAGATGCACTCTAGTCACCAAGTAAGGGAGCATGTAGAGAGAATCCAAGAATGATATGGAGAATGAAAAAGTTAAGATAGAACTTAACAGCTTACAATAATGAAGGTCATGAGATACATGGCTTCAGATGATCCAATAGCCAAATTAGATTCTGAAGTAGAAAAAGTTTGATTCTGAGAACTGTGCAGCAAAGGACCATTGAAAAAAAATAGAAGAATATTTTGTCATTCAGAATCACCAGGGGAGTCTGGGATGGTGAAAATTTAGCCTTGCTTCCAAATGGTTGAAAGTTCCTAATAGCCTAACATGGAAGCTGAATTTGTCTTTGGTTAGTCTTTATTTTATTGTCTTGTAATGTTAAGAACTATGAATCACAAAAAGAAAAAGAAAAAAATTGCTCAGCTGAAGTCGAAGCTCAGACTGTCTCTGATTTAAAGAAGGCAGGTTAGGGCTAGGGTTCAGTTCCATGGGCAGTTTAGTGTTACTGGAGAATTCATAAGGTCTTTTGAAGGACAACTATATATAGCTATTTATTTTAAAATTAAAGCTTCAGCTAATTCTGAGTTACCTTAACTAAAAGAATAAACAAACTGGTTTGTGATGCAATCTCTGTAATTCTTTCCTCAAAGAGTCAGGAAACTCAGGTGTCGCACTTGGTAAATACAGACATTTAATTTCTCCTCATTTCCCTTACTTAGTTTGCTGTATTAATTTCCCTTTCTATAGCTGAGATGCTAAAGTGTGTTGGAGCATATTTTGCAGGATTTTTTGCTCTGGAGTAAATCATTCAGATTCAGGCTTAGATTCATTTCATCAGGAAAAGATTGACGCTTGTGTATTTTAAAGTTTTATCTCCAGCATGAAAAACAACCTCTTTGTTTTATAGAGATGTTCCAATCTCAGGGACTTTTTAGTGGTGAGCAGAGAGAAAATTAGTATGAATGAAAATTGGGGAAAAAGAAAAAAGTGCTTATTTATCTCTGGATTCATTCTTATCTTTAATACTCTGTCAATTTACTATACAAACATTCTAAGAAGCTTCAGCCTTTACAAGAGGGTTTTTTTTTCTCTGTGCCTGTTTTTTGTGAATAAAATTGGTCATAATTCTTCTGTTAGAGAAGTTTATTTTGAAAAATGCAGAAGTAGAAAAAATATTCTTAGTACTGACTTATTTCTGAAACATATATTCGTAACTATTACCAACTCCATCTCCAGTTGCACAGTTCAGCAAAATGATAACTAAGAAGAGAGACTGGCTCACTGTAAATACACCATAGAGCTTACACCCAGGAAGCACAATGTTGTCGGAAATATGGGTGGGTATTTTTTTAACATATTTAAACTGGCAGTTAGAAGATACTATAAAGATCCTCCTAACCATCAATACAATCAGGTACAATGCAGTCTTTCAGTAGAAAAGTTAGGGGAAAAAACTCCACTTATTAGTTTTAAGATAAAGATGATGTGTTTTTTAAAAGGTTTCCATGGTGCATTACCTGAGATAATAAGGTACTGTTCATTAAGAAACAGAAAGTTCCTGCTAATCCTGTGTTTCTAAATACAATTGTATTTCTTTGTACTAATTCTCCGATTATGCTAAATAGCGACTACAAAGAATGCATTTTGCCTTTTGAGCACTGAGGTAGCTGCAGCTCTGGGAGCTTATCATATTCACTTCAGAACATGCAAAGTCATATACACAGCACAGAACTGCAAATCCTGTATGTGCATTATTTGGAAAGCAGTGAGTGCTTCTGTCATTAAAAAAAAATCTTAGGAGACCCATTTTCTAAGGTTTGCTCAGCTGCAAGACAGCCAGATAGGTGCTGACACCAGTTCTCTAGTTTTACTCTAATGGAGATGTTCCACTCTGCAGAGCATCATTATTACTTCTATTATATCTCTTCACCTTATATATACTGTGCAGAATGACTGATTCAGGAAAATTGAACTGTTGCATGAACAGGAAAATTTTTCACTTGTTACCTTCACATCTGGTCATTCACTATAATACCTACACAAAAGAATGTGGAGTTAAAATTATAACTTATCTTCAGGATTCAGTACTGCTCTGAGTCGGTGTTTTATTCTGAATGCTCATCCCACTATGCAGAAAACTATTTCTGACCTCATTTCAGAAAGCTGAGATTCAGCACATTGATTCTTGTCTTGGGGACTGCAACAAGCCACTCCAGTTCCTTCAGGGAGAGAAAGAAATCCTTGGTTAGCAAGGCAGCCTCGTAAATTATTTTCCTCCCATTTTCTTTTCTTTATTCTTTCTCACATTCACAGGATCGTCCCACACTATTGTTCTTCTAATGCATTCCCCCTGTTTCCCAACTACTGTCTAGACCCTTTGTTTCTGTAGCCACAAGCAATTCTTCCTTTCTGGAGGTCCACGTGGGACTAAATAGGATAAATATAATTAAGTGGGAAAAATAACACAAGAAATTATTTTTCTGCTCAAGATGTTGTTATACATCGTCTTTTAAATAGAAATGCCAAACATTTTTTTGAATTACATTTTATAACATCCAGACACTGAATGTTCATTTGCTTAAGATGAATCTATTCACCTTACTTCTGGAGTGTGTGAACTGTGATAAAATGTTAAATATTGAATGTTATATTTCTTTGTAGTCATCTAAAAGATTTCATATAAGTAAAAACATACAAGATTATTATTAAAATGTCTCAACATTGGGGTATGGTTTCAGTAGTTTGTCCTTGACTTGTACCTTTTTATCTTAATCTGCTTTCATTCTGAGTTATTCACTCCTTGAGAAGCTGACAATGAATTAATATAAATAATTTTTTTTCTTTCAGTTGAAAGGATGACAGTATAAAACGTGCTTAAATCAATTGTGCTTTTTAAAATTTTTCTTCCGTTTGCAATGGTGACAGTGATAGATTATTTTTTTTTTTAGGCAAAGGTATTGTGAGGGGACATTTATCACAGCTTTAAGAAAAGCTCTGAGTGATATAATAGAATTGTATTATCTTTGAAACATCTCTTCAGATGGCTACTAAATCCCTTTTTTATTTTCTTGATGTTTGCAAAGTTTCACTGAGAGTACTGAATTGATAATATTGCATCAGATTGTTAAGAAGGTACAACTGATAGGTGCAGCTTTCAACAGCCCCCATTTTTCATGTCAGCTTTTCTTGTTTGCATTTTGAATTGCAGGATCAGGAACTGAAAAGTGCCAGAAAAAATAATATGCATAGCACAGTTATAATGTGTTGTTGGGTTTAGGTTTTTTTTTTTGTATCAGGCAACTTTTTAACTGACATAGAGACTCTCTGCTATCTTACAGGGCTATTTATTTATATTTCTGCCTTGTAAATAGATGCTCGTTCAACTTAATAAAGAATATGTTTATATTTTATTTCTTTTGAAGTAAGAAGACTAATTAATTGATTGATTAAATTCTAAGTCATAGTCTGTACAATATCCCTTAACAGCTTAGTAATTTAAGGTTTAAGAATGGGCAGTTGAGTCTAGCTATTCAACATGTTTGTTGCGGCTGTCATAACACATTCCACGAGTGACAGATATTTCACACAAGTTCTCTGGCTTTCATACTTCTTGGCAGACTGTCTGCATAGGAACTGGGAAAACAGTGAGACCAAGAATGCTTGCTATTAGATTCTATAGGACATTGTGCAGCAAATAAAAAGTGTCAAACTCTACTTTACAGAAACCTGTAGAATGTTACCCAAGAAGACATAAAGAGTCTGTGTAAATGTCTATAAATGAGTAGGGGAGAGAGATGACAGACTGAAATAAGAATTACATTTTCCAACACACCTAAGCTGATGCTGTGAAATTATATAAATAGTTTCAAATTGTATGTTAAAGGAGTAATAAATCTGTCCAAAACTATAAAATAAAAAAAAAAATCGTAATTCTGATCCTAGTTAGCTAATTTGATTTAGCAACTTCATAAAACTCTCTTTTTTTTTTTTTCAGATTGAAAATTGGTTTTCTTTTGTTGGAATCATTATTGTCTTCATAGATCATAGTTCTAGATATATGCCATTCTGTAGTTAGAATGGTGAGTCTGAGTCTCTTCTCTGAATTTTAAGTAGCCATTGCAGCTGCTTCAGCTATTTCAAATAGACACTGTATCACGTACAGAACATCATTACTATTCACTTTCATTGCAGATCTAGGCTTCCACAAAATTTGCAGTAAAAGAATGGTGAAAATGGGTGGATACATATTTTCAAAGATAATGAATTCTTACTGACCCCAAAATACTCTTTTCAGTAAAAGGATTTGAAGAGTAATACTCTTACTGATAAAGCTAAGAAGCACAAAAGGTTTAGTTTGCATATTGCACTGATGAATTCTTGCAATGTAATTTTAATTCTTTTAGACAAAAACATGAGTTGAAGAAGAGGAAAGGGTTTTTTTCTGTTATCATTGTGATCTCATGATCATAATTTTAAATTTAAAACTGCTGTACTACTTTTTAAACCTACTTATGCTGTTTACTTTAAACATAAAGTATAATTTTGTTTCTCAATAACATTATCCCCAAAAGAACAACTATACTGATAAGAGAAAGATTGACAGGAAAAAATGTCGGTCTTACAGATTGTATATACTTAATAACAGAGGAAAAAAAGGGTTTGCAAGAGGCACAAGGAAAGCTTAAGGAAACTTGACTTCTCTACAATTTTGTTTTTAGAAATTGATTTGGTTTGTATTTCAAATTTTATTGTAAGAATCATTGGAAGTAGGCAAGTACTGCTAGAAAAAATATCTAAGAAATTGCTATTCACCTTCAGTCAGAGCTAGACATAGATGATTTTGGTTTGAGGTTTAAAGATAAAAAAGTTGGAAGTTCTTGCTAGTACATGAATTCAAATGCACAAAAACTTTTATATATTATGACCCCACATAGCTGATGGTAATCAGCTCTTTTTTACAGGTTTCTACCATTACAACACTTTTCAGGTAATAAATGAATGTTATTTGGCTTCAGAAGTGTATTGGCAATGGTTAAACTGGTGCAGAACAGTGAGGCTAAGATCCTTGGGGTTAATCCTAACCACAAGAGAACCAAAATTTCTTATTACAGAAGGCATGCTATGGTTCCTCTGATTATGGAGATAGATCTACAAAATGATATTTCTAGTAAAATGTTATTATTTAGAAAATAAGAGTTCCAACGTTTGTGTATCCTACTGAAAACATAGTTTAAAACATACTTTGTACAAACAAATGTACTTTGACTTGATTTTAAACTGCTTAGGTATTGGAAGGACTATAATATGCTTTCTCCCTTGCCTTTTTATGAGAACACAAACATAAATACATATCTAAAGAAACTTCAGTGCTGTTCAAAAGAAGCACTGAGAACCATAATTGGGCAGAGATAGACAGTTTTTTCTGCCACAAGGGCATATTGCTGGCTCATGTTCACTTGATAGATCAGCCTTTGGATTAAATGCTTATTTGTTCCTTGTTCTGGCTGATATGTTTCTGCATAAAATACAGAAGGGACAAAGAGAATTCAGCTGACTGAACAGAGCTGTAAGCAGTTACTGTGGAAAGTAGCATTGCTAAAACAGGTTTGCATGCGTATTTTAAGAAAGTTTTTACAGTTGATGGTGAAATATAGATTGCCAGGGGATATTTGAAACTGCGAAAACTTTTAGAGAATGCTGCCAACAAGTTAACATCATATGATTCTTTCATTTAGTTTTTTCCTGCTCACCAGAAGATTACACGGTGTTGCATGAGATCAGTCCTAAAGCTGATGTTTTGATTTCTAACCTCTCTTTCTGTCCATTGTTCCCGTGTCAAATATGATCCATTAAACCATAAAAGACAGATCTCAATTTCACAAACTGGACCAAACTTAGAAGTTAGCTTCAAACGCAAAGGGAAGTTATGTGTCTGAGTTTGCATAGATACCTGACTTCCTCCAGGTATCTAATACATGCTACCATCACCACCAAAAGTCAAAAGATTAATTGGATTGTAAAATGAAAAACTGGAAAGTTAGGAGATGCTAGATTTAATTTAAAATCTATCACTATACACACACTTTATTTGCTATAGCATGCCATAAGCATGTCTTTGATGATGTCATTGCACCATGTGGGTGCTGTTTTTACTGCTGTAGGTCTGAGTTTCAGCTGCTACAGCAGTAACTGGCCTTATGATCCCCTTACTGATTGTTCTGACACGGGGATACATTTTTGCTGAAGATAGTGAACAACAAAAGGAGTATGACAGTTTTTAATCTCAGGAAATGCTGGTCAGAAAAGGTTTCTGTAGCCTGAAGGCATTCCCAGCCACCACTACTTGCTACCAACAGTGGAGTTCTTAAAGGTTTTCCAGGGAACAGGGTAGTCTTTCCTAAATGAAAGTAGCAGGCAAATTACATCAAGGGATTGCAGCCAAGGGTCCTGGTATGTTTTGGAATATTATGTAGTGGAATCATAAATTGCGGTTCTTGCAAAATGACTATCAATGTTGAGAGGACATGATTTCAGATCACAGGAGGCCTGGATTAAAACTGTTTTGTCAGATATCAAATCAGGTGTCTAATTTTTTGTCAGTCATGGCAAAAGTATCACCCAAACATGAAGTAATACTTCATTAACATTCATGCTTGGTCACATCTGTACCTTTATGAATGTCTGAATGCCTTTGTTATAGAGTGATTTAACAGCAGTATTCTTAGTAAATAATGCATACAACATTCATTTGTTGAGCAAATATGAAATGATATAACAGTATGCAGTAACAAATAACTGACTCGTTAGGTATCATAGAATACATTTCATAGCAACTTGTGTCCTAGTAAGCACACAGGGGAAGCTTAGAATTTCAACACTCAAGGTAAAAATATCACAGTAGGTTATGAACCCTAATTACAGCCAATGAGCTATTCATGAATCTGAAACTAGAAAATAATTAGAGGGGCAGTAATACTTATTTCTTTATATTGAGAAATAACCATTTCTGTGGAGAAAAGTCTTACCCAATAAGGACATGACCAATACAAGCAAGGAAACTTATTTTTCTGTTTATTGTTACAGCTCCACTTACCCACTGTTCCTCTCCTCATGTTCCTTATTTGTGTGTCTGAGTAAGCACATACTTTGTGTGGTTCACAGCTATGCAAATATTGACTTGCTAGTCAGTTCAAGCATGCAGAAATGAAATGTAAGACCCCTTTAGAACATGTTTTTTGTATTTGTCTGCCAAATTACACTTTTTACATTTAATAACCATGCATTCAGTTCTCCTACAAGTTAACCTTGTAAAAGGGCAGATTCTCTGAGTTGCTGAGTTGTGCTGTCTTTTTTGTTTTAACTGTTACTTTTCTGAAGGTCAGGAATGAAATGCACAGGTTTTTCGGATTACTTTGATTGCAGCTGATCAGTGAGACCTGAGAATGCTGAGTGGCTTTAAAGAGGCCTCTTTAGCTAGTATCTAACCTTTTTACTTACCTTGAGTTTGCAAGAGTAGCCAGCTATTTTGTTCAGGACAGCCTAAGCAAGAACATCAGAAAATAATGCTCTGTAACATCAGGTTGTAGTACACACTCCAATTTTCTTATATTTTCATATGTTTTCATGATAAAGCCCGTTTTTACTATTTTTCTTGCTGGTGGAATTTTGAAACTTTAAAAAGAGACACCAAATGCCATTTTAGAGGAAACATATCATCGGTAAACATGCTTTTAGGTAAGGGAGATGTTTTCTGTGGTAGAACTTTCCACTTAAGTAGTTTGTGTTTCTTACAGCTTTATGATTTGATTGCACGGCTTGTTGATGGATCAGCATACACCATTTACCAGTACTGCTTTTCAACATGGCTTTTTGCGTGTAGTAACTTCTTGATGAGATTGAGCGTTTTGTTAACTAACCAAGTATAAGGTTTATCTTTTCAGTGTACTTTGCTGATTTAGCTCCATTTTTTTAATGCTTGGTTTTCATTCTTACAGACTGTTTTCTTAAGCTTTTGACTCTGAGTTATTTAAAAAGCAACTGGAATATTTCAGTAGTTGAATTTGCAGATGCTCGTCTTTGACAATATCACATACTTAACTGATTAAAAGGCTAGTCTGAAGTATTTGGCTGGTGCTATTTTACATAATTTGTTAATTGAGGTATATATTTAAGCTGAAGACTTTGACATTTCAATAGTCAAGCATCTAGGTAAACAATTTATGAATCAAGACTCAAGTATTTCTTGACTGAAACCTCTTTTGTGTGACAATTATGCGTTGTGTTAAGAAGTGTTCAGAAAATGCAGCAGTACAGCTTAATAACACATTAAAATACAAATAACAGCACTTCATAAAAGTATATTTTATAAATTAATTTTCCTATTGTGATAAAATTTTAGAAATAGGCAGAACAGAGGTTGTGTGATAAAAGAATGAAAGGACACTTTCACTTGTTCCTGGGGAGGCAAGTAAAATTTCATTGTATTGAAGCACATTGCCCAGACCTGGGGCCAAT
The DNA here is from genome assembly GCA_026212715.1 of Elanus axillaris. NCBI lineage: Eukaryota > Metazoa > Chordata > Aves > Accipitriformes > Accipitridae > Elanus > Elanus axillaris. The sequence continues at coordinate 18,462,475 of JANZLQ010000007.1, read as the reverse complement.
GTGACTAAATGTAAAGAAATTATTTTCTCCAAAAGACATTCTCCAAACGGCTAGTTACTGGGTTGTTTTTTTTCTGTTTTGCTTTGTCTGTCTTGCTTATTTTTTGAAATATTCATTTATTTATTGTCTTCATGACTTCTTTAACATCCAAATCATCTGCATTTCGACAGTTTGGCTATAAAGGTAGTATGGAAGACAGCGGCAAAGGCCTCACTGTTGTCATGGTAGACTATATATACGTTGCATGCCCCTTATCCACAAAACCACTTGTCTCATCACAGGGGTCAGGCAACATATGACCTTGGTAAATCCAGTTTGGCTGTTCTGAACGATCATTTTATCCTCCATATGCTTGGAAATGACTTTCAGATTTGCCTTGTAAAAATCCAAGGTGACTCTGACCCAACTGTAGATCCATGAATGCTCTTTCTTGCCCTTATCCAAGATGGGCATAATGTTTGCCCTTGACCCATCCTCAGGAGTCCCCATCACCATGACCTTTCAAAAATGATGGAGAAAAGCATGACAATAACATTGGCCAGCTCTCTTAACACATTCAGATGCATCCCATCTGGTCCCATGGGCTCATGTATTTTACATTACCTCTAATGTCATCTATCCTGGGCAAATACTTACGCAATGTCCCTAGTACACAATTATTGTGCTCTAAAGGGCTGGATTTTCACAAGGCTACAGCAAATCTTTTGTTCTAAATAGTTGGTAGCACCTTACTAGCCCTTCTGTTTTTAGAAGAAATGTATGGTAATCTTGTTTTAGATACATGTAGAATGATGTCATGCAATGACATCATTTATGTCAGTGGGTGTTGGCATGTGATGTGATAGTCCGGTATTGTGGTTGAGTTTGGAATGAAATTTATCAATATAGCGTATGTCATGATTGCTTTCTGCTTCTTTTACAGAGTGATGAACTGGCAGTAGTTCTAAATTCAGTGAAAATGTGAGGTGTTACAGGTGTACTGGCTATGCTATGGAAATTGATTTTCAATTCTTTGTCTTGTTATCATTATTTGTTAAAACTGCTACCACTCAGTTCCAAATAAATCCTTACTCTCTAGGAATATTTTAAGATCTATACATTCATTCATTTCACATATTGCATATATAATTATATACAAATACAGAGCTTTTTTAGGATTAACATTTTCTATTTGTTTTGTTTTGAGACAAGTGCTGTGACTGGGACTTATTTCAGCAGTTATGTAGTTATAGCCACATGTAGTTACATGCCATAACTACAATGGGCAGAGTATTGAATAAGGTAATGAGGTAAACTTGTGGAAAGCTGTTTTTATGACAAATGCAATAGAAGAAGTATAAAGTAGGACTGAACCTTGTGTAGAGTGGACTTCAGGTAACTGAGATGTAGAACAAAGAAACTGGTGGGACAGAGTAGCCATTCCAAGTCAAGTGCAAGAAGATGAGCTGTGGGGAGATTAGTTTAATATAAGCTTGATTCTTAGCTACTTTGATATATTTTCACTTTAGAATTCCTGGGTTTTTTAGAAGTTTAAATATTTCTGATTTTACCATTCTGGAAAGCCTTAAGTAACACCATAAAATTCTATCTCTTGTTATCAAATCTTAGGGATTATACAATAATATTTTCAGTGTAACTACATAAACTACAGGAAATTCCTAGGTAAAAGCTCTAATAAGTATTAACAGAAATTAGGCTTATGTTGGTGCATGTAGCTTTTATGATTACAGAAACTACAGAGTTGAAGAATGTAGAGTACTGGTGCTTCTTTAGAAACAGAAAGTTTACATACACTGTAAATTACATTTTGCTTAAGTATTTTTGAGATTTTTTCCTTATATCAGACACCACTTGCACAATAGTGTGTGCATTTAGATATTGGGACAAAAGAGGAATCTGATTCCCTTCATCCTTCTGGTTTGATACCAAATCTGCAGAATGCATACATGAATTATTTATTCAGCAGAGAATTCTGATTTACTTTGGTAGGGTGTTTCAGGATGTCAGAGAAGGACACAGGGGACTGATACACAGCAGTTGTGATTTTTAATGTAATGGGCCAGGAAATGTAGAGAGGGCAAATAAATACTGAAATGGTAGTACGATCACAAGGGGCATATTGCAAATGGGAAATATGACATTCAACCGGCGTGAATAATTTGAGTGCATAGTGAATGATATTATCATCTAGTATCTTGATAGTAAAGATGCAATAATTCAGCATTGCCTACACTGTGCTTACTGATAACATTTCAAATCAGATACTGTGTGGCATTTAAGTATCTACTGGCAGGAATTTTCCATCAAGGAATGAAGACAAGCAGAGAAAATCTATAGAAATCTTGCACTGATATAATGGAACCATTCAGTGCAAGAGTTCTATAGATTTTTCTATAAAAAAGCTTTTATATTCTATTTTTCCTATATCTATATTTTAAATGTCTACATTTCATGTTTTCAAAATAAACCAAGAGTTTAAATATCTGAAACACACTGGTATATACTACTTGAAGTATACAGGACTCATATGCAGCCCCTTGGAATCACCATTGAGAATAGGAAAGAGAAGAATATATAATGATTTCAGTGCAATTGTTGACAGCAACACCTCTTCAGACATTACAGCTACCTACCTGGATTCCTATTTTATTTAGGTAAAGGTGCTTCATATAAACGTACCACAGTTTCCAGCCAATGAAATATTAAGTAAATAATAATGTGAACACAATATTAAAATATTACAGATCTCAGATACCACACTCCTTTTCAAAGGCTCATTGTGGCAGGGTAAATGCATATTTACAGGAAAGGAATCTAGTTGCTGTATTAGTGCCAGCTAAGGTGGTCTGTACTTACTGTTAAGTCACACTGAATAGTAAATTTTCTGAAGCACCTGGCTTTTGAAAGTTGTCTATCATATTGTCACAGGAAGAGATGTACAACTTACATCAAAATTGTTGTTGACAAGCAAACAGTCAGTATTGTCACTGATTTATTGTCTGAAATAATATAAAAACCTAGAATGTTGAAAAACATGTTTTCTCGCAAGTAAAATCTGTTCTATCTGTACTTCAGACTTACAAATTTTTAAGCACTGTGTTATCCTTCAGGCAAATGATTTCTCTTGTCTTATTCATTTAAAGTGAGTTAGAAGAATAGGTCATTTGTTAATTATTAAAACTGTCATTGAGTCCAGGCTGGGGAACCAGCAAGCTCTATGCAAGAGACAAGACTTGAGGCTGGTAATCAGGATGGAATGAAGGGGACATCTGAGGAAGGGAAATTGAAAAGAATTAGAGAGGGAAGAAAAGCCAGAATGTGTACTTTCATTCACATAAATGCATCTACTTTATAGGTACTTTGAAGTCTCTGATAACTTTCACTAAAATTATTTCTTAACCTTCTAGATTTAAGGTATGTGTAAAAATGCTATGGATATGTAGACATTGTAGTGACTATTCCCATTGGAGAATTCTTTGTCAGGGAGGATGTTTTCACTGAAAGCCTTCAGTCTACAGAGTTCTTGCCATGAATTATGTTATCTTCCATCCACACTTACTTACAGGCAAGTATCTGTATGAGAAGTAATCCATATGTAAATTTACTGGACTTTAACTGTGCTGCTGGGATCAGTCAATACGAGTCTTGGTTGTTTTGGGTGGGTTTTTTTTGTTTATTTTTAACAGTGTGAGAAGAAGGAATAGAAAACATAGAACCAAAGGAAAAAATGTTTGGGTTTTTGTAGTTTTTTTTCTGGTGGTTTGGTTTTTGGTTGGTGCTGTTGTTTGGTTGTTTTGGGTTTTTTTTTTTTTTTAGATTTTCTACTTTTTAAAACTTACTTTGCATTACAGATTTGAGAATGCAGAAAGCAGAAAGGAGCAGAAGGGAAGAGCTGATATATATTTGGCTTTTACTACATTTGTTAAGGTTTCAACCCAAAGAAAAATTCTGTTGGCAGGTTAGTTTGAAAAAGTTGTACTTCAGTACTAAACATAATGTTTTTATCAGTCCATTACTTCATCTTTTTTTTTGTGCATACTTATGCCTGAGACTTATCTCCTTTCTATCTCACCCCTGATAGAACTGTCAACAGTGATCAAGTTTCCTAAACACATGTGAAAATTGTCTTGTTGTCAGCTCCACCACTATTTCTTTTCAATACTTATGTATTGTCTCTTTGCTCAGCTACAAGTGCTCTGTCTTCATGGCAGTTTTTGTAAAGTTGACTACACCAAACTTGTAAGGTAGCAAAGAGTATCATCATTCATTCAGGCTTGTCTAGCCAGTTGTGAGAGGCCATCTGCATAAGCTGTGGAGCTTAACTCTCGATCATCCAATGTCACGCTGTCCAGCTCATCTCTCCTTATGTCCAGTTTCAGAGCATGATGGAAAGTGACACTGATGCTGTGTCTCTTTGTGTTCCACCAAACCCTGACTTGAACCAGCTGCTTGATTTTCCAGCAATATTGTAGTGTGGAAAGATTCTTCCTGTGTAGCTTTCACAATTGCAACTGGGGTAAAATGTCAGCTTCCCCCCCGCGTGTCCCCCTGCCCCGGTACATAAGATGCATTAAGTATTTTTCGCTGTTCTATTCAGGTTCTTAGCCTGTTCCATTACCATAGAATCCAAACACCTAAGCCACTTAATACTATAATACCTTCAAATGGAGCCTTTCTAAAGGTTTTTCTGCTAAAGCTTATGTAGCAACAGAGATTCTTACACTCCATGGAAAATAACTGTGACATGTGCAGGAAAGGGGGGAGAAGGTATCATACACCGAGAGAAATAACAACTGAAACACACTTGGACTTCTTGGTTATATGTAATATGCAATGACTTTTCTCTTTAGCTGCATAGGAGAATTCTTAGAAGCACAGCAGTGTGAATCTTTCAAATGCAAAATTATTTTATGGAAAGAAAATGAGAAGCAGTGTAGTAACAGATTCTTGTGCTAAGGGCTACAAAGTACAACTGCATTACATACTATATCTATATTTGGTATTAAAAAGAACTCAAAGATACCCCTTAAAGCCTTTTTTCAGACAAGATTTTCATTTAAATCCAGTTTTTGTTATTAAGCACATTATTACATAACTAAAATTAAGTAAGTCTTGGGGGAAAGTAATAATTTGACAAAAAACCACCCTTGATTAAATTTCTTTTTTTACTTTGAATAGATTTGTTCAAAAGAAAGATTCAGTCTGAGAAATAACATTATAAGTTAGGCATGTTTTCATTATCTTACTTTTTTAATTTATATACTCAGAGGTACCACATGGATATAGTAGTCTGAAAAATGTTTCAATTATTAAAGAAATCATTTGCCCAAAGCTTGTATGCCTTCATATAACCACAATGTGTTGTCATGTAATATCCAAGGAATAGATTATAGCAATTGTTTTTGGCTTGGTAACATTGCCTTTGTTGATAGTTGTATTGACTTTTAACAAAATAGCAGACATTAAGATTTAATTAACATTTTTAAAATGTCTTCAAATATCACACACTAAGAAAATGAGGTACACTGGACTTCAAAGCTTATTCTTCACTGCACACAGCTCTAAAATGTTGGGCTCAGGCTTGGGGGGTGGAACCAACTGAATACAGACACTCTACTTTAGGGTTCAACATCCACCTAAGACCATGGGTTCAGCACTACATGTGAGACGAAATGGGTCTTTATGTTACGGTTTCCACTGTCTTTAAGGCCTACCTCAGGATAGCTGGAAATTATGTGGGCTGTCTGCAATTGGCAAAGTTGTTATAAACAGGTTCTTGATCTCAAACAAAGTTGACTGCTTTGGAATCTAGTAACTGAAATGGTTGGTAGATGTGCCTTCTCCCATGGCATAGGGAAGACAGCTGGCCTCTGCTGTCTGGCATGCAATGGGCAGTAGTACTACATGCCATCATGCTGAGTCTCTAGAATATCAAGTTCTTTTGAGAGGGTTTACCTGATGGGTGAGAACCTGATAGTTCTTTCAGAAGGGCTCACCTGCCTCCTCAAAACATTAGTTGTGATTGCTTTTTGAGCCGATATTTCCACTGGTGATTTATTGAAAGCAATTTTGTCAGTCTAAATAGCTTTTGCATTATTGTAATACATAGCAAATAAATAAATAAATGTAAAAATCCATATGTTCTTCTAGATCTAGTAAATCATTGAACATTCTTTTCTCCATCTCCAAAATCTTAGAAATGTTCTTCAATCAGAGAAAAAAAAAGAAAAAGAGCTTAAAAAGACCATGCCTTACAATCTCTATGAGCTGGTGAATGAAAAACTTCATCAGTAATATGTTGGTATATGTTTGGAGCAATGCTTTATTTATTTTTCTTCTTGTTTTGGATTTGTGTGGGGGTTTTTTGTAGAAAAAATGAGAAAAGATAAAAGTAAACCTTTTTCTGAAAATGTGTTAGTGTACTGTGACATATGAAGAACTGAAGCATTCAGTTTGCAGACGGAAATATGCTTGCAAGATAGCTTTTAGACATCATTCTACACCTGAAACGATGGCCATCCTTGAACTTTTACAGAGTAGTCTGCATTTATAAGGTGCATCCCTTCAAAGGCATTCGAAAGACCTCTCAAAGATATATCAGGCTAGGTTTGCTGTGAGGTTATACATTCAAAAACCATACAGCATTTTGTAAATCAATGCTTACCTCAGTTGTTTCTTGGGAAATTTACACAAGGTCAAATGTGTATACAGAACCTTACTCATCAGGATTAGGTAGGTTTTTTGTTTGTTTTCCAAACAATTGGTCTACAGCTTTTTTAGTCTTTCTTATTTATGTCTCTTTTTTCAGTCTTTCTTGATACCTATTTTGAAAACAACAGGAAACATGGTAATACATTTTGTGAAGTGAAACAAAAATTCACAGGCTGAATGAGTTCAGGCATTAGAGAGAGGTTATAATTCTGACTAAACTTTTCAGAAAATGAGATGAATATGTAATGATGATTTTCTTGCAACAAAGCTTTATTAGTTATCTCACCAAACAGAAGACGTGTTTTGTCCTACACGTAGAACAATAATCATTATAATTTATTAGTGTTGTGCTGCCGTTTTGTTCTGGTACAGAATGATAGAACTTTGTTGCAGAAAACTCCTGTGCCAGATGACAATCCTGGTCCATGGTAGATCACTCGACTAAATTCAGATTTTCATTCTTACTGTTGGTTGCCTGTTGATCTGATTGAAAAAACCAAAAAAAAAACCCCCAACCCTCCCTATCTTGACTAAAAGTGTATGTAGATACATAAAAATTAAGAATAACAATAGGTGTAGCTCAAGTGATCAAGATGCTACATGGAGATACTGGGTCATTCATATTAGTCATTGAGAGTAGTTACTGATTACATGGGAGCAATATTTTGCCCTTTTTCTTTACAACTGTGGTTGGTAAACTTTTTGTGTTCAAATAAAAGATTGGTGTGTAGTACTGTGCCAAGCTTCATTCAGAAAGTGGGTTCTGCTGTAGAAACCACAAAAAGATTTTGGGTCTTTGCCCTGCAGATTCTCACAGTTTTGGAAAGCTCTTACCTAGTGCCTTGTAGGAGCTTTTCAAGTGAATATGGAAAAAAAAAACAGCGGAAGAGAAAAGTTGGGTTGCTGAAATAGATAATTCCAACATAGTGAAGGATAGTTAAATTTCTTTTGCTGTATCATGCAATTTATATGCTCTCTGTGGAGCATGTTAGTTCATAGGCTAATAGTTCATAGACCAGAAGAAAAAAAACAACCCAAAATTAAAATAAACCCCAATGAGAATATGACATATTTGGAACAAAAGAGCTCAAACACAATTGCTTTTTCTGCTTTGCATGATTCTTTCTACAGCAGGTGTGTGGGGCGCAGACTCACCTATGATGTTTACTGTTCCATACTCTAGATATCATTATAGAATGACAAACCCCTTTTTTCCTAGTTATGATTAGTATCTGACAATCGAGTATATAGATAGTTTTGTAACATTTTGTGGCAGGATACTGCAATGTCAATGAGGCTATGACATTTGCAGACAGAGATTATTGGAAAAAAATATGCTTGTTCTGCAGGCAAAGTCACTCTTCTGGAGACCCTACAGCAATTTTATCATTTCCTCCTATCTGGCAAGGGAAATTTAATACAAAATGGATAGAAATATAATGGTTCATAGTCAAGTATCGGACCAATCTGAAATGTTGTGTTGAAAATCAGTGGTATTTTGCATGCTATCTGTCCAAGTTAAAACTCAGATTTGGTTAGAGACTGGTGATACTAGCTTTTTGTATCATCTTTACGTATTAGCAGTTGTAAAAAAGACATACTGACCTGATCAAGATGATTATCATAGTTTAAATTACAGGAAGTTCTTGATATGTGTGAGATCTGAAAGGAATCAGGAATAATATAAATAAATAAGCATAAGCTTTTTCCATGTTGGTCTCAGTCTCAGGGAGAGGAAATCAATGGATGACATTTATCACAAAGGCAACTGCAGCTCTGGTAAATGTGCAGTGTTTTGCACAACTACAATGAAAGTGGTGTGAAGGAAAGTTCACAGTGTGAAGTGTGTGTATTGCTAACAGACTTGCCTCTGGCAAGCTTTAAAACACTCCTGACCAGCAACATGGAAATTAACCATTTGGTCTTTTATATTTTTCCTGACAAGAACTTCCAAACTCTTCTTCCAAGCAATTGCCTCCAGAAGATCTGCTTACTTTATCTTCAAAACTGTCTTCCTCACAGTTGAAGGCAAAGACAGCAAATGCTGTCCTTTCTTATCACGTCCCAGTAAAGCATTAGGTTTTTTTATTCTGGAGTCTTGAAAGCATCCAGCACTACAGATATTACTATTAACAGATAGCAGCTATTTGTTAATAGTAATAACTGTTACTTACTACAATAACTATCACTTATTAACAGAAGGCAATGCTAAAACTCTAAAATACTTGACTAGCATTTTAGGACAATGGAAAATTGCTCAAAACAAATGGATTATCTGATGTTTTGGACAGTGTCATGTTTCTAGGGACCAACTTTCTCTTTCAAAAGTTTTTGTGTGCTTTAGTTTTGACAAAGGTCTCACTTCTGTGCTGTGGTCTAATTGTATTATTCTGTTTACAGTACTTATACATATGTTTATATTTAATTTTCAATTGATAAGGTATGCTTGATCATACAAACACTATTTCTGCTCTTAGCTGCTTAAATATGCAGTGTTGGACAGTGTGTAACAAGATGCATGTCCCTATTCAGAGCCATCCTGTGGCTTCTGGCCTCTGAAATTATTTTGAACTTTTAAAACCACTGAGAAAAAAAACCAAAACCAAACCACAATTTAAATTTTGCATCACACTAATTATTATTTTACTGTATTAAACAGGGAGACAAAAAGCTGTCAATTATTGTAATTTTGCTAAAAAAAGAACTCAGGAAATGCTACTTCTCCAATTTCATTTGAGATATCATAGGGTTAGTTTAATTCCACCTAAAATTCCTTTTCAACTAGCCCAACTTTACAGAATTCTGCAAAATGGCTCATGTTACACAGAGTAGGACTCTGGATTAGCCTGTGACCTGTCTACCTAACAGATGGACTTTGGAGCTTGGCTGTATGTCTGAAAAATCTATCCCTGGAGCAAACAGACTGCAAGAGATCTATAGAAATCTGTCTAGTGGGATTCGGAGGTCATCGGCTCTGCAGCAGACCAGGCATGCCACGCTGAATTTCCCAAATCCTTCTCTTGGAGCCCTTTGTAACCCTACTTTTAACCAAAAGACATTTCCCAGCTTTGCTGTAAGAACTTTTGGAAGCCAAAGTTCAGCTAGAGCCAGGCTTCCTCATGTTTCTAGGTGGATGGACGCAGAGCTAAGGGCTTGACTTGAGAGACGAACTTCAAGGAACCATGGCTAAAGTGCGATCCATGCATGGTAGAGATGCATAGAGAGATGCAAGCTCCAGGAAACTTCCAGGAAAATAGGAGTGATAGCATGCAATACCAATACAATAGTATCTTTCTTCAGCATAATTGTGGCTATCTATATATACTTTGTGTTTTTTTAAGTGAATTGTGCATGTGTTATTTAATATGAAAAGCTTAATAACTGTATGAAACACTCACTGGAACATCTTATGAAACATAAGATTTCATAATCATTCAAATGTTTCTTCATTCTTCAGGTGATAAACTATGCTACATATATATATCATCTTGGAGGAAAAAGAAATCATATCACTATCCTGAATAGACATGAATTTGCAGTATTGTAGTCAAGTTTGAAGCAGAGAGAAATGCCTCTTGGAGGAAGTGAAGGGTTTACTAGGTCAACATTAATGATATTAGGCTACATAAGACTACTTTATAATCCAGTGACAACTTCTATTTTGCTCCAAAACTACAGAATCAATACTGGTTGCAGTAACCCTTCAAAAATCTCTTAATTTTTACAGAAGGATTAAGCAAACAAGTGAAAAAAAAAACCAAACAGCTCAGTTCTCCCAAGTATAGATTTCAGGAAGGTAACAAACTATGGCAATCTGATATTTTTATTAAGACGTGTCACATTTTGACATTGTCATTATGCATTTTCAGTGAGTATCTAGCTGTACAGGTACAGGCATAAATACAAACCCACATAGTGCATGCATGCAAGAACTGAAACCATGGGCATTAGTCAGGATAGAAGGAAAAGCTTTCTCACCTTGGGTACAGCCAAGCAGAGTAGCAGGCTGCCCAGAGAGCTTGTGCAGCCTCTATCCCTTGGGGTTTTCAGGATAAAGACAAGATAAAGCCCTAAGCAGCCTGGTCTGACCTCAAAGGTGACACTGCCGTGAGAAGGAGGTTGGAGTAGACACCTCCGCAGGCTCCTTCCAGCTTGAATTATCCTATGATGCTAAGATTTATTAAAAATTAGTCAGATGGGTTGAATGCTGAGAATATGTTACCTTAACATTTTAATTCCTCAACTTCCTTTGCTAAATCTTCCTATTTAGGCTACATCTTTAAAGTAGGACATTTTGAAAGAGTGAGACCTGATGAAAAGCAGAGACAGTATTATAAACACTCTTGCATGTGTTTGTAGTTTGTGTATTGCATATCTCAAAGCACATCAAGAGCAGCAACAGTCTGTTCTCACAGATGTCTTGTGAGAAGACAAAATACTTTGCTGTCAATTTAGGCACAGTGACTAACAGTTTAGCTTCTTAGAATATACTGTTGTCTTAAAACATAGAAGAAAACACCATATCCATTTTATACCATTAAGCCTGGAATGCTACAAAAGAATAGTTGTCACCTGATTCCAGTGAAGCTTTCTACTATAGACTTCCTCAGTAATTCTGGGATCACCGACAATTGAAACCATAAGTGTCATCTGTTACTCCTTTTACTAACTAGAATACCCCTGATTTTCAAAACACAAAGAAAGTAATCAAATAAGCATAATGTCTGGATTGGTCTGATTTTCAGGGAAGCTGATGCAGCCAACCCAGAACTTCAATGTATCTATTCAGCAAGGAGAAAAAGGACTTCTTCCAGAATGGAGGGATTTTGGCTGAGGTAATCCCTGTCGGAGTCATTTGAGACTTTGTAATCTTGCTATAATGTTAACTTGTTGATATAGGAAATAAACTATAATTTAAGGTAGTTCATATTGTGCTGGAATCATGACACAGCAATAGCATGGCTATTGTCAAGTATATCATCCAATTCACCACGGGACAGGAGTAATGGAGGGTAAAGACCTCATACCAATTTCCCAGACATTTGTGCCTTTTCAATACGCCCAGAAGCCTTACAGAGGTTTTAGTCTTACTTATTTCTCTATACACAAGCACAGGCCAAGTTATAATCTAGCCTTCTGTGAACAGAAAGCACTTTAATTTTAAAAAAGGCTGTGAAAGTCATACACAGTTATTTTGAGTTATAGAGGATAAATATTTACAAGCTGGAATACAAACTGAATTAATTTATTTTTCCTTTCTGGTTCCGACTGTGTTTAAGTCAACAATTTAACTTTATTTAGAGCAAAGCCTTGGTGGGTTCTTATGTTAACTTATTTTCTGGTTTTCCTGGCCTCCTTTACTTATGTGGTAGTTAGATGTAAGTGAAATTACACTTTAAGGCAAAAGATAAGAAAACATTTCAAAATGTTGGATATGGGCATTACGGATCTTCAACTGATTTTATTTGTGACGGTCTAGAACCTAGTATTTTATTTGAAGGTATAGCCAATACTGTTGTATGTTGTTCCCTATCTCTGAATAACCATATGAAAGGTAAAAATCTTGGTTCATACAACATCTTGGTGCACAAGTAATACATTTAAAAAATCCAAATACAATGCAACGCTTTTCTATATTACTTTTTTTGTACCTCTACTCTCTCTAACTGTAGAGTTAAACAAAATGGTGAGGTAGAATCTGGTTTTATTTTAAAACTTTAAAAATATTTAATTAGGGTTCAACACATTTTTATGTCTTATTTAAAAAAAATAAAAAGCATATGTGAGAGCTTTATAAAGTAAACTTATTGCTCATTATAAAAACTTCAAAATAAGCACCAAATCTAGCTTGCTCTAAGGTTAAAGCATGTTCTTTAATACTTCAAAATAAGTGTAGGTAGACTGTATCATAAAGAATACGCCATTAGTTTTTACAATTCGTCTCTATTATGAAAAGTGGAGAGTGCTGCAGCATTTCAGTATACAATTCAACTACTGCAGTGCTGAAAAAGTTGACTTTTTCAAACCAAACTTAAGAATTTCTGAACAAGTGCTGTTGGCTCCCTCCAATGGTAGGAGGTTACTATTGCTGTGGCCATGCTTTTTCTAGAGAAAAACCTGTTACAGATAGAAACAGCTATCCTAAAGTACCAACAACTTTATAGCTCTGGGGAATACTTCATTGGTTTCCTTATTATGTACTACTTTAAAAAAAAAATCTTGTGGGATTTATGACTTGAACAGTAAAAAAAGGCCATGAATGGAGGATTCTTTTTCTACTATAATTAAAATCTATTTGAATGTGAGGAGAAATATATTGATGAAGTGTGTTTCTCCACTGAGGAAAAGTATTTTTCCACCATCAGAGATGAAGAATTTAAAGCATATTTAGATGATGAAGTTTGAGACTGTGTCTGTTCTACAATAGATCAGTACTACAAAGATAAATTTTTAATGTATTTTTTTACCACTTAGCATAGTCTTTTGTCATCTGTGTGAGACAAAACTTGAAAAGCAACATATCAGATAATGTTATTAAATATTAGACATGGTGTATGAACAAACTCAAGTGTTCTTTGTTACTGTTGAGAGAAATTTTGCAATGTAGTTCACACTATAAAAGATAGAGGATTTTCCTCAACTCTAAATTTAGCTTCTGGTCAAAGACTGAGACTATCGAGCAACTTAATGCCATTGTAAAATGTGAGAACTAAAAAAATATTTATTATTTTCAAAGAAGAACTTTTGTGCTGGCAATAGGGGACAGCACTTTATAACACTGAATGTAACTGATGCTACTAAGAATATACCAGGTAAAATGAGAAAAACATCACAAACTCAGTCAGACAAAGAATCATTTTAGGTACAGGTGATTTTCTCTCTCTTCAAGAAAGTCTTGCACTACTTGCAATGAATTAATCTCCTTCAAAACCAAACATGTTTGAAGTAATTTGCCAACTCCTGAATGGTATTGTGATGCAAATTCCTGGCGAGTAGCTAAAATGGTTATTTCTTTATTTATATGAAGGCGTGTGGAACAAGATTACTGAACTGAGAGTATACCTGATTTCTAGTTATCAATAGGTATAAATAGTCATATAATCAACTTCTTAAACCAAAGGCCCTTACTACTACTTTTTTTTTTCACTCCTGTTAAATATAATTTTCTTATGGTCATACGAGTGCTAATATTTGACTAAGGTATATGGGCTACAGTACTTCTCACAGACTCCTAGATGATCTTTCTTGAACATATTTTATCAAGCATTGATTACTTTTGTGTATGTTGATTTTTGAAGGTTGTAGTGCTATCTTCTGGCCCTCACCACTCTATTCCAAACTTATCCTGTATATCCTGGGAGTTACTACTCTTATCTATTTCATCTCCTGACCTCTGAAGAATAGCTATAAACAGGGTTTTACTGTGGGATTCTCAAATCAATGGACTTTATAATAAATGCTAAAGTTTATCCGAGTGCTAAGGAATTCATTGTAACTTTACTTGATTCTCCTGATCCTTCAATATTTCTTTTAGAAGTAAGACTTCTCATGCATATCAGATTTTTCATCATGGTTTTTTTTTTTTTTTTAAACTTGCTCTGTTACCCACCAAAATGTGTCAATTATTGTAGTGCCAGCTCATCCAAATGAATAGACTGATTAAAGTGATTCTTGCCTCTTGTTCCATACCCTCTTCTCTGCAGCAGATACTTGTTTTCTGGCTAGTGTTGTTGGGTTAGGATTTTTTTGCTTTTCCATAGCACAGATATATTAATGAATTAACTTTGTACATATTAAGTCTCACATCTGCTCTTCAGTTCTCCAGCTCTTTCAGACTATACCACAAGAGCCTTAACTTTTGTTTCCCAGGCTACATCTTCCCTAAGTCCTTTAGTAGGTTGGGTGTTTTCCTACTAGTGTTTAATGGTTGGATCTTCTTTTTCTTCTCTACTGCAAGAACCATAAATATTTTTTACTTTCTCCAACTAGGAAGAAATCCACTGTCATTACTGATGGCTTTATGGACGACTTTCTTTTCATGATTGGTATTGCATGTTTACTGAGGAGAGGAAGTTAAGTATTCAGAGAATCCCTCCAGGAAACATCTTTCCCTCCTGAAGTTGGACAGAACATAAGATTGATAGCCTCAAACCTCTTGAATTGCTTCCTCAGCCAAATAATAAAGCTCATAATCCAAATACTGCTGATGACCTGTGTACCACATATTCAAATTTACTTCAGTTTATGTAGTATGATTTACAAAGTATTTCTGAATGTAAGGAAAAACAAGCAGGCAGCCAAAAATCCCTGCATTAGCAAATCACTAATGAAGACTGCACACTTCTGTGATAATCAAAGCATTCCCAAAATAGGAAGAATTATTTCTACTGTGTAAATTTCAAAGGCTTATACTATTAGGCATTCTACAGCCATATAATAACAGACTATCCTTGCACAAAGAAACTATGGTTTAATGTTCCAACTGTGCAGAGATGGACAGTATCTTTTAAACATATCAGTTGTCCTGCTCTCCTCAAACAAGAAGGTATTATTGCCTTCATATTCAAGCTCCTTTTGATGTTCTTAATGGCAAGATCATCCCTTATGCCATATGTTCTAGATTAAGTATATATGTTTTAAAAAAAAAAAGCAATGGATGATCTCTTTGCTCTAGTGGATCACAATGCCTTTCTGAAATAGTTCATACCAAATTTCTGGGTTCTGCATCTATATTTGTCTTCCATTTTCCTGGGAAAACCCAGCAGTTTCCTGGGCTGTTCTACTCTGTCAGTGCTTCCAGATTTACTACTGCCTCCTAAAATGTGCTGGAGTCTTCTTCCTCATTGCTGCCTTCTGTTTTGGGAATTCCCTGAAAGTAATCTAAGGGGTTACTTTTTTTCTCTGCTCTCATATAGTAATCCAAGACACATCACACTTATTATGATTCAGTTATTAAAAAGTAAGTATATCCCAATCACTTTCCTCCCCACAAACCAGCTGATGCTCTGTTCAAAAGGTCAATAGATATATCAACCTCTTTGCCTTGGAAACCTTTGAGCAAGGATTATTGGCAGAGTTGTATATGCTCACGGCGTCTATCACAATGAGAAGAAATGATTGCACATAAATGAAAAATGATAAAATCTTGTTACACAATGCAACATTTTTTACATTCTTCTGACATCTTTGCTGGAACAATCATTTTACTGGGAATTGAATTGCTTAAAAATTGCACAATATGAACACACCTGGGCAGCTGAAAACCCTGACACAATCTAAATGCAGAAATGTTGATGACTTCTTAAAACCGTTACAAATATTATACATATTATTACACATGAGACCCTACACAGAATTAAGAATTATTTGTTTCAGTATTTTCATGAATTTATATATCAAGGCGAACATAAGTTCTTTTGTAAATATTTAGTTTCTTAATTTCTAATTTCTTCGCTTTTCAGTATGATATGAGCAAATTTATTTTTGTATTATCATACTGGATAATCTCCTTATAGCTGTAAGTTTTTTAGAAGAGATGTATACATTTATTAAAGGCAGAGTTTTCCAGCTACCAATAAATGGTATAATTCTGTGAACTCATGCACACTGTATTAGTACAATAATTTTTTTTTTTTTAAGGAAACATGAGGTTGGTTATTAATGGAAATTACTAAAATTGTTCTCCTACATCACTGAAATTGTGGACCCTCTTGGTAGACTTTTGAGAACAAACAAGAATGATTTTCTGCATAGGCATAGTATTCCCCATGCTATAAAATGCCGAGTTGAGATACACTGAGATTAATTTCTGCCCTTCTCCAACTTTCTTGGAAAAGCCTGATCAGACAATTAAAGAAATTGAAAGACAGGTCTATCAAAATGTACTTACTATTTTAAAAAATAAAACAGTTTAGTAGAGTTTTCTAGTGAAATTTGATGTTGAAAAGTGAAAAGCTTCAAACATTAAATGTTCTGCATGTTCTAAATGCATGTCAATGGAAAACTAAATTTCATGGGAGAAACAAAGGTGTTTTAAGTGTTGTGTACAGCTTATTTTGACATTTTAAACAACAAAAATCCATAGAGTGCTATACAATGTGCATCAAAGACAAGCAGAACTAATGCTTCTGAAATTTAAACAGGTTTTTTGTGGCTCAGACTGTTTACTTCTGCTTAAAAAAAAAAGCCGACAGTTTTGAGAAGGAAATGTCATGACTTAATATTTGTGCAGAATTCCTGAGGAATAACTGGTTTAGGCAGATTAGAAAGGTGCTTTAGAAGACATCGTAGTCTATATCTTCAAGAAAACTTTGTATGTGGGGAAACGACAACGTTGTTAAGGTCCAGAATTGGCAGATTATTATAGTACATTATGGAGGAAATGTGGTGCTCAGGATAGAAACAGGGCAACTCTTGGTTTCTTCCATAAAAACTGCTGACTAGCACATCTTTCCATATTATTTTACTACCTATCATTCACAAAAAAGTGGGAAGCACATTACTAATTTTCAGAGTAAAGAACTGCTATGTGTCAGAAAAGTACAGCTACTGAAAGATGTATCTTTCTCTCCACTGCAATCCACTATTGTACCCCACTCTTGCTCCCTAGCACCAAAGGGGAATCTAAGAGAAGAGGCATACACAGTTGACTGAGAGAATTCGATCTGCACGTAGCTCACTGCAGAGTAGAAATAGGGTCCAAGCAGCAATATAGAGTTGACAAGACACCTCATTACTTTAACATAAATACATTATTTCTAAGTCCATTAAAATTGTTTAAACTGTAATATAAGAGTGAGCTCACCTAAATTTTCTATATCTTTGTAATGGTTGTAGTAGCCTACATGAAAAATAATAAAATCAATTGCCACCTTCTGTTCTTATCTTTGCAGAAGCTGTGTCTGCATCAAAGGTGGTTTTGCTATTCTCTGCTATTCTTTGAATTTGGCTGCCTTAGCAACTACCTTTTCTGCCAAGTTACTCATGTTGATAATGTGGAGTGGTTACTGAAGGCCACAATGCCTGAAAAAGGTCTTGAGAATCAGAAATGCCTTTAAGTAGTTGCAGGTATCTTATATTTATTTTTTATTTTAATCTGTCTATAGGCAAGACTTAATCTTGAACATAAAGTTTGCGTGAAGTATTGAGGAAGCTCTAAGATCCTTTCAGGTAAAGAAAGCAACTAATTTCTTTTGAGATGCCTTGAATGTTTTTTATTATTATTTTCAGAATCTCTTCCTTATATATAGAAGAAAATTTTTATATATTCAATATATTATAGATGTAAATAGTAGTACAGAGTCAATCAGGAAAGACTCAACAGCTGTGAAGCAGGGTCCTAGACAAAAGATGAGAACAAAGGTACAGGTGGAAGGCAGATGCAATCTGTCCACAAACTGCATCTACATCTGCATTCAAATTATAGTAAACAATTTCTTCTATGGTTAGCTAAATCATAATCTTTTAAATCAGAAATAATTTTGGAGGGAGGAAAAAATCAGTGACCGCGAAAGGAAACAAAAACCAATCCAGGTGTGTACAATGTCAGAGTATAAAAAGTCATATTTCTGGCAGCTGGGTTTAGCAGCCATCCTTGTACATCACTAAATTCAAGCATTTCTAGCTGAATGTTAAGAGCTATGATTATCTGAATTCTAAGGATAAAATGTAAAATGTTCCTACTTGTGCAATGCTGGTGTTAGCTAATGTTACACTATAAATCTCTCTCCCTCTCTTTGGCTTCTATAAATTACTAGGAGAACTAAATTCTCATGACAGCACTGTCAGAGTCGGACCTGGTGCCAGCAGACCTTTCTCATGCAGTTCTTCAGTCTCACCTTCAGAATGCAATTCCTGCAGAGATGTCACTGAGCTAAAATGCGATATGCAGAGACCTCTAGAGACTGGAAAGCTAAACTACACCTAATGATATGCAGGTATAGTTCAGTGGTGTGTAGTAATGAAATCACTCGGGGAGCTATAAAGCAGACTATAAAGAGAACAAGGTAAGGTTCAGACTGTTTTAATCTGTGTGGTAAAAGTCGTGTTCTTGAAAGTGAAATAGTTGAGCTTGTTTTCGTCAAAGTTAGTGAACAAAGGTAAAATATATCTCATTTTTATGATTTAAAAAAAACAAACAACCCTAAATGCATTTGCTGCTTTCCTTATGTAAAAATACAGTGTTAAATAACAGAATCTTCAAAATACATGTGACTTCAATTACTATGCTTTAAGCTCCTGAAATTTGGAATTCATTTGTGAACCCATTGATATATGACTGTGCTTGTTTTTCATTTGCCTGAAGTCGCTTTAGAGGCTGCATCTCTTAACTTTGTCTGAGACATGCCACAAGGTTCCAGTTGAGTTCAGAGCTAATTACAACTCTGAAAGAGACCTTTGCAGGATTGTCATTAGCGATGCTTATAATTCAGACCAAGGCGTTACCTCATTTATTTTCCCAGTGAGCGTCTCTTGATATGTTTGACCATGGAAAAATGTGCTCACCTTGAAATAAGTACAGTGAAGCTTGCAACTATAGCTACAGCTTAACCTCTGTGTTGCTGCTTCTGTACTTTATAGTGCTATCCAATTTTTCCAAGTCCTCAGCTATGTGCTGTATAGAGGTCATCGCTTCAGTGGGTCCTTTTTTATGTCTGTTTCAGCACAGGGAATTTGACTTAGCAACAGAGAACATATCTTTGGCAATAATCTTTGGACTGAAGTGGTCTTTCACACAGCTGTGACGATGTATCTGTCCTCTAGGTTTTCTCTTGGGCCTCGATTGTGGATGTACCCCTAACACAGGTATTGGGCATTTCAAAGTTTTGATTCTGTAGAGACAGGGCACACAGAAAATTGTGGGTTTGCTGGCTGTTGAAAGACTGTCAAACAGATCCAAAACCAGATTCTAATTATTTCAACACAAAGTGTTGCCACATTCAATTTTTTAATGTTCTTGCCCAAAAGTGGAATTGACTAAGCCACATTAACAACTCTGCAATGTGGGCAGAAAAGCAGAGTTAATTTTAAAATTAAATGATAGCCAGATACAGGTAGGCATCTGTGTCTGGCTTTTCAGGACTAAAATACTTGATAAGCTTATGTTTTGCTAGCGCTACTTCATGGAGCTACCCTGACTCAAGCAATTTTGATTGCCAGCATGGAAAACTGGTGACTGCATCAGAGTAAGCAAAGGTAACTGTTGACAATATGAAAGCAGACAAAGCAGCATAAGCCTGAATTCCAACTCTGGAAATGAGTTTTTGTTTGAGATCTGCAGTGTTGTCCATATCACTGCTATTTTTATTTTTGCCATTTTCACCATATGCATTAAAGCTATCACATGCATGTCTAATGTCTGTAATACTTGTGATTGCATTATACCTACAATGAAACTTTAAAAGTTTATTCCTTGAAACTCCTTGCCCTTTGGGCTATTACATGGATATTTAAGCCAAGGATTCTACATTCACTTAAGAAGTCAATATGAATGTCTTACGAATGTCCAAGAGAGCTTGGGAAATTAAAGCTCTTGCTCTTAAAATTGTATAGCAAAAGCAGAATTTCACTTTTTGATATTTAGCACTCTGTGAATTAGACTTTCTCTTTTTATCTAGAAAAATAGAAGAAATAAGAAGCAGGCTTTTTAATCTGTCCTCAAATTCCCCTATGAACAGAATTTCTAAAACTTCTCTCAAAGAAACCTAGCTAGAAAATGAACTTGCCAAATAAATGTTGACAATAAAATACAATGTGTGGGAGGGAAACTAATCTGCTGGACTATGTCTAAAACAGTTCATTAGAGTTCAGTGAACCTTTTTCTCCCAGAAGATTTAAGCCTTGCTGAGGGCAGGCTGGAAGGTACTTTGTGGAGGCGGTCTGCCTTGAGACGTGTGTACATAAACACTGCAAATGTAGAGGTAATTTTCATAAGCTTTCAAAATGCATTTCAAGAATTCATGTGTGTATTGACATCCAAACTTTCAGGGTCACTTCTCTGAGAACACTCATTTCATGCTACCAGTCTTCATGAACAGCAGCACTGTCCTTCAGGAGAGAAACTGGTGCGTTTGATACATGCTTGTAGTGATTAATTGTAAGGTGCATTGACTTTAGCTTTGCTTTGAACATCCAACTAGAGGTACTGAAAAATGTGCTCATTATTTTGCACATTTTCATCTAAGTACTGATCTGGTGGTTGGTGCGTCACTACCTGTCAGTTCTTGTGTTCATCTATGGTTTCACCTGTAATGAACTTTAATTAGATGCACTGGGGCTTAAACAACTTTTTTTTTTTTAAGTCTAACCATATGACCTGTGTTTTCCACTTTTCCCATAAAGTTAACAAAAGATGCACTCATGGGAATAAAAAGAATTGATTTCCACCCTCCTTCCTCACCCGCCATCAACCCTTTTTGGGGGGTCTTCATTTCTGTCAGTTAAAAACAGGCAAGAGTTCAGACTTCAGAGTAAGAAAGGAAGGTATCTGCTGAACTGATACTTTTATATCCTGGAGTGAGCTTTTATGAAATCTGAAAGTCTGTGGTATAAAAATAAAAAAATCTAGTATCTCCATGGTTATTAAATGGCTTTTCTTAAAGTAGAAAAAAATGGATTGTAGAGTTCTTTTTGTTTTGTTTCAGTGGATTCTTCAGAGATGATAATTGTTAGGAATAGATATTGGGTTTAAAAAAACAGACAAATTTAAAAAAAATAACTAGTGAGAAAGTTAGGAAAAAAATCTAAATACTCATCATCCTGAAAAAAAACCCAAAACTAATGAGCCAAATGAGTTTTTGACAGATTTCAGTTTAGGATCAGTTACTGTCTATGTCAAGTCTTTACAATAGTTACACTGGGGATATCCTGCTGGGTGCTCTGAAAATCTCATCCGGTAGATGATAATGTCCCAAGTAGATAAAAATTTTGCAACCAAAAATAAGAAAAAAGGAAATCGAGCTCATTTGTCCCATTTTTTCCAGGTTTCCAGGTCACTGTTTTAAAGTATTTTAAGACAATATCTTTTCTTCTTCCTTCTTGAAAATACAGTACTGAAGTTGAAAGTCCTGGTTGCACTTTGTGAAGGGACTAATGTACCTACTGCACTTCTAATTCTTTGTCAAAAAAGTCCTGTGTAGGTTAGGAAGAACTGAGTGGGAGTCTCACTTCCTTCTTTAGTCTTGATCTTATACCTTATGTGGTTGGTTGGTTAAGCGCCTGACTGTAAATAATTTATAGTTCTGGCAGAATAATCTGGAGATCAGTATTTAACCAAGTCTCTCTCTGCTTCTGTAGGTGGCTTGGACATGCATGCATATGCAGGAGCACCTGAACTGATCTGTGCACCTATCTTTTGCCTAAGCTTCTTCAGAATCACTAGTTTAAGGAGAGAGGAGAGCATCCTAATCACCAGGCTATGTTGGCAGAGTGGAAGATCAAGAGTGGGGAGTATGTTAAAGTGGTGGAAGGGTTAATGAATAGACAGCAACAGAAGTATGCCTCTAAAGCCTACTGGTAGGATCAGTCAAAAGTGTAAGTGGCTAAATTCCTGTTCCACTCTTTACATTAGACAGACATTGGATAAAATGTGACCAAAAATGCAAGGCGGGGGAAGAAGGGAGTCTTATTCTTTACGTTAATATGTCCCTTATCTCTAGACTCAACAAGTCCGTGCAGCTTGCAATTCTTCTAGTCCGAAGTCTACTATGTAAAAGGCAAATTTCTACTGCCACTACCATCGATTATCTGTCTCTGTCCAGGGAGACCACAGCATTCTTTTTTGCCACCCCATGTATTCAACCTTTCGATGTAGCTTACAATGTATTGCATAGGTTTTACTCAATTTAGAAGTTAACTGAAAGATCTTATTTTATTGAAGTAAGAATGAAAAAACTGACACTATCACTGAGCAGCAGGACATTGTTCAGGAAAAAGCTGAAGATAAAGAGAAAATACTACTTGAAGTTTTATAGATTAATACCTTAAATGCATGAAGTCCATTGACTTTTGGAACTTCACCAGCACTAAATTGACTGATTACCTGTATTTGTTGTCCAGTTTTTGAGAATGATGAAATTTGATGAATGAGCTAAGGATGACCACTGTTGGCTTTCAGGCAGTCTTTTTGAAAGCTGCTGAAAATAAATCAAGACATAGATCATTTGGCTTGGTATGTTTAATGAAGGAACAGAATTAAAATAAACAGTTCCTGATACTTCCAAAATAATCTATTAAAAGTTTGGATAGAATTATGGTGATATAACCAAAGTCTAACATTGCAGTAATAATGCAATAATATGATCATGGCCCTGTTCTGGTTTTATAGCTAAATGTCAAGTCAGGAGGATTATAAATTGAACACTGTGTAAGCCTACTAACACCTCTGTCCAAAGTCAAAATGAAAATACTTAATGCACTGACCATAAAAGTGTCTCCTCTTTAGGCTTTTGGCATATCGGGGATAAAAACCATAGCTGCTGAGCTAAGGTAGAAAATGTTCTATTCCATTCCAAATATATTTATTTTAAGGAGATCAGGGTAAATCTTTCTGTTGCCATTCTATTGCATCACATTATAACAGTAGCCTCTTGATGATTATGAACCAGCTTCCTATAAATTTGATATTTCTATGAATCTGGAAGATGAAAATAAATAAAAAGCTCCTGTGTCTCAGGTAACCATTATGCTATATTTACATTTAGCATCTCTAAGAGGCCCCAGTTCTCAATTTGAGAAAAGACATGTTTTCAAGAAAGAAATGCTTTGTTGCAATATTTCTGACTTGCACAAGGTTAATTGCTGTTGTTATTGTATTTTATTCAGATAGAGATTCACTGATTTTCATGACTTCAGAAGGTCTTAAGAATTTAAAATTAAATAAGTTAAATATTTACAGTGAAATTGCAGGCAAATACCTTAAATGTTTGAGTTGACTGTATTGCAAATGTACCTGAAGTAAACGGAATTACACTGTTGGTATTAAAAACATAGCTGTGAATTCAGCTCTACTACTTCATTTTGCTAGCAGTTGTCCCAAGCAATTCATCCTAAACTACAAGCAAATATATAAAGGCAAGCCATCAGCAGGTATAAACATATGTTGTAGTCTTATTGATTGAAGTTTAGGGACATTTTAACATCAACTATTTTATAGCAGCTCCAAAACCCCAAGATATAGACTTTCAGAGACTGAGTTGCAGAATGCAACCTACCTTGTCGGCCACAGTACAATGCAATTCCTTCATGTTTCTCTCCCTCTACTCCTGTTTCACCTCATAATTTCTTCATCAACACTGGCCACAAAAAGAGACTGTTCAGCTTGAAACTATCTCTAAAAAAACCACTTGTTGTCATATATTAAGCATACTGGTACCAGCGAAAAGTAAGAGGTCTGTAAGGCCTTGTGTAACAGCAGCATGGCAGCCACAGCTTGGATGCTCCTCGCTGCCTTGGGCCTGTACCCCTTGAGTAGCACACACTTTGGAAGAGTATGACACAGCAATTGCTGAAAGTAGCTGTTATGTGCTTCTACTCCTGTGTCCTCTTCAGGATAATGCTCACAGTGGTCATCCACTATGACCAATGTAACTGCTTGCCGTGCTGCACTACAGAGAAAGCTGATCAGGGTTTTTTTGGATAAACTAGTAAAACTAGTAAGTGTAAGGGTTGATAGAAATATGACCTACCTCTGTTAGCAGGGCTACTTTAGGAGTGATCCTTGATGCTTACAATATTGTAAAGTGAATGCACAAGCCAGTCTTCAGGAAAATTATAGAGTTTAAATATTTGCAAAGATGTAAATGGAAACATAAGATGGGTGACAATGGAGATGGAGAATCACTCCAGTGGATTTGCTCCAGTGAAATGCTATTGTGCTCCTTTGGTAGCAGTTGCTGGAGATAGCTTCTCAAAGATACAGACTGGCATAGATGCTTTCTTCTGGCATAGATGCCTTTTACATATTTCTCTTTTATATCAAATTTCTGTCACAAAGTATGGAGTGGTCCTCCAAGGGTTATTTTGGTTTATTTTGTTCCAAAAGAAGAATTTCAACATACAGAAATCCATTACTCCCATGGCAGTTAGATTTTATGTCATTTGAAAAACAAACAAACAAGCAACAAATCATAGAAATTAAACATAATTGTGTGCACTAGAGTTGCCCACATAATATTACATACCTGTGGGCAACTATGTACTGTGTTTTACAAGTCCATTCCTCATGACAAAAGCCAGAGTTGATGAAAATTATTGTCATGTATAACTAGGGAAAAGCAGATACTGCTAAAGCTGTGCACTTCCATGCCTAGTTCTTCAGTGTTCTGCAGTAGTAACCCAGAAATGTTTAATAGTTACAAGGGAGAAATTAACCGAAGTGGAGAAAACACTGATTGGCATATTAATTGTAAGGTTGTAAGGAACTGGATGAATCAGACATAGCAACTGGTTGTGTTGAAAGGGGAGAGTATCAGGCTGCAGGAATGTTACTGGAATAAATCTTAAGTCATTTAATTAGTTATCTTGGCACACAAGAAGAAGGATGGTGTAAATGAAATTTACTAATGATGCAAAGCTGGAAGGCCTTGCCTTGAAAGAAGAGAATGAAAATGTCAAATAAAAAACCTAGAGGAACTGAGTAAGAAAAGTGGGATGAAGTTAAGTGCTATAAATATAGATTGCATTTGTATTACAGATGAGTATCATTCATTCTGCCATGAGAATGAACAACTTAATTTGATTAGAAGAAATAAAACATGGTAGGTCTAAAATTCCAAACTTATTGCATAGGATGGATAATATTAATTCTCTTTCCAGGCACTCACTCTCTTGGAATTCCTTCCAAATGCTTTTCTGTAGTCCCTAGGAAAGGACTTCCTTAAGCTAAAGAGTTGTCTGTCACGCGTCTGCTGGGTGGCTGTGGAGATATTTGAAGATTTTAAGGCTAATGGTCATGGATAAAATCTTTAATTCTTTCTGCCTACCAAAAACAAATCTGGTTTTGCATTACTGTATGTCGTCCTGTCCCCTCAACCCATCTAATCAGTGTGTTACAGTATCTATCCAGAAGCATTTAGCAGTCAGCCACATGGGGAGCAAAACTCTATGTCCACTAGCAGGCTTAAAAAATAGAGAACTGCTTCTTTCCATTTCTTTGTAAAGATGACTAGGCCTTAGGATCACAGCTAGATCTAAAAGAACAACCACTGTGCACCCCTCCACAGCCCAGATGACTTCTGGCAGAACCAGCGTAGGTTAATTAATTGAACTGGAGGCTAATTAATTGAACTGGAGAAAACACTGATAAGCATGTCAATTATAAGATGGTGAGGAACAGGATATAATTTTCTTTAGAAAGTCTTAGTAAAAAGGCTCCAAAGTTAACTTGGAAACCCTCCAATTATTTTTTTTTTGCCTGAGAAAAAGCTTTCATAAAAATTAAGGGTACAACAAAACAATTTTTTAAATTTTATATTTTAATTATGTATTTTACCATAAAGAGCTTTGATTCTTTATTATGAATATACATAAAATGAAGTGTTTCCATATAGAAACATATAGTAGAATCAGTTCTCAAAACATGGAAGTAGAACATTTTAGAAATTATATAGAAAATATATCTTGAAAAGAAAAAGTTAATGTTATTTCTTGCTAGAAATTTCTTTCTTCCCTTCTGCATTTTACAATCATTCCAAATAATACCTTACAATTAAGCAAAGGGTGTTGTAATGACATTTCACTTCATTACATCATACATTTACATAGAATATGAAGTACAGAGTGGGGGATTGCTGAATAGCTTAATTTAAACATCGCAAATATTCCTGAAGGGTTGCATTTCGTGTTGTGGGTAAAAGCTAGAATGAGGAATATTTACTGCCAAGGGTTGATGAGGATTTTTAAAGGAGAGAGGCATTCATAGCACTGTAAATATGTTGAAATAGTACTACAGAGTACAAAGTATAATAATCTCATTTACTAAAAAGGAATTCAGAAATGTGTAAGTAAGGAGACAGATGCCAGCAGTATGGGAAACATGGGCATTAAGAATAAGCATGTCGTTTTCTAGGGCAAAACATTTTAGTTTCATTCTTCAGAACCTGTTATTAAAAGTGTTCCATGAATACTAAAACACTATCTCTAGTCACTTTTGTTTCTCACTTTTCATTTTATGTACTTCAGAGGAATTGATTTTCTTCTTAATGAGTCAATTGTAATCAATACTCACAATGAATCATACCCATGTTCTTCAGCATTGCTCCACAGGGAGATCGAGACCATGTGGAACAGACTGTTGAGCACCCACATTGTTTGCAATAGGTTACTGAGTGCTGTGAACTTTCTCCTGTGGGCTTAAGGTCAAACAGTTAAAAACATAAGCTTCACTCTGACTAAGGATTGGAAAGTGACTTTTAGACAGCCACTCAAACTCACTATCATAAGTAACACAATGGAAGTCATTCTGACGTTGGAGAATTAACTGTAAACTTGTAATCCCCTCAGCTAGCGAGTTTCAAGTGCATCTGTCCATTAGAAGGACTTCAGTGTACCAGCAACCCCCCCCCCCCCCGACAACTAAAACCAGAACTGTATTGATATTAAGGTCATTCAATACAATCTTTAATAATCTTAGATCATGTTTTTAATTACTGTAAAATAAAGTAGTGTATTTTCTATTGTTTATTTACCTTTTATGTCAGGGCTCTATTGGAATGGAAATAATGAGACCTTTTTTTTTACTTGCTAATGAGAGTTATCTTTTCATATGAACTCCATCGCTTTCAGCATCCTTATCAACAATTACCTCTGCATAAGGGCATCTTTCCATTATGGCCTTTCCTTATTTGTCATCCTAATTAGACTTTTC
Source organism: Elanus axillaris (assembly GCA_026212715.1). Lineage (NCBI taxonomy): Eukaryota > Metazoa > Chordata > Aves > Accipitriformes > Accipitridae > Elanus > Elanus axillaris. The sequence goes on along the minus strand of JANZLQ010000007.1, from coordinate 18,434,901 downwards.
TTTTCAGAAGGCTCCTAAGAGATGAAAGAATGACATTGACATAATTATCAGTCTATCTCTTTTTAAGGAGCTGCCTACCCACTAGGTAAATTCAGGATACCTTACCTATTAGCTATTGCACATAGAAGCACTAAGATTCCAGGTTTATTTCAGCAATTTGATACAGAAATAATTGGTATTGCGCAATTAAATCTCATCATTAAGTTTTCTCAAGACTGTATCTGACAAGTGGAAAATACAGGCTAGTTGCTGATTATTTCCAAAATTGTCAGAAGTTTGACTCCAGATACAGTGTTTTAGAAGTAGGATATCCCAATCTTTTCCCATATAAAAACCCTACTGTGAATTAGCAAAGTAATCTCAAAATTTAAGAAGTGTTTTTTTCAGGGAGAAGCATATGGGATGAAAATCAATGAGGACAGAAAACAGAATGAAAAGCGCATGCTGAGATTTTGGTTTCTCCAAAGCAAGTAGGAGCAGCCAGTTGTTTGATGCCCAGGCCTGTGGAACTCAGGGGAGAATGGAAATGTAGGTGAATCCAGTCACTGGATGAAGGCCCAGGCTGGTATTTCTTGTGAAATAAGGAATCTAGAGGCTTTCAGTGACTTGTCTGGGACTGGCATCAAGCATTCTGTTTCTCTTCATCTCCTGTTCTGTTGGAAAGAAACATTGAGGTTGATTTACCTCTCTGAGACTGGACACTTAAAAAGACCCTCAAGACTTTAGTAATGTTTTACTCCTGGTAGTGTTGGTTGTACTCCCAAACTTCCCAACTGAAATTCCTCCAACTGCTAGACATACTATTGTAGCACTAACTTATCATACCTGTTGCATAATCTGTAAAATGCCACAGACCTGTAAAATGCAGGCAATATTCCTGTTTTGAAAAAAAGTACGAGTACAGTTGGCCTTTTGGAGAATGCCAAACATACTTATCTCCAAATTATTGCCTTTTCCTTACTTAAATATCTAGTACTCTCATCTTCCCAATATCCCATGGTGTACTACCTCTCTTTTTTTCTTCCATACAGACAGTTTGTAAAGCTCAAAGCACCTCAGCAGCCAAAGCTGTTAATATCCATGGTCTTTCTGTGTTTCTCTGGGGATCTTCAGCTGTCACGTGGTTCTGTTTCATGTTTCTACCTTGATAACAGACATATAAATGTAAGCAAACATACAAGTAAAAAAGTTGCAGTAAATCATATATTATTTATTTAATGGTAATAAGCTTTCATTAGAAACAGATTTTTTTTTTAGCCTTTTAATTTTTAATGAGACCGCTTACAAAAATAAGTTGAAAAATTATCTAATATTGATTTGTTTCCATAGTCTGTAGAATGTGAAACTGAACTCTGATGCTTTATGAATTGGGATTTAGTAATTTTCATAATTTTCTTCACAGCCAACACTAATACCAAAATAGTCCAAAACACTGTATTTTCTCATTCTTGAACAACCCTAAATACCATTGTATTGTAGTGTGCCCATGTCCTGTGAAGTCACATAGGAGATGTATACCAAGATCTATCTATATATATGTGCCTCTAATCATAGTCAGTATATAATATTTTCTGCCATCATCAAACAATTGGAAGCAAATATCATCATTCAAACCATCCAGAGCATATGTAATTTTGGCATGGAAATCTGGGGCATGTAAATGCATATTAGCAGACTGTCCTCCATTCTTCCTTCTCTCCACAAATTATTTCATTCTCACAGACAACAAATATTGTGCATATACCTTATCAAACTCCTTGATCTCCTCCTCCTTTCCATAAGATGTGGACAAAATTTAAACCAGCTTGAAGCTGAGCCTAGCTCTTGATTGAATCTAAGACAATTTAATTTTACAGAGTAATTCCACACTTTTTGGTGCCAGAGTGTAGCCAGCTGTTAAGTCAGAAAGAGGATCAGAAATCATACCTTCCAGCTTACCTTTCCTAAGTTAAGCATCCTCAAGGAAGTTAAGTATATTCCAAACTCTAAGTCCAGGAAGAGGTATCTAGATTGTATATGAAACAGTTTTGCCTCCTTGGAAGTTTAACAATTCCACCAGGTTTCTAAGTGTTGGGAAGGGCTATTCACAGCTTTTGTTGAATTTATAGTTATTGAATACAAGTGGTAGGTAGTTCAAGATTAAGAACACACAGATCGTGTTTAATTTGTCTTTCTGTCTGGGGAACAGGGTCTATTATAGCAAGCATTCTTTAAAAAAAAAAGAAATCAAGTTATTCTGTAATGTCTTGGGATACTTTGATTAGTTCTGCTGACGATTTTCCAACAGCAAAATTACCCACTTCATAATATTTCTTATCTGAAATTGTACTGTAACTTACATAGAATATGATGTACAATTTATGCTGTATGGAGGATGAAGCTATAAAAGTTTAATATTTAATCATAGTTTGATAAATCAAAGTAACATATGTTCATTATATCTATTTATATGTGGTCATTAAATAGTTTATACTTAATGTTGTCTGACTGCTCATAACTTAGACGCAACTATTAAATGACTGAGAAATGGGAAAGCATGCTATGAAACTAATCAGCAGATAAAAACCGAGGCTGTTATAACATACTGTTCTGCTATCATAACAGTTCTATAAAGATAACTTACCACCTTTTCAAGGAAAATAAGCCCACACAATGAGGCTCATATCTGTGCATCATGTGCTTTTATCAGCACCCAACTTGCCTAGTCCCAACACTCCAACTGTGTTGGCAGAGCCATAAGCCAATTTAAGGTAGACCAAAATATTACTAGTAAAACCTCTAAAGCATGTAAGGCTGTCACATGCTAAAGTTTTTTAATCCATACTTTTATTTTTCATGTCATCTATTTGTTATGAGCCCAGCTATACAAACATCAGTATTAGAAAATGTAAGGACAAGAAAGCAAATGCTGCAGCAGGAGCAGAGAATTTCAAAGTGCTCTTTTTATTTGCATGCATAACAGATCGAGGAGATGTTAATTGTTGCTAGTGAAGGACAGAATTTTTTTATGCATTACCTGAGTAAATTTTAAAAGGAAGCATGTATGCTGAGGTTGTATTTAAGAAAAGGTGCATAAGAGTTATGAGTTGGAGCCAGTCTCAGGTATGATAGAGTAGAAAGCAGATGTTGACTGATGCAACTGAAGCATGTGGGAAAGATAGTGATTCTCACAAAACCAGCAATTTGACAATCATGTACATTTATCAACATATGTATGGTTTTGTTAAAAAAAAAAATCTACAAAAAGTTACCTGTGCAACTGTTCCAAATTTCCACCTCCAAACCTCATCAATGAAAATCCATTTTATTATCTGTTACTAATGATATTGTATTTAAGGAAATTATTTTGTTTATAAACCTCTGGAAGGAGTGCTGAGAGATGTCTGTTTTCTGCTGACACAGGCTGATATAAAAAAATTATGATTTGGTGGGAGATTCGTATAATATTCTGCATCACTCTAAAGGTAGGAAAATTATTTTTCCAAAGCAATTAAAATACATGACTGATTATTACTAGGGTTGTGAAGTCAATATTATTTTCGAATGAGTGAAGTACAGGTATATGTCTGCTACAAGTGTATGCCTGCAATCTTTTTAGAAAGAGTTAAAACCCATTCAGTTCTATAAGAATGATTTTTTTAAAGAATTACCGAAAAACCCACTATACTCAGACTTTTCATTTGAGGTATGAAATTGAAGGAGGATTAGCAGGAGAAGGAGAGAGACAGAAGGTATAAATGGGTCACTTAGTACTAAATTATTTTCCTATATGGGAGGGAAAACATGGGATTTCATGCCACCTTTGGCATTTGAGGCCTCCATTGGTGATAAATAAAGGAAGGTGAGAGCAGACAGCTTCACAAGGAACAAAGGGAGTTTTGTACTTCGAGCAGCAGATCACAGACTTCCGGTACTCCTTGCCAAAACAGTTGTAGATGCAAAAACGTGTATATGGCTTCAGGAGAATGGGCAGTCACTTAGAAAAGGGTTTCTAAATGGAAAAAACACAAATAGGATAATCAGATTCCTGGAGATGAAGATGATCAGAGGTTAGAGGAATATCGGAGAGGATGCATCGTATATTCTTTCTTCCTTCTTACTTTTTCTTAGACATTTTCTTTTGGGTAATGTTTGGGAAGGGTATAGGGATAGACCTTTTATCTGAACTAGTGGATGTGTTCTGATATTTTTATGATGCAAAACCCATAAACAGACTTAGTATATCTTGTACCACCCCTAAAATCTGCCCAACTGTGTGTGTGTAAAGTGATCAAGCCTGTGTTTAGCAGAATGGAGTCTTGCCTCTTTGGTTAAATGTTATCCAAGTTAGCATCCAGTACAGCTTGGAATATAGATAAATCTTATCTCATGGAATCATAGAATAGTCCAGGTTGGCAGGGACCTCAAAAGACCACCTGACCGAATCTTTAATGGGAAAGGAAGCCTAGATGAGATTACCTAGCACCCTGTCCAGTCACATCTTGAAAACCTCCAGTGACGGGTACACTATCATGTCCCTGGTGAGGTTGTTGCAGGGAATGACTGCTCTCACTGTAAAAAATGTCTTTCTTATATCAAGATGAAACAATCCCAGTGCAACTTGTATGTGTTGCCCCTTGTACTCTCCATGTGGCTCTTTGTGAAGAGACAATCTCCATCCTCCTTGTAGCCACCCTTTAAGTACTGGAATACTGTGATGAGGTCTTCCCTGAGAGAAAAGACCTCAATCCTTCAGTCTTTTCTCACAGGGGAGGTTCTCCAGCCTGTTAATCATCTCGAACACTGTAACCTTAAGCTATTTCAAAAGTTTTCAATTTTATTTATCCCAAAGCCAGACTAAGTAAGCCTAAGTTTGGCAAAAGCACTTTGAGGTCTAACTTTGAATTCTTTCATGTTACTTTCATTATAATCCACAAAATACAATTTTTTTTAATTTTTGCCCCTCTGACAAAATTAGTCTCTATTTTTGCCACATTAAAATTCTTCTTTTAAGTTTCATGAACTTTGAAATTGAATCTGTTATGGAAGGTAAATGTGAATAAAGTGGTATGTAAATATCACTGTACTTTATCAGAAGAGGAAGAGAGTTTATGGAAAAATCGTATTGTGATTGTGCAGACACTGTCTTGCAGCATTTCTGTGGCTGATACATAGATGCATATTTGACTAGTAAGAGATAAGGAAGAACGTTTGGTCACCTGATATTAATGGTGTATCTTGTACTTACAATGCTGCATTGCTCACTGCAAATGAAATAATTCCCATCATAGTTTTGCATGGCTTTTTCACCAAAAGGTCTGTCTTACTGCTCAACATGCAGAGGTAACTGGGATAGGCAGATAGTTCAGCCTCTTCCTGTTGTTCCCCAATATATTCTTCTTCTCGTTTATGTGTTATTCTCTCCTATTTTCCCTACCTAATAGAGGTAGAAACTGTGCACAGCAGGAACTCAGAAGCCCTACACTGACAGTATTTCCTTTTTGTTCAGGAGGATAAGAGTAAAAGGAGAATTTCACTGATTCATGATTCATATGACAATGATAGATAGTACCTGCTGAAAAGTGAACTATTTATTTGATAACAATGTGCCATCTAATAATAACTCAGCAGGGAAGTGAACTAAGCAGCATATTCATCAGCAAAGGGGATTCCCAACCAAGTGATTATCTGCTTTCCAAATTTTATATTGAAAGCATACTGCTGTGAATCACTACAGTAGCTATCATTACTTGCAGTCTATGTAGACAGCAATCCCTTTGCACTGTGAATATTTATTGCCATAATGCGAGGCCGGGTCATCTGATAATCTCAGTTCTAGTACTAGATATCCAGCATGAAATAACAACCTGTAGAATTATCTTTTCTCTCCCTTGCTGTTTTTGTTGTTGTTCTTCAGGTTTTGGGTGTGTGTGTGTGTGTGTGTTTTTGTTTTTAATTCATGGAACTGATCTGAATAATTCAAAGGCAGCAATACAATCTATTTTATGTGGCTAAGCCAATTCCATTTGATCACATTCTCTTCCATTTGTATTCTGTTTAAGTAGAACTCATGCCATGCAGCTAAATATGAACTGCATGACAGACAGTGCATCCTTGTAAAGTATTGCTTGCTGCTGGGAAACTTGAAATTCTTATTTCTCTGAAAAATAATTGTCTGTATTTTAATGTGGCAACAGACAACAAATTCAAAGTGTGGTTGTGTTACTGAATTGATAAAATTATTATGGAATTATATCAGTAATAACCGGACTTCCCCATAAGGCTTGAACTGTAAACTGTAGCCCTGATCCTACAAAGGCCACCACCTAAGGGTGACACTTCCACAGATCTCTAAAATCTACAGGAGTGTTGGAATTTACAGGTACAGACAATAAAATAAAATCAACAGCTTTAAAAACACTGAAGTATTCAAAACCATAGAAAAAAATGCAGATGTGAATAATAATTCAAGGATAGCTAGGGTCACAAACACTCAGCTATGGTGTTTTATAGCTGAAACACAACATAGACAGGCCACCAAGAACACGAGAAATGGTTAAGAATCTGTGCCAGATTCTCCTCTGTATTCATTTTTCCCCCCAGTTTTTATTCCTGATAAATAATAAGTGTGGTGGTCAGAAGTTAGTCTGATGTGTACAGACACCCACATAATGGCTGAACTGGACTCTACACCTATTTGCTTTCTCCTTTTTTCACTTAATATTAAATATTAGTGAATAAATTTTTCAGTTGCTGAATTTATTTGCAGATAATTTGGCTATTTTTCTTCCCAAACAAGAGGGTACATTTGTTTCAAGATGATTGCATATGACTGATCTGTTTTACTTCAAAAACACACCCATGATTTAAAACAGTTAAAAACAACTGAAGTTGAAATACAACTCTTTCCACTCAGCAGTAAATTAATGTTAAGAAATGAAGCTGTATTTTTTTTTAAGTTAAGACTGTTTTCTTCTGAATTCCAAAATGTGACTGCGTATATTTTCTGTTTACTGTAATACTTATCTTTCAATACAACAGAACAGGCAGGAGGATATGGTAATGATCTATTTTTTAATAATGAAGTAGCTTGTCTCTGATTGTCATGAGAAAAGCCTTCCTTAGAACCAGTACTGTATGTGGCAGTGCTTTTTTATGTGCTGCATTACAGAATGGTATGATTTGTCTGCGCTTACACTAGGCTTGGATTTGACCAAGTTATACGTTCAATTAACTTAAGTAAACTTGTCACTCAAAAGCTTGAAACTGATTGATTAAGTGAATAAATAATCTGTGGTGCTTTCATTAGTATCGCATTTTCCTTGCATACTAAATTTGAAAAGATAAACTCAGGAGCACTCTAATGAATTGCTAGGAATATGTGGTAGTTATCTAATGGTACCTTTCTTTTGGAATGTAATTTATCTTCTTCAGTTTAATTGACTTGTTTAGTCAAATATCACACTGCCAAGCAGAGCTTTTGAAAAAGATATTTCAACAGTTTGTTAAACTATGAACTCATACATATCTAATGAGACTTCAAAGTGAAACATAGTACACACATGTGGTGTAGTAGGAACTGTTCCAAACAGAAGAAACTGTTAGACAAGGGTAAAAGAGACTACTCTGTTTTGAAGTTTTCTTGTTATTCAACAATTTATATATCCTTAGCAGCCTTTGAAAAGAAGACAAAAAAAGAAAAGCTGCAAACAAAGTTAATTCCTTACTATCAGGAAAGTCAGACACCTTCTTCTGGCCCCCAAATATTTTCCTAATATAATAATATTTTTTTTTAATTTGTGATAGTTAAAGAGGAATATCTCTATTCATTGTTTTTTTCACAACCATGGAATTATAATGAAGATTTTTGGCTGACATTAACAAAAGTTTTAATTGTTGTTTTTACATATAAAAAGATATGTCTTGATTATCAAGGAAGACTTTTTATTAATGAGACAGCTAATGAATTTTTGTTATCAGAAGAGATAAAACACTTCAAAAGGAAAAGTTGAAGGAATTATTACTTAGACTATACAATGTTCATTGTGTTTTGTTTGGTTTAACTCTATGATCTTAATTCCTCAGTGCTTTTCAGAAAAAAGTTTATCTTTCTTAAGTGCAGTGACAAAAATCTTAAGTCTCAAGGTGATAGATAGCACATTTTCAAGCAAAACTGAGAAAAACTTCATTTGACTTTCCTAGGATAGATATGACTAGACAAGTAGTTGACTGAGCAACGAAATTTTTAGAAGGTTTTGCTTTTTGTCTCATGGTTGGGTTACCCTATATCTAATAAGAGATGAACTCTGTTCAGTGAGGTATTCCTAATCTCTCTCTTTCAGGTATAGTTTTAATAATATACCTGACCTCACACCGCAGACATTCAGAAAAATGTGAAGGTAACATGCTGCAAATTTTCCTTGGTGGAAGTACTAAACTGTTTCCATCTCTCAAGCTAAGAGGAAATTGTCCAAGAGATGGAAAAGTTATTGGGCAGAGAAGAGACAGAGCATTTTTATAAAACTTGTTTCCTTAAGAAACTAGATGAAAAATCTCCATACAAATGTGATGGCTTTTATAAGGGTTCAATTGATTAAAATATTTGGTGAAGCAATATTATCATCTGCAATGCAGATCTACATCACTTTCAGGTCTTTGGTTCTTCACATACTACCTACAGGGTTTTTGTCCCCCAGGTTAAAATGTTCTGTATTCTACACTTGGGTCTCAACATTTTGCATCACTCTTCAGAGTGTCAGATACCAGATACTACTTGTAACATTTTCCTGTATCAATAAATCCCTTTCAGTAATAGGATAATCTTATGGCTTCTTGCTATCCAATTTAATTTTATACGTTTACTTTTAATATTCGATTCTCTAGCAATGATCTGCATGGATACAGCTCTTCCCACAGATGTGGAAAAGAATTAATCCTGAAGATCTAGAGAAATAAGAAAGCTCTATGAGTTCTGAATTGTGATAATACACAACTTGCTACATTTTCATTTGGAGAGCCTGGCCTTTTCTATTGCATATCCAACAACAAAATTTAGACAAGAAAGGTCTTTGATTAAAAGATGTTGAGGCTTTTTTTTTGTTCCCTTGTTTTGACTCTTGAACTTCCTCCTAAGAAAAGGAAGCATTATGATGACAGTTGCCTTTGAACTGCCATGATATTTAATGCAATATACGTAAGGGTAATGTAACTGAATTTTCAGTTTGAGAGCTATACAGATCCTACAAGTAGATGTTCAGATAAATATGCATATTTTATCATTACTAATATCCATTTCATTTCCTAAATGAGGGTGTGTGTCAGTGTTGATTCTGATCTGAGCTTTCACTGAAGTCAAGAGTGTCCTCAGATGGGTTTACAATTCAGATGTGTAACAGATAAAACTTCATCAGAAATAAAACAATTTTTCTAATCAGAAAAAAACCCATAATTTACTGTGTATGTTACATTAAGCTGCTAAAAGCAAAGGTCTTGCAAGAAAGTTGCATCAGTAAATACAAGTTTTCAATATTCTTCTCCTTGTACTGATGAAGATGTTCTATGTCCTCACTTATGAAAAGCAGGAAAATGTAATGATGCAATTTGGTGAAAGTCAAATGAAGTGGAAATAGCAATGCAAAAATTGCCAGAATTCTTGTTTTATCCTTTTGTGCCTAGTAGGCAAAATGCTGAATGTCAAAAAGGCATATGTCTAGCAACCAGCAATATTCATGCTCTGTTCCTGATATCCTCCTCTAATTCTTTTTTTCTTTTTTTATAAAAATATGAGTGAGTTTATGAGGAGTATTCAGGTAATCACCAGAACAGGGCAGAAAAGTTAGCAAGATGGTTTTGTATTTCCACTAATACCTGAGTAACAACCTTTGACTATTAAATATAACATAAATACTTGGCCCTAATGAAGTTAATGGAAGCTTTACCATTAATCCCTTTGTGCTCCAAGGACTCCAGGCACAAATCCTATAATAGTTGTATCTGAAAAGTTATTTCATAGATTTCTTGATGTAAAATTTACTGCTACACAAGCAAATGGCATTGTGGTAGCTGGCCTGAATTTATTCTATAAAATTCTGTTCTCCTTTGAAGTCTGTTAATGATTTATTTTCTGTCACTCCTGAATCTACCTTAATGCACTATTATGCATGGCTGATGTTTCAGATGCATTACATCACTTTTTGAAAGACTTAAGCTTTATATTGGCATCAAGTATTGTCTGGCACAATCCATTTAGCTACTGTATTTCAGTCCCTAAGCTTTTGATGAATCTGGAATCATGACTTAAATATTTACCATTTTATGTTGAAGTGTGTTACAAGAAAGAGATTATGCATGCAGAAAGTGTATAGGGAGTTTGAAGATAACAAATGATACATCAAGCACAGCCTAATGTGGTTTTACTGGAGTAGAAACAGTGGTAATAAATCACCTGCCAATGTTGATAATAAAATACTGCATTGGCCTCCATCAGCCACAAGAGAAAGGTTAAATGTTATTTCTCACAATAACCATGTGGTCTTCATTCCTGACATCTTTGATACTAAATTCTGTCATTATTTTCTGTAGAAATTGTGATCTTTCTAAAAAAGTATTCCATTAAGAATAAAACCTGATGCTTACTAACCTCCAATATCCCTGAAAAACCTTCATCCATTTTATGGTTATTGTACCATATAAATTGTCTTCCATTTGGGGGTAAATATAGCCTGCTCTGCAAAAGTCAGAAGGTAAAGCTTGGAATTCACCATGACCAGCTTTGGTTGACCTCTGATGATTTGTTTCACAGCCAGTGCAGTAGTTTAGTGCTTAAGGCAGTTAAGAATGGCATCGTTAACCTTTACGATGTCATTTATTTATTTATTTTCTTGTTTATTTGTGAGGTGACTTGTTAGATGGTGTTCTGCACTGGGGTCGGGGAGAGAGAGAGAGATGGTGCAGAGTTCTTTCTGGATCTCAGTAGGAAAGGCCCCAAAACAAATGGCTTAATAAGATAACTGATTTGATAAGACACAGTAAGAGGAGGCATATAGACAGTGAGTAAATCTCACATCCCTTCAGACACTGGGCACCCTGTGTTCGTTCAGCATGACAGAGACCAGATGGATTTTCCCACGGAATGCTGCACAGATCAGAGCAGGTTCTGTCTGCGGAGAGAAGCTGCCCCATTTTGGCCCTTTGAGCTAACATATTATTTCCTTGAAAGAAAGCAACCCTACTCCTTAAGAACGTTCTCACGTGAACTTCTGACTGGGCTTTTAGCTAAAGGCAAGGCCAGGCAGGTGGTGTAATGGCTGGTACCCAACAGGAGCTGCCCGCAGGCTCCTCTGCTACAAGGAGCTGGTTGATGTTATCCAGCAGCCAGAGGGTTTGCGCAGCACAGCACAGGCCTGCGGCTGCTCGGGTTAAGCATTATGTGAATCGCTGACTCCTAAACGTGCCATGGTCTTTTGGTCAGAATCAATAGAGATGGTTCCTATACAACCTCAATATTACAATAAAATAATTAAAAAAAAAAAGCCTAACCTCTTACACCCCCTCTCAGTTAAAAGCAAGAGTACTGTGGATATAACAGAAATATATGCAGAAATAACCCTTAAATTGGCAGGTATGTGCTGAGTACTATGTAGTTGGTATGATACATAGCAAAGGGTGAAGTCCATTTTAGAACAGCTGACAGCTTTTGGGGACAACAGCCTTACAAGAGTTCGGGCAAATTGCTTCTTCAGTTCATGTGCCCACTGTTTCACCTTTCTATTTTGTCAGTCTATGATTTTATCAGTACAGAGCTTCTATTTACTATTTTAAATGCTTCTGTTCTACTTATGTATGTATTAGGTTTTTAGCACATTTCCCATATATTCTGCCCTGCTGTCCCCACGTCAGGGACAAACCTGAAAAACAATTAAGAGCAGCATGTATGCAAGAGAAGCTCATCAATCTGTCTTTCGCAGTTGTGTTGTCTTCCAGATTCAAGTCTATTGGGTTGACCCAATCCACCTTCTCAAGGCACAACACACAAATATTACCCAGAAACAGCATTAAGCTTTTCTCATTGCAAGGAATTTCACTGAACACCCAACAGCATTTCGCCTTAATGTTGAAATACTACTGATGATCCTGGAACAGTATTTCCTATAGAAAATGTTTTTATCTCTTGTTCTCATTTTCCTAGCTATGACATAAGGCTCAGTCTGCTCTTTCATCTTACAATGCTATAAGCTGCATTAGCAAACTGAGTGAACCATCAAATTTTCAATCTTCTCTCTAGCAAAGGTACTGGAATTGACATTTGCAGAAAACGGGCCCTCTTCTTCCAAACCAAACCAGTGGAGTCAAGCCCCTTTTATACTTTATTTCCCAGTTTGCACTACACTGATCAGTCTAGCCATCTCTCTATTCATTACTTAGCTAACAAGATAATTTAAGGTACTTTTACATCCTGATCAGTGTACGAATGAATAACTATGTCTGTAAAAGAGGGTATGTTCCTGTCAGATGCATCTGGGAACAAAGATTAACAGGAGAAAAGGAGAAAGATGAGAAAAATGAGATGGAAAAAGAGGCAAAAATCTTTTTTTGTAGAGTGAAAGAAATGAGCACAGACAGGAGAAAGAGTTCACCAGAAATTAAATGGAAGACATTGGGTTTACAGAGCTACAGTAAATTAGCACAGTAAATGGACCAAGTCTGTATATGCTGTTAGAAATATTATAATGCAATTCTCCTGTAAAATGGTCAGAGTACCTGAAAAAGAAAGAACATTTCTAGTTTCCCTTTTCCTTTATGGTTTTATTCTGTATTATATTAGAATTTTCCTTCTAAAATATATAAAAGGAGACTGTATCTCTTTAATTCCATTTCTTGCATCTTCCTTCAGAATCCTTCTCTGAGCTCACAATTCTCATTAGGACTATAAATGAGAGCAAATATGTCATTTTTTCTATTCACAATATGTTAGTGCGTGTATTGCCTAGGATACTGGAAGTGTCCAGCTTTGCAATGTTATGTTTAATTTTGCCAGATATAGTTTCAGTTGTTTCAACACCAGTTTATTATGCAAAAAAAAGGACAGATAACAAGAAGCAGTTAGAACAAACTATAGAGTAAAGCAGAAATTGACAAAAGAGATTTGCACTATAAATGCAATAAGTAAAACATTTAATTCTTTCTATTACATTAGGGAAAGAAAAACACGCACCCAGTTGTATATGTTAAAATTTGAGTCAAATATTTTAGCGTCTGATTATTCCTTTCATAGAAACCTCTGCTTAGGTTTTAGTGAAAAGAGGTGAACTTCATATGTACATGCTGCATAATGGGTACAGTTTCTTTGTTGAGATTTCTGCGTATATGGAGAGAGGATGCTCAAGATTATTAAAAACACAGCTTTGATATTTAGTAGCTTATCTTTAAACAACTAGCCATCTAGGGTACCCCTATATTCAAATTAGTTTACATGTCATCTTGGCTTCCTAATTATGCTTCTCCATCATGTTCATAATCTCAAAGGCAGGAAAACCTTAATTAAAAGAATAGCAATTTTTTTATTTATTTTTTTTATTAGAAATGGAGAAAGGTTTAGGTTCTTTCCTCAAAAAACTCCCAGTCTCACTGGTTGCTCACTTAGAAAGCTAGGCTTTTAGTTCACCTGCCAAACGCATAAACTTCACAACATTTATAAAAAAATTGGTCTCTGTGTTACCTATGAAATTCAAATGCAAGAATGTACATTGCCAGAAATTATGGAAACAGGAAGTTCTGCTTATAGTCCTCATTAATAAAAAATTCAAAGGCTAAGCTATTTTTCTTTTACAAAGTAGCTTAAAGCACTCTGTCATTGATCATTCCAAATGCAAGTGCATTAATGATGCCATATATTCATTTCTGCATGAGGGAAAAAAAATTATCATTTTAATTTGACAATACTGAAGTCTTTGAAAATCCAGTTTGTAGGATTTTTTTCTTTCCAATTCATCATACTGAAGAGGAGTACAAGACTCCATAGCTGAGAACCATACTGAAAGGGTTATTGTTTTCAAGTAATTATTTCTGCTTCACTTTCTAAGATCATTTTTCACCATGTGGATAGATCTCATCTGACGCCTTTTACTTGGTAATTTTATTATAGTTAGGGTCCTTTGACATCAGGACAGTCCTACCCTGATTTTTAATCTTCCCATCTTTCTTGTGTGAAAAATGCTCAAATAGCTTCTCCGATCTGAAATCTCACTGGAAGAGAAACGGTCTGACATAAAAGCTCATTGTACAAATATGCTGCAGAGACTGGATGATATTGCCATGATCATAGAATCACAGAATAGTTTGGGTTGGACGTTTAAAGATCACCTAGTCCAAATCCCCTGCCATGGGCCTGGACATCTTTCACTAGATCAGCTTGCTCAAAGCCCCATTCAACCTGACTTTCAACAGTTCCAGGGATGGAGCATACACACCTTCTCTGTGCGATCTATTTAACTGCCATGTTGAGAAGTCCCATGTTCAAATCTCATTGTTCAGAAAATGTTCCCTGGTTATTTTAGTGAAAATAATATATTGAAAAATGCAAAATGATCACATTATTCATTGAAGGAGGAGTTCTCTGTTTGTTCTGTTTTGGTGGTGTTTTTCTCCAGCCACAGCTATTACTTTATGAATTCTACTTTTCTTCCCCCTTCTTCTCTTGCCTTGGGAATTTGAGTGCATAGCTGTTCAATATCAGCAGTTTTACCCAGTGAGGGGAACTTTGCTCTGTTCAGTCAAGTATATATCACTTGTAGGAATTGGTTCACCAGTACATTGTTTGGGGAGTTTTTCCCTGGTTTTCTAACTTGTGATGTTTATGACCACTCTCCCATAATCACTGTCATTGTCTTTCAAGGCTCTGGTACTCTTTGAATCTGATATGGAGGATGATATATAATTGTGTTGATATAGAATAGAAGATGAACGCAGTGAAGTGTAAAGCAGAATGGAGGTCTCAAAATCTTGCATTGTATTCTGAGATAGGTTACAACAGATGATGGCAGAAGTTTCCTTAGAATTGAACTGGGGGTGAGGAATGGAGAAGCTAAAAGAGGAAAAAAAGAAAGAGCAGGAAAGGGGTGTAGATAGCTGGCTTCTTCACAAGATTCTCTTGTATCATTTAATTATTTTCAGCTTGTTAGACAAAATATGTTTTACTTATGTGATGCAGATGACATTTGTGCCAGACTTAATTAGTCTATCGGAGTCTGTCACCAGTTTTAATCAGGTTGTCAGAATCTAAATTCTCTAGAGCCGTAATGTAAACAATTCACAACAAGCCAGCAAGTACTGTATGAAACATTGAAACATCTCCAGACATCTGTGAAGCCTTCAGTTGCAAAGCTTCCTGATTTTTTTTTTTTTTTAAATGTGGAACTCAATTGCTTCTGCAAAATTTGATCAAAGGCTCAAATGTTTTGTATGAATATCAGTCTGTTTCCAGGACCAACCTGTAGTCTACAAGTTCATGGAAAGAGCTTATGCTTCACATTAAATCCATGCATAATGTGGTGTTTTCAGATAAGATTTATGCACAGTTTGAAGGTGTGCCAAACTCTAAGAGGAAAGACTTTCAATGTAGACTTTTAAAGAAGTGTGAGATTTATTTTGCAGTTACTGAGTGCAGTGCCCAAGATCCAATACTGAAACAGTATTTCTCAATCCACAGCCTTGCACCAAACTCTTTGCAGTTGACATTATTTACATTCTGAAAAGGGGGAAAGATATATTAGGTTTTGGTTTTGTTTCAGAATGTTGGCCAGTCTTGTTTAACTTACTGCCATTACTTATTCATGGAGTCTAGCAGCAACTACTGACTGTGGTGGGTTAAACACTTAACATTTAGACTTCAGAACTTTGGAGATTTTGCTAAACCTATAATCATGTTTTTATACTCCTTGTAGAAACAAGTTTATGCAATTTTCTACAAGGCTAAGAAAATCCACTCAACTTTTCACCAAAGAATTTCATCCCTTACAACACTACTTGATCTTTTTTTTTTTTTTTTTGCTTTAAAACTTATGCATGGTTACATTTTGGATCAATAATTTATCTGTGGACATCTTCAGCTTATTTTTAATCAATTTACAAATGAAAAAAATAGATGTAGTTTATTTAATAGACAATTCACTGCTAGATCTGGAGAATATCAATGACCCTATACAATAAAGCTATACCAGTTTTTTATCTCTGAAGCAATAAAAATTGGAGACTTGCCATTGGCATATAGAGCTGTATGAGTTAGGCTGCTTCCAACTGAGATACAAGGGGCCAGAATCAGTGTTGGAGTAAGTTGGCATGATTTCATAAATATAAGTGGAGTTGTGCCTACTTATATCAGCAGCAAATTTGAGAATATATCCATATGGTTTCTACATTTATAAGGGAGACTGTCCAAAACCAGTAGACCAGAGATGGCAAGGATTAATTCAAGTACATAATTTTTATTTCACTGATCTGAATAAAGTAGATCTTCTTCCACAAATATGCATGAAAAACATTCACACATCTTTAGCAACTATTTGCCAAGTAATTTGTTATTAGCTGGACAAATTCTCTCTGCATTATGTGGGGGGAAGAGCTTTGTCTCTTACCTCACTGAAATGTGAATGAATGAAATGTGCATAAACTTTAATGGAAAAGTGTCTATAATTCACAATTAGCTTATAATTGCTGTTATTTGTTACATGTCCTGAAAACATGGCTTATTTTTTTTACCAGCCTACATGACTTCCTTCAAAACCTTTCTCTTTATACCTTACGTTAAATGTTTGGGGTTTTTTCCCCCTCATTCATTCAAGTTTTAAATGCTCTAAAAATAATCAATACATGCGTAGGTGCTCACCATTCTATTGATTCTAAAACAATGTATAGCCATGTAGCTTATATCTGAGGCCATATGCAGTTAATGTCTCCTTCCTACCTCTTCCTATTATACACTTTGTAACTGTGTGACACATTATATCTAAAGACAGGTATTACAAGTCAGACTTCATTCATCATCAAGTTGCAGTGTGTACCTTCCAGTGTGTTTGCATATATGAGAAAATAAAAATTAATGCACTTCTTTTGAAAGGATCTTGAACAAATAAGAGTACTATGGACAGTAGTGACTCTCAATTATCTGTATTTCATTTAATTTCTAAGGTGATACTCTTTCCCTATTGTATTATGCATCCTAAATATTATGGACTTAGCTGAGTTTATCATTCTTTGCTGTGTCAACTGAGCAAAGATGGGACCTTGCTTATGAACCTCTTAATGTTAAAGGGTTGCTGGATGCTTACTTGAAAGAGGCCTGGTCCTATTACTACAGCGTTGATATCCAGATTGCAAGAACTAGCATGACAGTTGACCCAGGTTGAGAGTTACTTGTTTTCTCAAAAAGAAGAGCAGCTGACAAAGTGTGTGGAGAATGAACTATGTTTTTCCCCTAGAGTTTTCCTGACAGGTAAGGCTGAGACTTGCAGAAATGTCCGGAAGACACTAATGGTCAGAGTATACGTTTCCTATAGCTAAAAAAGGATCCTGCATGTCAATCCCATTCTTTTTACAGATATAATGCTATTTTCAAGAGTTTTATTCACATTTTGTTTCTAGTAAGGGACAGAGATATCAATGGAGATCTATGAAGAAATATTGGCAGTTCCTGTGAACTTGCTTTTGAGCAAAACCCCTATTTGTTAATCTGTGCAAGTGCTGTGTCTCAGGAGCTGAATTTTGATTTAGTCTTTCTCAACCATGATGCTAGGTAAATTACAATTTTACAATATTGAATTCTTACTGTGTTCTATATTTAATTAAATAATAGGTTGGATAATTAAATAATAGGGTTTGAATTACATAATCATGTTTTTCCAGACTAAATAATTTTTGTTAATTCCTATTTGGTCTCCCCCCCCAGTCTATGCTCTCTCTTACTGATGTTAAGTATAAGTCTTTCATTCAAACTTGGTTGTAAAAAGTCCACATTAGTTCACACCAAACTCACTTTCCTACTATGCTGTAGAGAAGCTGCTATGAAGATAACCATATTTAAAAGCATCTTTCAGATAACCATGTATACTAGGATTAACAAAGCCACATGCGATTTGTTTCCAGAGATATTTTTATGTACACTGGAAAAAATTTCAAAAGTAGAAATTCTTGTTACTTTTTTTCTTTCCCTTCATTTTGCCCAGTGAACACCTCCAAATTTAAAGAAACTTCTAGAGTGACCTCTATTAAATTCTTTTTTATCCACTGGGCCTAGTTGTTTTCAATTTTTTTTATATATATTTTTGCATACTTTTTCATAAGCCACAGTGAAAGAAACAGTAACTATGAGTTTATAAATATTCTTAAGGTTATCTACTTGATAGTATTTTTTACTTGTTTGAGCGTTGTGATGATGTTTCCTCGAGCTCGCTGACATTTTGTGAGGGAAGTTCATGTAAATATATCTCCTGCTTGTAACAAGGGGATACTTGAATAGGGCATCGCATTTGACTTCAGTTGATATGGCAACAGGGGCTTGTGTCATCAGAAAGTAACCAGTGTCCCCCACGACAAAAAAAAAGATAAAGGGAAGCATTTTGAACAAATCAGAAGACAAGAGCAATGGGAAGAGGCATAAAAGGATAAGGACAGTACTTGGTAAAGCCCTCTGCCAGACAGATCTTGTTGCAGACACAGAAACTGTGTAAGTTGTTCAAGGACTTCCAGAGGTACTCTCAGCTAGAGACTCAAATCTTGTAAAGAGTCAGGAAATATCGTTGCCAAGGTAGAGAAAACTTTGGTGCCTGTCTGTTTGGAAATATCTGATCTCTGGCAATCTTTAGATTATTTTATTTACCAGTTCCTACGTTTAGAGCTTGTGAGAGAGAGTTTCAGATCTTTCTTCTGTTTTATTGGAAAAGAAAATAGAACCAAGATTTTTACCCTTCCATAATACTGTCTTATTTATTTGGGTATACAGAATATTAGTATGCTGTCTCTCCTGCAGAAACTGTTTTACTTAAATGAATATTCATTGAGACAGAGAAAATTACTTTGTAGCCTTTTTTAAGGGCACCTATGTGAGAGGTGAAACCCTGTGCTCTTTTTTACATTTAGTTAGTAATAAAACACTTTATGTAATATAGACCTCATGCAGAATACCTTATAGTCCATTAGCACTCAGCAGTAAAGTGACAGACCTCAATTTCTGTTGTGAAGCAAGTAAGCAGACAAACATGAACTTAGGTCTCCTTTTGCAAGTTAACTGTCCTGTCCTCTTCTCTCTGCGTTATTTGGCATTTCTCTCTACTGCCGTTTGAATATTTTAAATCTTGCTGCTCATTTTCAATTAAAATTCTGCAAATCAAGTGTTTAACTCCCATTCCTTTTAGGTGAGAAATTCTGAAAGATGCTACTTCCGTGTTAAGTCAAAATTAAGTTTTAGATTTTTTTTGTCAAAGACCAAATAGGGAAAAATCAAGCTGCTGTGTAATCTATTGCTCCTGTCAGAAGGAAAAATAAAAGTCATCTTGCAAAGTAAAGAGACAGTTTTTTTGCATAAGGACACTGAGCAGGTTGTATGGAATCCAGCAGTATCACAGTATAGAGGTCAGCTGTCATTTCAGCTGTATGTACTGCTTAAAAGTTGTCCAACATCTTTACATTAAGGGTCAGAATTTGACAATGATACTTTGTAAGTTAACATACAGATATTTAAGGTAATGACTGGCAGGACTAATATATATGATTACAAGTCTAAAGAAAAGAAGGTTGTTGGCAAAAGATAAAGCAAATGAAAATTAATGTGCTTTCAAATCTTACATAACATGGTTGAGAAAAATTAGTGTCATCCAGAAAACAATTAGTGTATTCCAGTAGTATTAAAATTATTATATAATATTTAATTAAAATAAGTAAAAATGTCTTGGTTTACTTACTTATATGAATACTGTAGTGTTTTTTATCTTAGAAAGAGCTTAAAAAGAAAAACAAGATTTGTTTTTTTTCTAAGCAGAAATGCAGGTAGAATATCCTCTAAAAGTGAAAGTAGCCTTTTCTTTTTTCTTCCCAGAAATAAGCCCTTCTTACTGAAAATTTTTTTTATAGAAGTGAAAAAAAAAAGGCAGTTTTTTCAGGTAGGTTCTTTTGAGTAGAAAAAATCATCATATATGTTCAGTTATGTTTTAACACTACTTCAAGATAATTATGCATTTATATGCCTTCTTCCAACATCAGAAACATTTGTTAACATTTTAGAATTCAGTGGAGCCCTACTATACATGTGGAATTGTAGTCTGCATGGTTGCATGGTCTGCTTTAATACCTGCACCATCTGAGAAATTAGTTTTACCTCGGATGCAGCTGGTTCTTCATCAGCCTGCTGCAATGTCAAGGCACAGCAGGAGCAGGGCTGCACCACTCAGGGAGGGAGTAAGCCAGGAGCCAGGGTGCTGCTCCTGGGCTCTGAGCTCGGTGGGCAGAGCCAGGGTGTTGAAAAGAGTATCTACCATTGGCGCTAGGGCTGGAGCATCAGTTCTTAGATTCCCTATTATGGGATATGCTTCAAGATTTCTCTGGTGTGATGCGTTATTTGCCAATAAGGTTTATTCTATCTGTTTGCGCAATGAATTTCAAGTTTTCTCACTTCACTACTAGTTCAGTTAGAGCTATTCTGGGTAAATCACTGAACTTCTGGGACCTCAGAAAATGGTCTATGTGGTCTCTCATTTGTAGAATACTTTTCAGTTACTGCCTATTCAACCTCAATTTCTGCGACTCCTCTCTGCCCATTCTCCATATAGAGTTTAAACTATTGTCACCTATTTTCTCAAAACAGAAAAAGGGAATCTTGATGGAGAAAAATGTAGGGAAAATTGAATAAGAGTAAGAAATACAAATAAACTATGTCAAATCTCTCTTGAGGGAAAAAGGACCACACTGGAACAGAAAGGTAGTGGAGGTGAAGGTGGACACAGATGTTCCTCATATAATATTAGAAAGGACTGTGAATACATACAGCCCTTAGGAGGGTGAGGGAGGGGTGAAATGAGGGATTAGATGCTATAACCCTTCTGGCATGGGAGGAATGAGGTCTGTGGGGGACAAAACCAAAAAGGGCCAACAGCTGCCCTGCTCATTTTGTCTGTAGAGTATTAACTGGATTTTTTAATTGATGAAGGAAACATAGCATGGAAAAATGTAGCATACAAAAGATTGTATTATGGTATAGGGCCTAAGGTAGGAAATATCCTTAAAGCCAACCTGTTGTTTCCACCCTCCCCTCAGTGGATCTATGTATTGGGTTTCTGTGGCAAGGTTTTGGTATTGGGGGGGTTACAGGGGTGGCTTCTGTGAGAAGCTGCTGGAAG
>JANZLQ010000007.1:18383247-18400841 GCA_026212715.1 Elanus axillaris | reverse complement strand
CCCAAAATAACCAATCCCAGACAAAGAAAATTCCAAGAAGTCCTTGCTTTCCTTCTCTCCTGAGAGCTATGTTTGCTTTCACAGAACACTTAAACTTATTCTTTGTTTTGGAGAGGAAAAAAAAATATTTATGGTTCATAAAAGTAAAACTTCTGAGTTCTGTCATAGATAACATCTAAAATGGTTACAAGAATGCTGTGAAGAACCTTCAACAAAATATACTTCAGTTCTTCTGACCTTATGCAGTTTTAATTTAAATGGAAAGCATATAGTAGTTGGTCATTTGCCAAAATACCAGATTTGTTTGACAATCCTGTTCAATAATGCAGAAAGGAGAATAAGAAACTGTTATTGGTGCAAAGGTGTATTTGTGCTAGTATTAAATGATATGGTGAGGGGAAAGAGTATAACCACCACTTATAGCATATCAACTATAGTTTTTATGAAACCCATCATAGTCCTTTTAAGAATAATTTACACTGCAAGGGAAGTACAGAGTAGATATTATGCAGAGCAATTTACCTGAATTGCTAATTCTGCTGTTAAGATAAGATTCTGTTATTATATGCTGCATTAATGTGGAGATTCACTAGCTTTCAGTAAACACTTGGTCTGTAAACCTATGTAGATTAGCATTCAAGATGAGTTGATTTCTCAGGTTGAAGGTACTCTTCTTGAATGTCTATATTTCCCAATTTCTGGTTCTACCTAAAGATTTGCAGCAAAGAAATTGATGGGACTTTTACACTCTAGGGCATAAAGATCAGTCTCATTCTGATGTCTAGCTAGCTTCATGCAAAGAAATGTGTAGTTTGGATGATGTTTTAGTTCATTCTGACTAATCTACTTGTCCTTTATTCATCACATCTATATAGGGTAAAAACCAAAGCATGTAAGAATTAATCTAATTCTAGGGTAGAATGTTGCAGATGGGCATCAAAGCCTAAATAGATATTAAATATAAAAGCTGATGCATTTCTCATTTCCTTATGCATTAGGTTTGAGGATCTAACTGGTATGACCTGAGCACTTTCTTACACATGTATAGGCTGGCATGTAGGATGTAGCTCTAGGAAGAAGAAGATACGAGACAGGTATGTTGCTACTGGGTTCAAACAGTGGGACTTTCTGTAATGCATCAGCAAAGACTGTGTCAGAGGTGTCTCATGACACTCTGTAGAAAAAGTAAGATGAAGAAGCTTTCTCCTAGTGTGTTTAGAAATATGTTTGTTTTGTTTCTGTATTATTTCCTTTTAAGACATCTATATATCATTCCCAATTACGACACACTTAAGTGTTAGTGACTGCATGAAAAAATAAAGACAGGTAATTTCTTTGCCTTGAACTTGATTTTTAAAATGCATTCATAAGATTAAGCTAGGGAATTTGACTACAGTGTCACTGCTGACACTAGTCCAAGGCTTCTTCAGAGGGAACTCAAGATAGTAGCTTTAACCTTAAACACTGACATAAGCATTTATGAGTGATTGGAAGTTTTTTTCTTGGATTGTATATTAACATTAACAATTATAAGTTAAGCAGCTTTACTGGCATCTCTTATACCTCTGTACTGATAAAAAACTATCTAGATGGCCATGTGTCTGTCTCTAGCTCACGATGATTCTATTGTTAAACTTTTCTTTCTGATGAATTCCAATACAAAATATCAATTTAACATTATTTTTGAATGAGAAAAGAACTTTGTCTGTTAATCATAGTAAATCAGACCTTCAACGTACTTTGTCTTGAGTACAACTCCTGAAGTAACTGATAGTGTGACTGTGTATGGGTTGTTCTCGTTCCAACAGTCAAAATTGACTGAAACAAGTCCCGCAGAAATTAGTAAAGTAGGTGTGACTTCTGTAGATTCCCTTTTGGGGGGGCAAGTTCCCTGGAGATTCAGGAATGGATTGTAATAAGCTAAACTCTTGTTTTGCTGAAGTTGGTGACAACATTGCTTTTTTGACTGACTGCAGAATGGAGTTAGTTTGCCATTCTCGGGTAAATTAGCTTGTTGAGCTATAATGGGTAATGCTCTTATGCCCCAGAAAGAACCAGCTCAGCTTTTTCTTCTGCTGTGCACAAGGTACTCGGAAATGGTCTTATAGAGCTACTGATGGAGTAATTATTGATGCTACAACTTGGTATTTGCTTTTTCATGGTATGTGTGATATAAATTAGAATACAAAATAAGGAATTATTAGAATACAAAATAAGGAATTATTTTCCTGACTACTCATTATGCTGTTACAAAAGCATGAAAACTACATTGGTTTCTACTTCCTGAATGTAGGAATAACTTTTAATACCTTAAATACTGCATTAGTTATTAATACTTAATCAGCAAAATAACAACTGGAAAGCTATTCTATGACTAAATAGAAAGTTATATGTCAGATTAAATATGTGAAATTATATGCATCCATTTCACTATTATATGGTATTAAATACATATGCATTTCCCTACAGTTTTAATATCCAGATTAAACAATAAGCTTCCTCTGCTATGTCCACATTCAAATATATTTGTTGTTAAATCTTTATTGTATGTTTTTAAAAGCATATTTTACAGAAGCTTCGTAGCTCTTCTCAACAATAGCAGCCTTTAGGTGGTACTTTTACTAAAAGGAATTACTGGATTAGGGAGTCCCTCGACATATTCTATATTTCATATGCTAGAAAGCTTAGGAAAAATATCTTAAACTGTCTCAAAAAGCATCCATTGAAGAAATGTGTTTGTTATTACTTTCTGGTTCTATCTTCACTACTTAAATTATTTTTCTTCAGTCGTGAACATTTAAGGAGAGCTCTAAACTTTGCCATAAAACCTTTTCTCTGCTTTCTTCTATACTATGTGTGGAGCAGAACACAAAGTGGTTTTGAGCGAGAACAAACCCTTAGAATATCTCTCTACTTATATGCTTTGTGCTAACTTGTTAACCAGCCAGTTGGTATGGGTTTGGCTCCCTTGTTTGTGTTTGTACTAGCATGGGCTATAAGAATGTAGTGTGCTTTTCCTTTAACAGCTATTCTTCATGGTACTCTTTGTTTGTTTGTTTGGGCATTATACATGTTAATGTTATGAAAGAATGATCTCTTTGTAGGCATACACAGACTAGATACATCTCAAAAGTACCTGTTGACACAGATTTCTACTACACTAAAACTGAAGGCTCTTTAGTATTACAAAGTTGTACATAGTTAAAATAACTTTTAAATTACTTGTAAACTGTTCTTTTGAACTGTCACCATAAAGACACTTGTCTGACCAAAACTATTCAGACAGGAAAAAAACCAAGCACACCCAAAACAATGCAACTTTATTTCTAACATTCATTTTCAAAGCTGGCAGGAATTAGGTTTAATTTTTGTATTTGCCTACTGACTTTATATGGAAATTATGCATTGACTTTTGGGACAAAACTACTCTCAGCAGTTGTCCATATGTTTGCTATCCTTGTCCCCACTGTTAAAAGGCTGAAACTTCCTTTGTCAAAAAAATGAATTAAACCAGCACATTCTGTTTATTAACAGAATTTGTGTGCAACTTGAGTGTACTTCAAGAGCAGAGAGGTAATAAAGTCAGTCTTCTCTAGAGAACTGTTATAAACATATGACATTATTTCATAATGATTTCTAATTTTTGTTGCAAAAAGCTTGTACGTTTGTTACAGAACACTTGAGTTCAATGTATTCATTGCTTTCTGTCTAAAGTAGCCCAAGAATGTGGTAAAATGAAAAATTAAGAATTTTCTAATACTTAGATAATGGCTTGAAAGATAGTTCTCTCTCTCTCTTTGTGTGTGTATAAAATAAATACTATTTTTCAGATGATAGTTGGCATTTTCTGCTTTGCTCATTAGTGTTTGTGCAGTTTTGTGTTTGGATAATCTGTTGTAAGCAGATCTAAGTATCCCTGTGAAGACCATCTAGTTGCTTGACTTAGCTTTTTTTGTTCATGGAAAAGCAATCAAGTATTCTGCTCAGCATACTGTTGTGGAGCTGGTGACCTCCTTCATCCCCCCTTGAATACTCAGGTCTATGAATAATATGTTCCATATCAGCATATCTATGAATCAACTGCTATGTGCCTTGCTTTGAGCTCAATCTTGGAGAAAATAAAAGGTAAGTTTAACAGGGGTTGTCATCACCCAATATAGTCACATCAGGTCATGATATATGATGAAATGCAGGTTTCTTTCTGGGGGAGGAATCAAGGAGAAATAAATTTGTGGACCTTTTAAAGCAATGAATAGAGCCAACATGCTTATTACCATTTCCAACACTTCAAATAATCTATAACTTTACACAGCGGGTGTGAAAAAGGTCTTTTTATAAAAGATATGGAGAACAAATATTTTAATCCAACCTGTTTGTTGGGTTTTCTTTTTCCCATGCAAAATGGACATGAACTTGTATGTATTGCCTACTGATCCTTGAATTTCAGCTAATGGTGCAATGAATTTATATAGCTTTTTGAATTGCTGGTAAACTTGGGTTTATGTCTAAACCAGTGTTGGTTCCTACTTTGCATGCTGTTAGAAAATTACTAAATTCTGTAGGCCAGCCAAAACTGTTGCTTATCCAAACTCATTGTCTATATTCTTTGCCAAAAAAACCCTGTGTTTTCACTTGTGTTAAACTTCAGATGTAGAGAAGGAAGAGAAAATTAAACTTAAACCTTGGCTTTTGGAGAGAAAAACTAGTTTTGGTTGATATTAAGGTCTATGAAGAACTGGTCTTCAGTCCTACATTTTAAGCTGCCTTACTTTCCAACAAGCCACAGCTGTGGCATACAATATATGCTTTTTGATTCACAAGAAAGAGGAAACTTTTCTTTTTTTTTTAACATCGCAGTTCTAGGATTGGCCAGTTTTGCTGATGTTTTGCTTAGCTTGTAGATATTGAATATTCACTATGGCATTCTGCAGACTTTTTTTTGGAGAAATATGGTATTTC
The DNA here is from genome assembly GCA_026212715.1 of Elanus axillaris. NCBI lineage: Eukaryota > Metazoa > Chordata > Aves > Accipitriformes > Accipitridae > Elanus > Elanus axillaris. The sequence continues at coordinate 18,395,882 of JANZLQ010000007.1, read as the reverse complement.
TACAAATACTTTTAGAAGTAGGTCCTTTCTCTATTCGTCTGGACTGCCAAGCTGAAAATTTCTCAGGTAAGTTTACTTCTGTAGTAAGAAACTGTAAATATAGAAACTAAGTATTGTTGTGATTAATTTCTGGGCCACTTTATATCAGGTCTTGTCATACTTGCAGTATAGCACAACATAGAATGATATTCCTCCCCCCACTCCCCATTGGACTAGTGGAAAATACTGCTTGTATTTGGGCCCTTGTATCAGTGAGACAGGTGTACCGTAATTTCTCTTGAAATATAAATAACCCTTTGACTTGTCATTATCAAATGAACTTTATGTAAAGTCTAATGTGAGTAGTCAATGCTACTTGACCAATAGTACTAAGAAGACCAGGAAGACAAACCTGGAAAAATCTCTGTCCTTAGCTTCTTGCTTGTCTTGCTTCCATGCTCTCAAAACCAGAATTCAGATACAGAACGTTGGCAGTTTGTCCTGTTTTGGTCAGTGTTTTTACCAGCTGGTGACTGAACCAACATAAAATATTTGTGTAAACAGTTATAATGCAGAAAAGGCTTCATAAGAAGTTGCTTAAAGGATTTCTTCATGTGTAACTGTAAAGTATGACAGTTCCAATTTACACTTAGTGACTGTGAATGTGTGTTATTAAAGGACATATATGCACCTTTTTTCCCTTACCCTTTGTTTTTGATCTATGTATCCCCCTGCAGAAGTAGGACTTTATGTTAATTAATCTAGGTTCGTATTGGGAAACTCTTGATACCTATTTGGTCAGAAATTGGATTTAAAAAAAAAAAAGTAACAGCATGGGCATGGATATCAGCAAAAACCCAAGCAAAATGTTTTCATTTCACTATGAAGTCACTTATTTGATTGAAAGAGGATTAAATGCTTCCATAGTATTTTAATTCCTAAGTAACCTCAAAATTTTGAAAGGACTAGATCTATGCTTTGTTTAGAAAAGTTGTATCTAGTGGTAACTTTCCACCTGTTTCTTACCTGTTTTCATTGACACTGTGATCGACAGATTTCTGCAGAATGCTTGTATGCTGTTTCATCATCAAATCACTGGTAATTTGTAACAAGTAAAGATTGCAGTAATTCTTTGTTTAAAGCATTGTTTCAGGTTAAAAATTTTTGTGCTTTTATATAATAAGTTGGCATATGAATATAAGCTCTGGACTGCCTGGAGTGCTTCATCTCTTTTTTGCAAGTGGTTTTTCCAAGCAAATGATTTTGTTTTCAGCAATTTTAGGCAAGCTTATTTTGTTCTATAGGAAATTCTTAGAAGTGATGAACACGATAACCAAAAATTATAAACTAATAATAAATTTTCTTGGTTTCTAGGCATTGTGCTTTCCTCAATTTGCTGCAGCTTTCAAACTGTATATGAAATATGTAATCTATGGACCAGTTATATGAAGGATGCTTAATCTTTGTCCTGGCTCAGCTGGCGTTGAGTAGATCTGAAATATACATCTGAACTGTTGCCTGATTCACGCTTCTGATGGGATTTGGCGGGGGGACGACGACTGTGAGATTAATAGTAATTTCATTTCAAAAGAAAGAAATGTTTTTGATTCTTTTCACTTTGGTGTAAAGGTAAATGGAAAATCTGGATATATTCTTTGTGTATCAGAGTCATCTCACTATGTGAATAGGTAGGATTACGTGATACTAGAAGAATGTCTGGAGACTGAATTCCTGAAAGTTAATTTGATACGTAGAAGCACTACATTTGGACTTATTTATAATCCTGAATGCATTGTAGTAAAGTTCTTCACTGAATGAGTAGTAGTGTTTATTTTAAGATCACCTTTGGTATCTTCTTTAACATCACACATTTTTATGGTATGTATTATTAGGAGATTGTGTTTTTCTGTTTTAGCCCTAATCCTTGGTCTAGACTCACAATTTGTTAGCTTCTACCCCTTTAATGTTCTGTTTTTGTCTATATCTTTTATTGCACCCCCATTTGGAGGAATAATAATACTTGAATATACACATCTATGCAATACAAAATTGTCTTTATGAAAGATGTTAATTTTTTCATCTTAAATGTCTTGCATCTAGCTCAATCAGTTTCTTAGAAAATGGAAGAAGGAAATGATGTTTGAGAGAACCTTGCTGTTCTTTTTTCTAATTATGACAGTTGACAATGGTCACAAATTTGGGTTTTCCATGTTAGATATATAGATCAGTCTAGATGGTGGGCTGTTCAGCATGCAATTTGTCAATTATTTGCTCTTCACATATTTTTCTTATGCATCCTGGGATCCTGTTTTACCTGGATATCATTAAGATTGTGATCTCCTGTATTATAATTTTACAGTATCTTACACAATTAATAGATGCATACATATATGCAAGGAATGATTAGCTTCCTATCTCAATACTCATAGTCAATACACTTCTATAGGTCAATCAAATGACTGCACAAGCATATGCATGTGATAACTATGCACATATGTAAATAACACATGTGGCTGTGCTAGTGTTTCACTGCAACTAACAATTATAACCAACTCAGTATCAAAGAAAAGAAATTAATATTAAGTGCATCATTATCAATTTTGATCCCAACTTGGTGCTGCTATTGCAGCTGCTATTTCAGCCATTTGATATGAATGGTTAAGAGCACTGGCCACTAGCAAAAATCTGTTTAAATTGTTCATTGTGATTCTGATGTGGCCTTCTAAAGGCTTATTACTGACTGTGCTTGAAGATGATGCCAGGAATTTTAAAACAGCTGATTCTAATTTTGTCCATTTCTCTGAAATGTTTCAGTTTGTGTTCCTTTTTTCTAACACATCTTAATGAGACAAGTATGGTTTGGTACAATAGTCTCTGAATGTGGACTAAGGGCCAGATTTTCTGGATAGAATGATAGCTCTAATACTAGAGGTAGAGCTCTGAGAGGGTGGCATAATGGACAAATGTACAGTCTCTTAATCTATGAGAATTATCTTATGGGGTGGGGAATAAAAAAATTAAAGTATATGTGTAGTTAAGATTGAATAAAACTCTTGAACAGGTAGGGGAAAACCATGAAAAGAATGGATCTCTAGAAAGAAGAAGAAGTAACACAGATAACAGGCTTGGTTTTTTTCTTAGTAAAATTCTTTGAAACTACTTTTATGTAGGACACATAAAATGTTCAGTCTAGGTTCCAAGGACGAAGGAGTACTATATTTTATTCTCAGAAAAACAAACTAGTAGCATTGAACACTGAACATCTTCAAACTGCCTGTTTGGGAATGTATCATCCTTGTGTTTGACTGGTACCCCTAGGAATACAGTAAGAGTTCACTCTCTGAATTTATCTGGCCCTACAAGAATGAGTGTAAAAGTATATATCTTTACAGGACCAATTTTCAGTGCTAGTTGTGGTGATCTACCTTTCCTTATGTCTACTTGAAGATCACTTCTCTTGTACTTGCCTGCTCTTTACTTGCTGGCTGCTTGGCTGTCAGAATTATAAAATCTTGAAAGGGTGTTCTGCATAACAACCATTATCTCAATTGATTAAGACTTGAGCTTTCTGTAGAAGTTCTAGGAATTCTTTTAATTGTTTTGAAACACTTTTCCCTAATGATAATAAAGCTGTTTCCTCTTTTTTTTTTTCTGGTATGTTTCTACTTCTGAAATGGGATGCAATCCCACAGCATGAATTACCAAGACCCAAGGACCAGGTTGCTATTGAGAAGCCAGATTTTTTTTGTAATACAAGTGGTTAAAGTATTTACATAAACTTGCAGAAGTATCTTTGGAGTCTTCCCTCACCCTCATAGTAACTTGACACCTTTTGGAGTTTGTCAGTGTAGACCCCAAATTTCTTAAGTTTCTGGTTTAAGTTCAAGTCAAGAAGTTTTGAGGGATTGTTCTGGAAACAAATGAGTAGACCATCAAATGGAATGGTGAAAAAGCTGGAATTTCTGTTGTAATAGAGCAACAGAATTAAAAGAACTACTATTCACTGTTCTAAAGAGCCTATACAAGAAGGGAGAAAGCAAAATTTCAATATAGAGAACTATGAAATATGTTTCAGTTCTAAGTATGTTCTAGTTTTGACTTAGAAAGCTATATAAATGTAAAGGTAATACTTTTTGAAATTAGCAGATAGGTGTGCTTTTTTGCAGCTTTTTGATTAACAGCTGAATTTAGTGGTCAAGAAATTTAGTAGCAAGGTTTTGCAGATTGCTCTATTATATGTTAGTGCTGACCTGGAATAACTCATTTTTCTATTGCTGGTCTTTTGTGGCTGGAAAATGCCAATGAGACAGAACTGTGCCAAATTACTAGGTTTTGGTATTTCCTAGGCTGGTATTTCCTTTTTTCCTGTTGGAAAAATATCCACAGAGTACTGCTTTATAATAAGATCTAGCACTTAGTGCCACAGGTGGCAAAATGTGCACCTGTTCCTTGTTAGTCAGCCAGTGTTCTGACTTGTGTTTTGCAGTGCCTGAATTAATTACTACTGCTAAGGCACACTTTCTCATTTTATCTTATGATTATTCTTTCATAAGTCTGGTGTCTAATTTGGCTTTTGACATAAATATGATGGCAGAGGTCCAACGTTCAATTAAGATGCATCTCCTGTTAACTAATGGTTGAATTCTGTGTTTTGTAGTCAGATCTTTAAAGGTTTGAGATGCTCTAGCTGCTTTGGCCAAATTCCAGTCACCACAGCTGTTTCTCTCCTTTGTCTTTAAGCCTTTGCTAAGCCTTTCTTAATTTCAAGTGCAGTTTTGCCCTTGTGATTGAAGAGGGGCAGAACATACCCCTGGCATTATAGATCCTCATGTAATTTTCAATATCTGAATCAGTGTCTATCAGCATCTTAATACCACTTTTTCCTCAGAGGTTGTTTATTAATAAAGTAACTGGTTTGTCAGCAGTTCATCTCTTTTGTAAAGAATATCAGATCTCGGATGTCATGGGAAGTACTGCCCATTGAAGAGAGGAGTTGGATGATTTGGGGTTACAGTGCTTATAAAGACTTGAGTGCATTGTACATGTGTGACTTGGTAACTGCACATACAGGAAGACTATGAAAGAGGGGAACGAGTTGTTAACTTCTGTTACTGTCTCAAATTCCTCAATATGATTATCACTCTCAGATCTTATTGGTAAAGTAACCTCAGATTCCTCTGCTGTTCTGATTGTTGCTAAGATTAAGTCTTACTGAACTTCAAAAAGATGGGAAGGTGGAGAGACACTCTGAATATTTTTGTCAAAACTCTTTTTTCTTTTTTTCCTGCTTTATTTAAACATTCTTTAAAGAGATTGTTCCTGCTTATCCTTATTTTCAGTAAGACTAGACTTCAGTTTCCTAAGTGTCTTATATGGGAACATTTCACCAGTTGGAAGTTTAAGACTTAAGCTTATAGAAGTCAAATATTTAATGCTATAGATGTACTCAAGTTTGAGTTCTGATTTACAACAAATCAATATGGTGGTCTAACATACTATATATGCAGCACTGCCACTTGGACAGATCCTTTAGCATAGTTTGTAGTTAAGGTTCATGAAGTTTCACTCGTCTTTTTAGATGACAAGTTCTTTTTCAGAAGGTTACGTGTACTAATTCTTTGGATTTTTTTGTCTTGTACCATTGCTTGTATTCTAATAAAGTGATGAGAGATTTCAGCTTAAGATATCATAACTATTCAAATGAAACCAAGTTGTATGCGGGCATACATACAATGGTGAAGTCAGTTTACCTTGTATTGGCAACTGTAGGTTCTGCTGCCAAGATTTTTCTGTGATGGTGTTAGACTTAATTAGAAAAAAACACAACACCAAACCCCACCTATTCTAGGCTTTTATACAGTTGATGGCTTCCCACATAAATTTTAGGACTACTTAATTGAAAAAAGAATCGGATCAAACTTAAGCAAACTACTGAGATGGTTTTTAGATGTTTGTGCTATCCATAACTACTCATGTAAAATCAACTATAGTTTAAGTATGCACACTTTCCTGTCTGAAATGCAGAAATCAAGAGAGGAAAATAAGTTTTTAAGTGAATAAGGAATAATATATTAAAATATATAGATAAGTCTTCTGGATGTTTTTAAATTCTAAATTTTGTGAGGATTATTTTCTGTGGAATAAAAGTCAGACATGAGGTGTTCCTTATTTCCTTAAAAAATATCTCAAGGCAACTTTTAACATGAGAAATACATGCCTTTGAAGCTGATGTAAATTAATAAGTGTGTTTTTAGATGATTTAAGTTTTTCCACTGTTTCCTGAACATCCAGATACATTAGTTATTTTGCTGGGTTAGAGAGCTACATTTCTTTCTCTCTTAAAAATCTTTCAATGCAGAACTCTGTATTTTCTGTTAAACCTTTTAATGAGGGATGAATGGATCATTTCAACTCTGTCAAGTTTTTGTTGTATGTTTTGGGTTTAAGCTTCTTTTTAGTCATTCTCTAAAATATTCTTTGATCTTTTGGTCTTCCTGATATGGAATACCTCATGTATGAAGTTGACGTTATATATGGGTTTAGACCTACGTCAAGGCCTGAAACTCTACTTCTTCAGTATGTGTCTAATAGTCCTTGTTATTTCCTTTCCAGTGATGGGTTAGCACTGGGTAACTGGAAGGAAAGGGTTATTCTTTCCCTCCCTTCCTTCAATGGACATTGTATGGCCACAGCATTTGTCTTCATGTCTTCACATAACTTCCAGTACTGTGCTCAACTTTGTGAAACTAAAACCAGCTCACAAAACGCTTTTTCTTTCTGTAACATAGGTGCTCACAACATCAGAATACACATTCCAAAAATGTCCTGTGTGACAGTGCTAGCACTGAGCCAGTTCTAAGTAAATCTTCTTCCCAGAAGTATTCTCCAACTGTGCTGTTTTCCAGTTGATTATTATTTCCAGTCAGGTCAACCACAGACCTTCCTAGGTAGAAAATGCAGGGTTTTGACCTTACACTTTAATGACTGGATACTACTGGGAAGCAGAATTATCTAATAAAATGCATTTGTGTCTATTGTGTTTTAACATCTATCAGAAATGCTTCTTTGTTTTGTACTTGTGTGTAACTTATCTATTACATGCTCTTTTGCTTAAAAGTTGCTATGAAACTTCTGAGAATAATTTTACTCTGTTTTTTTTTCTTCTTTCTTTAACTTAATCACTTAGACATAGATCTGAAATTTCAAAAGCTGCCCAAGCATTCTGAATGCCCAATTTCCATTAATTTTAAATCGCTTGAGCAGCTTTGAAAAACTTAGCATAAAGGCTAAGTCACCCTAGGATGACGTTCCAACTCTGCTGAAGTTGATGGTAAAATCTACATTGGCTTGAGTGGGACTAGGGAGTTCCCTGTATGTGGTGGTGGGGATAAGGGTCTAAACTAGTTGGAAGCCCATTCATTTGACAAAAATGATGAAGCACACCCTTAATATTAAGGGACAGAGTATCTGCTCATTTTAATGAGGCTAATGTCATACTTTAAAGGTAAATAATTCACTACTTTCACAGAATGAGAGACTTAAAGGAAGTTTTGGTCTCATTACGTTGGGAAAATTTGCTTAGATTAAGAGGAACAGTGCTGAAATTGCATGAAGCAAAGAGGACTTGAAATTCCTCTTTTATATCTGGGGGCTTTTTTTTTTCTCTGAACATAATTTTTAAAAGGAAAGGTCAAATAATCTCTGAAGTAGATGTCTGTCTTAAGCTAGGTAGGTAGTGAGTATGGAGAGCATAACATTTCTGCAAACTTTCAGAGAGAAAATCCCATGAAAATTCGATCATAATTTAATATGGGTTGTCTTTTCAGTTGGTAGTATTTTGGCTTACATGAATGTACTGCCTTTCAAAAAGTTTAGGAGGCATAACTGAAATTGCTTTTGAAAGGAAGTAAACTATATAAATAAACTCAAATAAATGGCACTTTTAGTAACTCCAGTGTGTCTGGTATTGTTGAGTAGCAATTTCTGACAAGTATGCATATGCTTTCTTAATATGCCTTCCCTAGATCTAAGAGCCACTGAATTTCACTATTTTCTGAAGTGTTAAATAGTAAAATCCTTTATTGGATTTCTTCTCTTTTTAAGGAATATCTATTTCTTTGGAATGTATGTATGTAAAGATAGTTATTTTTTTATTACTCTTTTTTTTTTTTTTTTGACTTCTGTAGCTCAGGTTCATTGAAAAGCTGAATAGAAATAATGTTAACCTGTCCTTGACTCTTACGATCTTTTCTAGACCTGTTTTCAATGTCTTGATATTTTTAAGAAATAATAATGAAACATGCCCTCCCAGCCTGCCACAGCTAACACAAAACAAAACCAAAAGGACCACACATGCAAAATTAAACCTTCAGTTGTGAGGCTTATTGAAGCATAATTCTGTAAAATGAAAGAAAACTAATGGTTAAACTATCCATTACTAATCTGAGGAAAAAACCCTAGAATGAAAATGGGACTAATGAAGACACTACTTTAAAAAGATCACAGCCTCAATTAGACTATTTCATTTACACTCTAATTTTTGTTTGCTCTGCAGATATTACAAAAATCCTTTAAAAAAGCAACCCCACCATAATCCTAATTTCTGTTATATCTTTATATATTAGGATATAATATTGACAGTGTTTTCATGTACCTACCTCTTTACATTTGCATTTTTAGAGCTTGACTTCTATGCCATGCTGCCGCTAATTTGTAATAGTTCTGCAACAAACAGCAACTGATTACTAAATAACAGTATTTTTCTACCAGCCTTCTTGTTTTTAATGTTCATGTAATTGATAGTAGTGATTAGTAAATATTATTTTTTTTCTGTTTTAGTATAATGGCCTGGTTAGAAATTTAAAATGTGCATTGGGAAAACTAGTTAGTTCAGTTTCATTCAAGAAGTAATTAAAAGCATTGTTAAAAAAATATTATCTGTGTTAAACCCATCCTCAAAACTTGTTTACTTTTATTGTATTGGAAAGCTAATTAAAATGAGGAAATACTTGAAGTGCTATAGCTTTTGCTGTTTTTAAAATGAAATCAATGAAATCTGAGTGTGTTTTTATGCCTTCATGATTCAGAGCCAAAAATGATAAAAGAAAACTCTAGAACAACTTTTTTTGTAAGCATCTGCTAGGAAAGTGCTAGCTCAAATCTTCTATTTAAAGATGTCAATATCTGTTTTGTTTCAGCTTGCAGTTCAAAGTTGAAAATGTTGCTTCAAACTTTTTCCAGATAAATGTGAGACATTAAGACAAGATAAGGAGTACTGAAATTGTGAGGAACAATGTCTAAAATAATGAAGTTTCAGGTTTTGGGAGTTTTCTCCTTTCCTGTGGTTTTTCCTCCATCCTTTTTCTTTTAGTTTATTTTTATGAACTATCAGTAAAATACATGGAAATGTCCAACTTTTTAAGTGCTTGAGGTGTTGGAAGGTGCTCTCTAACCTGCAGATTTTGATATCACTTGCAGCAGTTCTATGGCTGTCAAATTCATTCTTTTTCTACAACAAAGTAGAAACCAGGTGGTTTAGAGCTTAGTATAATTATACCCAGAGTATTAATCCTGCATGAAATCTTGGCTTCACAAGCATGAAGTCCATACACCTCTGACTTCTAGGAGTGTAGATTTAATTCTGGTACCTGTTTGTAAACTAGGTTGTTAGGGTTTTGTTTGTTTGTTTTTGTCTGGGGGAGGAGTGTGTCCCTAATTCTGCTCTAGTAACAAAATGGTGCTCTTTTAAGTCTTTGATTTATCACAGAATTTTTCCCTTTACCCTTGACCTTCTTCCTCAGTTTAGCTTATGAATGAGGATGCTATGGATAAATACAAAGAATAAAACATTTTCTTAAAAATGACAGGTATCTAGTTTTGTATTGAAGAGTTTTAGAACTGAATGCAGTCTGAAAACCATTGAAGTTCAGATGGCTATTTCAAATTTGATGGATCAAGACTGAAGGAGAAAGTATTCCTTCATGACACTAGCAACGTCATTAGTCTGTGTGCCAAATATTACTTAAATTTCTTACTAATTGTTTTAATTAAAGTAAAATGTAACATAATAATTACAAATAAGTGTGTGTGGTGACTTCATCATCTTTGTATTTTAGATTTCAACAGAACTTTTCATCTTGTTGGGTTTCTTGCAAATCTGTTATTACTTCTGAATGCAATACTGAATCTTTGAATGTGTTCCCTGCTGTGGAATTAGTTCAGTCAATGCCTTATCATTTGTTAGACAGTAGGTTCATTATACTTTAAAAATGTAATAACATCTTGAATTTCTTTATTAGAAAATTGTAAGTGTGCATTTAATTCTTAGTGAAGTTAAATGTATGACCAAATGGAATGTTTACATGTTTTATGCTGATTTAATTGAGCATAGTCATGCCCGTGATTCTACATGTGTTTTGCACTGAATTTTAAATACTTCAGAATTATGTTGGTGGTGAATTTGAGCACTGTTGCTGAGGTTACTTAGAACTGATCTCAAACCACTAAATCAGAGACCCAAACCAAGCTTCTCACTGCACTGCAAAATAACTTTTTCTTTGTCAAACTGAACTTTAACTGTGTCTTTAGATTAAGCAATGTTTACATTTACCCTCTTTCTGGCACATGCTTTTGGTTTACCTGAAGTTTTGTGACAGAAGACTGAAAAGGCAAGGAACTTTTTGCATGAAAAGGCAGACGTTAATCTCGGTTAATAGGAGAAAACATAGTACACACTGGATGCAATTATCCCATTTCAAAAGTACAGTGATGAACATGCAGAAGTTAGAGTAATAGGCTACTCTTCCAGCTTATGGAATACATCAGGTATCCCTACAATAGTTCTTTCCTATCTTTAAGTGTTAAACCCTTTAGAGGGGAGCTGTGATCTTGAGATACAGTGATTCACATTTCATGAGTAGCCTTCATTCTAAATGTACATCTATTTGCTTCTTAAGACCATAAGCTGTCTGGAGAAAAGACCTCATTTTTCAAAGTATTTGTCATTGCTTAAAAGGCTGAGGTTGTAATTTGGCATTGTAACATCTCCCTAACTGGAGTCAGTGAGCTTATATGGAAAGACTTTTTGGGTAACAAGTCTAGATCTCTTCTGTCATAGAAATTGAAGTTGTGTTAATGAAACTTACCTTCCTGCTTAATGTAAACCAGCATGTTTTGACAGTTTCTCTTGCTGTTCTAGATCCTCCCTCCTAGGACAGTTAGAAGTCACCTTCCAATTTCTAAACTCAATTTACTACTTTCCAGTTCCTACATGCTTTTCCCAGTTACAGGACTTTCTACTTCCTAAATTTTATTTTTCTAAGGAATTTAAAGAGGCCAAGTCTTTCAGTCTTTAGTTTATTGTTTTGAAATCTTTTAGACTTATGTTGTAAAATATCTGTGTTTCTTTTATTATCTACTAACCTTTTTGGATAAGTTTCAAACATGACACACAGACTTCTTCAGAGCTCTTGCTACTTTTTGTTTAATAACATGTCTTTGTAATATGTATACTTAGTCCTGTTTCAGGAAATTTATTAACAAAATTTAGTTTTCCATAGTAACTATCTAGAAAGATAGCCTGCTGGACTAGTTAAAAACAAAACCCAAAAGCTTATCCCTTTAGATCTGAGACCAAACTGCAAACAGTTTTTCTTTTCCCCCTTGTTCATGATTTGTATTGGTAACCTGGATTCCTTTTGCACTCCTCTCATGATGATTTAATTATTATCTTGGTAACTATTCCATAGTATGTGACTTTTGAAATTTCACTACACAAATGCATCATTAGCCTTGCATTTACATATCTGATATTGACTGGTTTGCTGTCCCCTCTGAGAAGTGCTTGCTGCTCATTTCTGGCCACTGCTATACATTTTTCTTTTTAGTTTTTCTTTATGGTGATTCACATACTAGATTATTCTGTATGTGATGAGTACATGATGTGCCAAATACCAGCAGATTAAATAATTTGCTATCCTAAATACTTTGTGTCCTGCTGAGAATCTGTTCTTGATAGGGTGTTTGTAAGAATGGACTTACGTTCTTTTGGAAATCTGTGAATAAGTATTTTTGGACAGAGGCCAGTAGGCTTTTGGGTTGTTTGAAAGTGATGGAGGTAAGGACATGTGAGAGAAAGAAAGAACAAGGAGCAGTAAATTACACGTAAGCTGTTGGAAGGCTGATGGAAGACGATAAGGATGGAGGAAAGGAAGAAGATAATGGGATTTAAGAAATGGGAAGAAAAGCAGAAAAAATGCATGGCGAAAAATTACTAGAAATACGCAATGTAAAGATAGAGTCCATCACTGTTTTTCTTCTTAACTTTAAAATATTTAGGACTACTATTCTTGGTGTAGCATCTAAAAATATTTTTGTACTTTCTTTTTTTTGTGACAGCTTATCTGGCAGAAAGGTGTAACACTGCTTTTCAGTGCCATTTCTCTATTTTTTTACCCAGGAAAAAAATGCTTGTAAGTGGCCTAAAATGCCTCTTTAAAAAGTACAAGGATTAAAAGACCAAAGAGGTGAAAAAAAAAGGTGCAAATCCTCACTTCTATATATCCTGGTTTCAGCTCGGAAAGAGTTAAGTGTCTTCCTACTAGCTGGTACAGTGCTGTGTTTTGAGTTCAGTATGAGAAGAATGTTGATAACACTCT
>JANZLQ010000007.1:18355511-18383147 GCA_026212715.1 Elanus axillaris | reverse complement strand
AACTGGCCAGCGAGGTATTCCATACCATGGGATGTCACATTCAGGAAATAACTGGGTGGTGGGGGAGTTGGGATCGCCGCTCGGGGACTAACTGGGTGTCGATGGTCGGGTGGTGAGCAATTACTCTGTGCATCATTTGTATATTCCAATCCTTTTACTATTACTGTTGTCATTTTATAAGTGTTGTTATAATTACTTTTCTTCTTTTCTGTTCTATGAAACTGTTCTTTTCTCAACCCATGAGTTTTACTTCTTTTCCCGATTTTCTCCCCCACCCCACTTGGGTTGGGGCAGGAGGGGTGAGCAGCTGCGTGGTGTTTAGTTGCTCGCTGGCATTAAACCACGACACTATAATATGCAAGTCATTCAGAATCTACACACAAACCCTAAAGTTTGGAATAGAAGAATTGGATTTGCTTGTTGGAAGTTTAGATTGAATTCAAATTATGCCATCCATCACATGTGTTGAAGGTTATATTCCTCTATTGATGCGTACGAATAGCTTGCTCAATGACAGTCATGTCCTGAAAACAGTTGTTTTGTAGAGAATAGCTCCTATCCAAGGGGGGATTTTTATTTTTATTGTTTTTTAACCAAATAGAGAAATACAGTTTAATGTAATCACACCTGATATGTGGTTTGCCATTAAGTTTTTTGCAGTACATACCTGGAAGTGTATGTTCTTATAAAGCAGCCATGGTAGCTCAGAAAAACTTAAATTCATCTTTTTTCTACTCTATCTGGAATTTAGAAAATATTTATGTTAAAGTCTGTAGTATTTCCTCTTTTATGCTTGCTTCTGCCCTGTAGAATAAACATATTGTCAACAGGCAGCGATATCACAAACAGGAAAAATTATTGCAGGAATGTGTTTCTTTCACTGCTACTTCTGCATGGCACAGAAATAATTGTACAGGTTCCTTTCCAGTTTGTCCGCTATTTTTCAGAGCAGTAAAGGACTTCGACAACTACCTCCTTCATGCCTCTGCAGAATGCCTAGCAACAGATGTTTTGAAATACCACGGTGCTACATGAGGCTGCTAAGTTAGGATATGTCTGCAGAAAGGCAGCAATCCACTACGGTGAGCAACGCACGCTGTAGCCTCATCACCGGCAACGTCATAAGCGTCTAAGGGCATACACGTTTTGGTGAATCATGTAAACTCTCAAGTAGGGACTCCTTCAGAATTAACCTATAAATGCACTTTCCTTGTCACTTATAATGCGTGGCAAGCGAAGAACCCCTTTGGGCTCGCTGAAACGAGCCAGGCGAGTTAAAATAATGAGGTGTGCTAATACAATACAGTCGGAGCGCGGTTCCCCACGCCGAAGGTTTCGCCCCTTCTCGCCGGGTGTACCTCCGTGCCCTTTGTGTGCGGCAGAAGCAGGGGAGTCCCGCCGGGGCCAGGCAGGGGCTGCCGCCGCTTCGCCAGAAGGTGGTAGCAGCGCTCCGTGCTTCTGCCGCGCAGCGGGGGCCTCCGGCGGCCCCCCCCCGCTACACGCCCGCATTCATCCACGCTGTCTTCGTACTTCTCTAGTACGTTGCATATTTAAATATAGAAAAGATTTTTTTCTGGAAGTTCAGGGTTCGTGTCGGGTTTTTTTTTAAAGCTTTAGAAATGGATTTTTTTTCTTAATTTTTGTTGCTTTCCAAGCTGATCTGCAGGGATTTTGCTCTTGATTCAGTACCGAAACAATGAATACAGCATGCACGCAAAATAAATTTAGAAAATGCAAAGCCACAGTTCAACAGTAAAAGTAGTCCTGGAGGACCTGCTGTTTGGATTTAGGCTCCAAAGAGGCGTTACCCTATTGTGCCAGCGAAAAAGCAAAGTGAATTGCTTCTAAGAACGTGTCACGCACACGCTACACAGTATTGCTTTGAGCCTTGGGAGCTATGTGCGGGCGACTCCAGGACTGTGCCAAAGCCTGGCGAGGCTGGAACAAAGGACCTTGCTCTGGGACGGAATAAATAGTGTGGTGTCCCTGAGGCTGTGACACTGAGAAGGCTGAGCTTATTGCTCAGCCCCCAAACTTTAAGGTGGTGAGGCTGCTTTCTGGTTTGATTCCTACCATCTGATTCAAGCAGCAGCAGTGGTTGTAGCCAACTGTCAGTCCTGACAGCATCATATTTTGGAGTAGTAGGTGGCCTTCCTGGTGGGACAAGCTGCTGCAGAGAAAATGTTTGTTTTCCTTCTGTTTACTTAAACCTCACAAATCTGATAATAAACCTGGTATTTTCTGATGTGGAAGGATTACAAGGAGAATTATTTTTGTTATGAGGAAGCAATACTAAGGTGAACAGTATGCATGAAGCCTGCCAACTGATATTTCAAGAGAAGAAAAAAAATAAACATAAGGTTTAGAACAGGCAAATCAACACTAGCTCAATAAAATCAACACCTCTTCTAGTATGAGGTCATCTCTATACCTAAGAATAAGAGAGGAGCAAATTCAAAGCCAGTTACCATGACTGAGGATTATCTAAGGAAGCAGAGCTCTAAGTGGCCTTTTGAAATGCTGAATTTAGAAATGAAACTGTAGGGATGGTCCTCAGTTGCTATTATGAGAGCAGTTTATAGATTAAAAAAACTGTGTTTCAGATTCTTGTGCACTATGTACTTGGAGAATATTAGTGTGAATGATCCTTTTCCTTTAAATGGCCTCAAGTAATAGGGTTTCTCCAGACTCGTCTGGGAAGTTATCTCCAGGATGGTGAGGAGCGACAAACTGTAGGTATGGGTGGGGAAGGAGATGGCTTCCAGCCTGGAGCTGAACTAGTGTCGCTCAGATTTGCACCTGGTGTAGTTCAGCTGTGTGGAAGTTGTCGTGGGCCATTGCAATGATGATGGAAGACACTGGCTTTTTAAAAATGGTGGTGCTGGCATGGTAGCAGACTTCAGGACACTGGGTTTCTGTTGAGAAGAAGCTATAGACTGTCTTCTGCTTCCCTGCTAGAAACTCAGCACCACTAGCCTTTCATCACAGAACCTTATAGCAAAGAACTGAATTCCTGTATCTGCGCAGCCAGAGGGCAACTGCAGTGCAGCACTGCACTCCAGAATGAGTAATGCCAGTTCAGTTGCAAGACTGGCCTAATACTGTATTAAACAAAAGACTCTTGACAGCCTGATTTGCAAGGATTTTTTTTTTTTCTCTATTGCTATTCAATATTACAAGTTTTCATATGTCTTGAAATTTAGACTAGGTGCTTAATATATATGGGATTGCATCTGCATGTACACCTTACCACCCACAAATAATGAATTAAATAACTGATCAGTCTGTAAATGCTGTGTTCTATACTGTACTACTGCAATAGCTTCAAATGGCACTTTTTACCTCTGTGGCTAAAAATGAAAAATATCCCCAGTTTTGAACTTTTAAATACAGTAAGAGTAACAGCCATGAGGACATACACACCTTGACCTCTTTGAAACATAAAATCACTTATTTTTTTCCCTGGAGTCTTTATTCTCTTAAGCTATGAATTGATCTGTTGCACTGAAATAAATAAATGCTCCAGCAGCTGTTGAAGCATACACCAGATTTTCATAGTTTTTCCTCTCTTCTCCCCATTTTACTGTTCCCTTGCAGCATAATTTCAATAGAACCAGAATCTCAGGTCTTCTGCCTAAGGGGGCAGTCCGCAAAACAGTTGAAAGAGCAAAGCAGAGCTAGGCTGTCTTGCATTACATTTCTAAATCGTGTTTTTCCAATAAAGTTTCTAGTCTCTACTGCTTATTGAATCAGTCTTGCCTACTCAGCACCCCCTACTACTTTCCAGAATTTAAAGATTAAATGAGTTCTATCTAGATCTCCATGCTGTGTGTAAATAGATGTAATACATTGTAAACAGAGGAGGCAGGTGGTGAGGAAACCTATTTGATAACAGTAATTGTAGCTATCTTCTTTTACTACTAATGACTTTAAGACAGACTTTTTTGTTTCATGTTTGTCACCTGTCAAAGTTAGAATGGGAAATCAGATCAAGGCAAACTCCCGATGCATACAAATTGATAGGTATCAATTAAACTTCAAAATTTTTATGAAAAAGTGTCTTCAAAGGAACTCAGGCTTTTCTTCTTCCTCTTCTTCCCCAGTGCCGCTGAATGCTCCTCTGAATGCATCCTCTGAGGAGGCAATTCTTTTCTGAAGCTGTGCAGTCAGTTTTCCTCTAGATGGTGGGACCACTCTAGGCTTCACAGTAGTACCTATGCTGGCCCCTTGTTCCCCAAGGTGGTACTGCCAATTTAGGGGCTGGGACAACTTTATACATGGTGAATAACTGGGGAAGGGGTAGGTGAGAAATGGCTTATGAGCAGTTTATATGGAGTATTTGGTGATATATCTACTGCTCTGACATTTTTCTGTATCTCTAAACTACTCTTGAGTGATGTTGTTTGCCATGGAAGAATATACTGAAAATATATATTTATGTATCCAGCTTCTCTCTTACATGTTCACAGAGCATGAAAGACAAATTACATGTGAAATAGAAATTAAATCTCTACTCTAACCTTTGTCTATTACTTTGTTTAAAGAAGACTAGGCTACATCAAGGTATTCTAGCAATCAGTGGTGTATTTGTCATGAGCGAAAGCAGCAATGGTTGCATGTTGTTGGCATATTGAGTCGTCCCACTACTGTTTGCTTATCTTGTCATACAGTAACAATTCCACACAAGCAGGATTGGTACCACTGCACTGATACCACCCCTTCCTTTTTTACCATAATAGCTGCTTTCTCCTGTCTTATGTAGAGAGAATTAACCTGCTTAGGTAACCCAGGAATTCTGTCATGAAAGGGGATTTAAACCTTTTGGCATTCAGCACCAGTTAAAGGATTTAACTAAGAAACTAGTCTTGTTCGCTTCTGTTTCATGTGGGGTTATTCTGTATATGTAAAATGCTGACAAAGAGTATCTTCTCCTTTTGAGGTGGTCTCAGAATTATCAAAAATGAAGGAAACTACTCAATACAGTAAATTGGGAGGCTTGGTTCAGGGTGGCACGTACAGTAGTATCCCTATTTTATAACTATAGGTGTCTTGGTTACCATTGAAGGAGGCTTCTTTAAACTTTTGGAGTGATTTGTAGTAACACTATTTGTAATAGCATTACTGCAGGCTGTACCTAAAATGATTGCCATCAGTCTGTTTTGAAAAACAAAATAGATGAAATTAAGAAATTCAGTAAAGCAATCTGTGAAAGTGGCACAGGAAAGCCAAAGTGATTTTGCTAATGTGCTATTAATAGGCATGAAAAGCTCTGAGATGATTCAAATGTTATCCAGGAATTTGAACTCTGATTATGCTCATGTATCTGTATGATATTTGGACCAAATTACTAACTCATTTGTAGCTGGTACTTTACTGTCCTTACTGTCCTAACTCTCCTGATGATAGGGCCAGGAGTAATGTTCTGCTTGTTTCTGTTTAGCATGAGTTTAGAAGGCAGGCTGTGTGATAAACATTTTCCTCAGAGATAAGTAGTTGAAAAATTTAGTTTTCCCTTTCCTGACGCTGAGAAGTCTATAAAGTATAGTAGTACTTAGGTCTGCATAATTTATAGCTCAGCATATTCCTAAAAGCTTTCTTGATGCTCAAATTTATAGATATTTCCTGACAGTACAAACTGAAAACTATTCTTCCAGTTTCAATCTAAACCCCCTCCTGGTATCCTAAACAACAAAATCATGGCTTTATGAAGCCAATTTTCCACCCCAACACAGAAAGAAATATCTATTACTTCCGTAATATAACAGTGGCAGAAGCACTGTTTCTGAAGCTTTTGTTGCAGTGGCTTGCAAGTGTGATGTAGTTGACAAGTAAAATATATAATTAAAGAACAGCATTAATACTGTTTGATTCTGTGAATTGATTAATGCAAGGATGATGATGATGAAGAAGATAAGCCTATGTAAAGAAGAAACTTTCAGAGCTTTCATATCCATTGTTCAGATAATAATATTCTCAGTATTTACTTTGTTTCTTATCAAGTAGATTAATGTTTAGCTTGTTTAAAAATGGTTTCTTTTGTTATGAGGTCCTGAATAAAATCTGAAAGTAATCTGAAGATAGTAGTAAACAGTCATAAAGAAAACTTGCTAAGACCTCAAAGATGGATGTACACAGAGCACTATCTTTGGCAGGTCCCTGGAAAGTAAGACCTCTATTATTATTATTTTTTTTTATTTAATACTTGAGGTTGTGTTATGAGAATCCTTTCTGAAATTCCTATTCTTCAAACTCATAATGAAATATCATAGAAATAGATAGCCGTGAAATGTTTCTTATCAAATTCTTTTGTACATCTTTTAAATGCTTACAAATAACGTCTCTGAGACTCTCATTTAAATGGTACCATATAATATACAGTAATTTTTTTAGTCTTATGATGCATTTTATTTATTATAAGAAGCCAGTAAAAATACTCTGTTAGACATATAGAAACTTTGACTCGAACCCTAAATTCATTGGAGAAAGAGGAATATGCTGCTTTCCCTGGAAAGAACAGATGCGTTTAAGCTTAGAAAGGCAATTACACTGAGAAACTTGCAGAACATAAGGACTTATTCAAACCAGTTTCAATTTCTGTTATTCAAAAATGAGTTATCTCTGAAAATTTACTGATTACAGCAGTTAAATGCATACAGGCATAGGCATTCCACATGTAAATACTAGGACAGTGGAACAGTGAGCACTACTATGTTGGATACTCATGAACTGAGTATGTTACTATAATGGCTGTACAAGGATAGCAGATGAGTAAGCTAACTAATATGTCATCAAGTTATGCTCAGAAAGAGGTGTACCTTATTGAAGTTGTAGAAGAATGCAATGTTCCTGAGTCTTTCACTTGCATAATACAGCTTAAAAATAGAACCAAGTATTGAAAAGCAACGTCAGTATTTCCATTTACCTATAAAATAAAAGTTAGGAGGGTGAAAAAAATTAATGGCATACTGAAACCATTCAAGTTGTGCTAATATTTACACAGAAAGCTGCTGTTGTAACAAAACAAACAAGCAAAATATGGTTTACCTTACAGTTAAGTCACTAAAGCTTGTAACAATGTTTTACTAAAATGTAATTCAAGAATGGCTCTGGATTATTTTTAATTTATGGATTTTTTTTTAAATTTCTTTCCAGAAATGAAAGAAAGCTTACGTGGTCTGCTAAAAAGAGCTGTATCAAGCCAAAGTTCATATTCAGTACAGCTGAAGGAGTGCATAAGGAGGGGAGAAACTTCACTAGTTTTTAACTCTTCTGTCTGAACAGGTGTTTAATAAAATGCCATGGGAAGAAAAGCAAAGATGAAATGTGCTTATGTTAGTTTAAGAGGACAAAATGAATTAGGGGAATAGCCTTCTTGTAGAAATGTTTTCAGAGGGGTCATTCTAGTTCCAATCACTGAGCCCCCTGAGTATGTTTTGCATTTTGGAAAACTAAAAAAAAAAAAAGGAAAAAAAAAAAAGAAGGGAATGGGCTCAAGCATTTAAAGTGGTGTTAATGAAAAAAAATTACAAGTTGTTTGGGCTGTGAATTTCAGTAGCTTAAAGGACAAACACGCTTCATGGATCTTTTGAACAATTGACTATTATTCTCTTAGCCAATGGTTAATAAATCAACTTTCATATGAACATTTTGGCTGCTAGCAGAGTATTCATTTTTGAACAGCATTAGCAGGCTTTATTTCTAACCGATCTGTTTAGAAATGACCCATTGTAGACAGAGTACCATACCAATGTTGTTGGCTATGAACATGCAAAGAGCCTTGCAAGTGTAAGGCAGTAACGACATCTTTAGAAGTCACAACCTTACATGATAAAGTGAGTTGTAATTTTATTTCTTCAGCTGACTATTACGTAAAGGCAAAGAGGTTCCAAACTGGGTCTGAAAACTGTATATCCAGCCACCTTTGCAGCTTGCAAAAGAGACTGTATCAGGAATGACAGAAAGTCTTTCCCAAAGTTTTCAGGAGCCTCGTACTTAACCAAAATATCTGAGACTATCTTTTCTTGCTTTGCTTATCACGTCAGTAGCTCACCACCAGGCTGGGGGTGACATGGAGGAGCTTTGTCCTGCTGACACTTTTATTCACTGTACTTATGTCTCTCTTAAATGCCAGCTGAATGTCACTGCTGCTTACCAGCCAAGCCAGCAGAATAAGAGAAAACCTGTCCCCAAGATGTAGCAGGAAGTGCAGACAGCTCATTGGGGAGCTGCAAGGCTCTAAAACACAGCATGATTGACACCTTGTCACTGGTCGTGTTGTGCGTGCCTTTACTACCAACAGTTACAAGATGTGCTGAGTTTACTTACTGATGATACACAAAACTGCAGTTCAGTGAGCTTGATCAGACCTTGTGTGAGTTTTTGCACACCTGTGTTTTACAATTTCATTCAGGTAGGACTTTCCTTCCTGTTTTCTCCTCCACCCTGACCCCGATCTGTCAGACTCTTTAAGAGCTTCAAACTGTTTTGTAGATCCAATTTCTTACATGGAGTCAGAGGCTTCATTGCATGCTAGGGATGGTTGACACTTGTTCTGTTGTTCTTCCAAGCTGAAGTTATTTTACTGCCCTAATTCAGTTCAACTTGTCACTGAGCTAGGTTATGTTCAGGTTACACAATCTTCTTCATTCCAAGGAGCTTTTTCTCAATTTCTTGCTTGGCAAATATCTGTCTGGGTTGCTTTGGGGCCTACAGTAATGACTCTGAACATGAGGACGTAGTACCAGTGGGTGGGACAACACCTGGGTCCCAGCCTTGCTCCAGCATTCAAAGTCTTTGCCAAAAGTAGGACAGTATCAGTAGGACAGATGGGACAACCTACAGCCTTCACCCTGTGCTGTTGGAGGGAAGTGGGGTGGGGGGCGATGTGAGAAATAGTCACGCTCTGTGTGAAGAGGCAGAGCCCAAGAAAGTTCAGTGCCGTGACCTCACCTGGCAGGAGCAAATGATCATTGAAACAAGGTCCTTTTTGAGGAAGGCACATGGTTTCCAGTGGATCCGAAGAAGATAAGAAGTAATGCTTTCAGTCAATGAAATTGAATGTATTTTGGAGGATGGAAATATGTGGGAAGCGTCTAATGCTTTTTAGACCTCCTAAGTTCACAGTATTTTAATAAAATTGAGTAAACATAAACTCATTTATTTATTAAAATATAGGTAATTGATTTAAAATGAAAAGCTTTTTTCAGTTTGATATACAATAACACTGTAAAGGCAATGAGAAAAGAATGTGAAAATTATCCAGTCCTAGTTTAAAGACTTTTGTTCTTACCTATCCTCTGAGAAAAGGCAGAAAAACATGACGTAAAAGCTGCCTATCTTTTGGATGGATAAAACAAATTCCTACAAAGTGATTGTTAGTTTCTGTTCAATAGACACAGCTGTTAATTGTGTTACCTGATTAAAAAATACAGAAGTGCAGTTACCAAGTCCTTCTATACATATTTTTCTGTATAGTATCTGTTGTTACTGCTATCACAGAAGAGTTGCTGACATGGCAGTTGTGGACTTACAGGGTAACATTTTTGTGTCCTTCTGAGATATAGTTTGATTTCTGCAGTCTTCTTTCCTCAAACCCAACAAACATGAAAATAATTTTCCTTATTTATCATGTTTAGAATGTCATACCCTTCTACTTTTCCAGGAATTACAAGGAAAATACTAGGGAAAATATTCTGCTTTTTCTTTAGATTTTGACATTGGTGTGGTGGGATTTTTGTTTGTTTGTTTTACTCTGAAGTTCTGATACTCAGTTAATGATTTCTATGTATAGGATGTACCAAAATCTAAATATGAATTGAATTTATATACCCATTGCAAGGGAAAACTTAATTGATGCTGTAAAAAATATGCTACTGTAGTCATACTGAAAGCAAACTGAAGATGTTTTTTTTTTCCCCCATCGTTAATATTTTAGTTCACTTTGGTTACTTTCTTCTGGACTTTGGAACTGCATGAGGTGCTTTAAACAGTTCTCCAAATCTTCTGAAAATTAATTCTAAGGACTAAACTGTGCATTTATAATGAGGGATGCCTTGTCTAATAATCTTACTGAAACAAAATCTGGTTCTTGCCTTTCTACAACCTTCAGAGTCCTGTTGGTTTTGCTGTCAGCTGAAGCTATTGATGTTGATCTATGGGAGTTGTTTATTGTTAGGCTCTTGCAGGCCTTCTTCTTTGTAAACCATCTTGGCAACTTTGGGAAGAGCAGAAATGCTCAGTTTTACTGTTTCTGTTAAAAAGATGAAGCCAAAACACTTCCAGTAAAGTAGTAATGTAAATTCTAATCCATTCAAGTAGTAATGTAAATTCTAATCCATTCAAAAGGTTTATGATCTTTTGAAGTCTTTAAGAAAGTATTTCCTTGAAGGCAAGGTGGGAATTATATATTTTGAGAGGAATTAATTTCAGAGTTAATTTTTAAGTTTGTCTTTACATCTTGAAAGCCCATAGCTGAATGAATTTTTTATGTTATAGGGATGCTATAATTAAGAATATCATATAAATTATTCAACATAATCCTGGATTTAAGGAGCCTCCAATTATTAAAATAAGATGGTTTTAAGTCCTTCAGATCCCATAAAATAAGTTAGGAACACAGTAGTTCCTAGGTTATTACAAAATGGTCTGGTGGCAAATCGTCACCCACTTCATTACAATGAGTAAGATTTTACTATGTTATAATAACATGCATGCTAGAGAGAAGTAAAACATGGAACCATGAAAATGTTATGAAATCCTCTGATAAAGAAACAAACGTGGGGCTCTAAATTAGTAGTTGCCAGGTTCTTCCTGTCAGTACTGACTGGATGCCAATGTATGCCAGAGGTGCACAATGAAAACCAAACAAATTGAACTTTCCAATTTGCATTTTAATCACAGGGGAACTTGGAGGTAGTCTCACTGAAAATTATCAGTGTGCGTATGTGTATTACTATGGTGGAGAATATTGTCAGTAGTATGAAGTACAGCATCAAAAGCAAGTAATTTAACTTCCTAATTACCTGCTAAAAGTCTTGTTAAAAATGCCTCATAACAGAAAGCTAACAATGACTTTGAGTGTATGTGAAAGCTCTTTAGAAAAATTTCAAAAGTCTTCAAAGTTTTCTGTACTCTCTGTGTACTATTCCTTCCTTTTTATTAGCTTCCTCTTACTGTTTCCTTTTGGTTTTTCTTTCCTTGACAATACAGTTCTTTATGGTTTTCAGCATTTTTAGTCTTTTTCTGTATCTCTTCATTTTCTCCCCCCCTCATTATTTTGTTTGTCTTCTCTCAGCTGTTTTTAAAATTGTCTGTCTATGTATGTATTTGTGGCTAGCACTGAGCTTTTTAGAGAGCATGAGCTTACTTCTTCAGAGAACTCAGGTAATATTTTAAGCTTATTATTGATCTTATCAACTTAAACTTGTTGCTCTGAACAGTTCTAATGAAATGCCTCAAAGATCTTTTCAGGAGGCTTTTGTTTTATGAATCCCTCAATTTTGGGTCTATATTCCATTTAAATATAATAATGCATCTGTTATCAAACACCATGTTATTGACTTTTCTGAATCAGTTGCAGTTGAAAAAATAGATTATTTATTTAATGCTATTGTGAATCCGTTTCATGGTGTGAAACTTGATGTAAACTGAAGTCTTATACTATGGATTATATACAAATATTATTTCTAGGTGCCACATGCATATTTGTTTTCCTTTCATAAAAACAAGCCTTTGACAGAATGGATCAAAATGAAGTCATGCCTTCTGTGAATTATATTCTGTGAACATAATATAACTTTCTCTTAAATAAGTGTGTTATGGAATAAATGTTTGACTAGAACTAACATGAGAAAATGATATGCGTTGAAACTTTATTGGAATACTAGTTACATCAGGGCTGAATTTTAGTATTCATAGAATGCCATATACTTTCATTTGAGTGTGAACACCTTTATCTTAAGTAGTCTGCTGTACACAATATTACATTTAAATAGAAAAGCAAGTAGATTTTAATAAAGGAGCTGTTGAAAGTGTCTTCTCTGAAAATGTTGAATTTATTTTGTTATATAATCTAGTACAAATACAATTGCAAAATATTTGTTATGCAATACTTTGGCAGTGAGGAACTGTTTGTGGAAGTAGGTATCCATATTGACCAAAGATTCATATTTTGTGAGAAGCTTTGGGCAGGGCAGCGAAAAACCTGTACAATATCATACTGAGCTCTAAATCATGGTCTTTGATTAAAACTGTTAAAATGGAAACATATACTTCATTGTAATGAACATGTGATTAAATTATCACCTAGGAACTAAAGAGAAAGCTTAGCCTTTATTCTAAAAAAATAGCCATAAATCATAATAAAAAGTAAAATACTTTAAAAATTAAATTAAGCAGTATAAGAGTTATGGAATAATTGTATTAATATTTAAATATCTGATCAAGCCATGGCATTCTTGCTGACAAATTTGTGCATTCTTACACCCTCAACTAGTTTGATTTAAGACATGAGCCATAATCAGTAGTTCAGATTTTTGCAGGAATTCACTCTGGATTGTGACAAGTAATAACAGTTTCAGGAAGACCAGAGGCAAAAGAAGTGAATATAACTTGATGACTAAATTGTAGAGCCTGTGACAAGAAAGTGTATAGCCAGTGTCAGTGTGCTCAGAGTGCAACTGAAAATCATAATAGCTTTTGGTGTTAGGATGAAATACTGAAAAAACCATGCTAGGAGATTGGATGTGCTTCTTACCTACTCTGCTGCTTTAACGGTGATGCATCTTTAGGGGTAGGCATGTGATCAGCATATACTGAGCATGATAATATAGAGGTAAACCATGCAGATTCCATTGGATTGTCTTTTGCTTGATACATACATCGCCTTCAGGCTAACTGCAGTGCAGGGGTTATATTCAAGGAAATAAAGACAACAACAGAAAACTGATTATTAAATCTAGATTACTATTAGGCGAGCCTGGCAAGCTTATCAAATGGAGTGAGTGTGGGTTCTAAGACGGCAGCAGTGGAAAGACTCTCAGATACCGAGAACTTCACCATTTCACTAGCTCAGCTTGACGTGTGTTGTAAATGGAAGTCAATAGTGCCCAAGTTGTCAATTCAAATAAAAGTCACTAAAAAATCACTTGGTTTGTTACTAGAAGCTCATTACTGATAAAATATGTTGGAAGATGACAGAATATTTAATTAAAAAAATCAGCCATTGATAGCACAAACCTACAGAAAACTTTACCTGGTTTTAGAAGGATGATCTTCAGTTGTGGCAATGAATTACAGTATTCTCATTGATCGAAATCATTCCATTGAACAGTGTTGCTCTGTTTGAGGAAAGGACTGGGAAGGTTAAGGGACTTCACTCATATTTCGTGGCAGGGTACCACTGTTTAGCAGTTTATCAAGTTTGTGTTGTTGAAAGGCTCTGTAGCAATTTTGGAAGTAGTGGCAATTCAGTGAATACCTTATACCTTATTCTCTCATCCAAGCAGAAGTTCTCACTGCGAGAAGCTGCTAGGGTGGCATGACTGGATGGCGGTTTTGAGCTGGAGATCTCGGGGGCGTCTCAAGCTTCCTGATGTCCAGGATGGACTTTGCTATTTCTTATAGCTTCTGTCAGGTGAATAGGTATGTAAAGGCTTCCAGGTCTGGTGTATTTGTAGGCAGAACCATAAATGCTGTGTCCAAACGCTACACAGTATCTTGTGTGCTCTCAAGTCTGTTGTACTTTGGAAATACCAAAAATATTTTTGACAATAATTTCTGCCAAAACATGGCATCTGATGCAGCCTGGTTTTGTAAGAGCAGTTGTGGTCCAAGAGCCATAAAATTCAAGCAGCAGTCTGGAGTCTCTCATGAAAACTTTAAACAGGTACAGTATGAATGCTTTTGTATTTTCTGGGCAGTCTGTATAGTTAAAACCACTTGTCTTCTGAAAAATCCAAGTGATCTTCAAGGCAACTTTGATCAGCTGAAATAGAAAGTTCTGATTCCTTCTTTAGACATGTGCAGTAACATGTGTCTCAAAAGTTTTAGAGACTACAAGGGTTTCTGTGCCGAGATCTGACCTATTTGCTGACCTGCTGATCAGATCTCAGATCTGATTTATTGGTACCTATTGAAACATGCTTATAAAATGCTGGATATGTACCGAGGAACAGATATCACTGGGTTTTTTTTCTTGCATACATTGAATGGGATAAGCATGGAATGGAGTTGGAAATGGTGAAAATAAACACCCAAGTGATAATCTTTATTAAATAAAAGGGAGGAGGTGGCATAGGAAAAAAAGCTATGTTGTTACTTCCATGTAGTTGATTGAGTGAATATTGCAAATCTTTATAATCTGCTTTATAGAAAATTCTGTTTTAGTAATTTTTAGTAGTTTTACTGATATGACTGTGCTAACAACTTCCAGTATGAAATTGTCCACAAGTTTATTGCTTTTCTTTAAGTCTTGCTCATTTATGTTATAATTGATTAAAAATAGAAGTTGTCAGACCAGGGCATTAAAAATGAAGCTGAAACCTTAGGTTGATGTGAATATATATAATTTTTATCCCCCCCCCCTTTTTTTTCAACTTTGAGTGTAATTTGACTAGTCTAATATATTCTGATACTATAACTTGGTAGGTGTTTTCTTCATATAGTGGGAAGTTATTTGGGTCCATTTCACATCTTTTATTCGCTCCTATTATTTTGCTCTATTTAAGTCGTTTTATACTTAGTTGTTAGTCACATGCTTTGATGTAAAGGTACCCGTAAAACATAAGCTGCAATATAACTTCCACACTGTTATTTCAGTAACATTAAGTAATTATTGAAAGTAATATGAGCATGTAAAATCTGTGGGTTTAATTTTCTTTTGAAAGATAAAATGTTCTAGAACATAGTAGTACTTTGTAAAGCAGAGGCAAAATTCTTCAAAATAGAACATTTTTTAAATAAATAAACTATGCAAGACATTTGAAAGCAGGGAACAAAGGGGAAAACATATTTGGTAATGCTTTTTTGTAAGGAAAATATGTATTTAAAGCAGTAATTCTTTAGTGTTACAATTTTTTGTCATCTGATGGATAACATATTAAAGTGTTAAGAAGTCTCTGCTAATCAGATAAGTTTGTCTTGCTCTCAAATTGCACTGCAAAACTTTTTTAAACATTTGGAGGTATTCTTTTCTTTGTTTTGATATACAGTTAGAAATCTTCAGCTATGTAACTGAAAGCCTGATCTACCATACATCTATTGCCATAGTGTTCCTTGTTGAAATATTACCGAAGTATAAAAGCTCATGCTCTAAACTTTAAGTTTGGTTATAATTAGAACCTGCTTCATTTTGGAACAAGAATATATTGTCAAATTACGGGGCTTTTTTCTTGTGTAATCACTTAGGGTGGATTTTTTGTTTAAATTGTTCCTGTTTATGTTTGCATTTTGTAAACATTCAAACAAAGAATAGCCGTTGGAAATAACAATTAGCCCCATCGTAAAATTTAATAAAGCGAACATTTTCTTTGATAAATAATGCAGTTTACTTTGTTTTTTTACATCAAAGAGAACACAAAATTGATTTAGGTTAGTTTAACTCTCTTCCAATTGACTAGAGACTAGGAAAACCAAGATTATCTATGTAAAAGAATACAGGAATAAGGCCAAGCGTATATGATGCTTTCTCTCTAGCATCCTTCCAGTCTCCAGCTACTCACTGCTCAGGGTGGTCTTGACAGATTTCTGTGTTTTTAATAACCTCCGCTGCATTTTTTTTCCCCCATAAACATGTTACATAAGGTTTAAGAGATAGTGGCCTTTTGGCATGGATGAGACAAATTTCTCCTTGGTTTAATTATGCATTGCATCAACTTTTTTGGTGTTTCTGGTACTGTTTCCTGATGGTTTGTTTTGGTGCCTTACATTGCAAAAGAGAGTACATTACTCATGCTTGGTGAGCCTCTGTGCTGCTTGTGATTTTACAAGACTTCACATGTGATTGATACATCCTCTGTTTCAATATAGTATTCTGTTTAACAAAGTGACAACAGTCCTTTCTTTTTTTTCATTCCAACAGGCAAACAGTGATAGACAAAGGTAGACACCTTTGCAGATGGGGGGGAAATCCCTTTAGGCTGCTGATGTGCATGTGTATAACCATAGTGTGTGGAAAAAAAAAACCCTATAACCTACTTTGTGACAGTTTCTGTGGAAGCATAACAGAATTCATGAATATTCAACTTCTTTCAGTTGTAATTTCATGTATTTTTAGACTAACTCTAATAGTTTTCTATAATTAAGTAAAGAAGCAAACATGTTTGTGTGACAGTAATTCTGGGAATATAATTAAAAGGATTTGAAATCAAGGATACTTGAGGAGCTTAAAGTGCAAAATATATATATTTTAAAGAAAGTTTCATTTAAATGGTTGTCACAATCTTTTCAGCATGATCCAGTAATTCTGTTTAAGACTAATAATGCTAATGTCCTAGAATATGCTTAGCAGCAGCAATTCAGTTCTTGACTTATTTCTCCTCCTCCTGTTTTTCTTGCCTTATGAGCAATGTGTAATAGTAGAGCAGTATTACACTTGACTTGAACTTGTGTTCATTTTGTGCATATGTCCATGCAGTAGCAAAAGTAAACTTGACAGCTTAATTCTATGTTAGGGGAATGTTTGCAGGGATAATCCTATTCACACTGCAGGATAAGAGTGCCCTGCTAGTGGCTTTGGCCTATAAAACCATTAGCTTTAAATTGTGTGCTGGCTTCGTGATCTTCTTAGCTTGTAAACCAGCTTTTTCTTAGCAGTTTATTGGTGAGAGCAGGTAATTTTATGATAAATTTTCCTAGCCTATGCCTTTTTTTTTTAAGTATAGTTGACAAATACATCAAAAGCAGCAAAATCTTCACTTCATATGGATTATCTGATAGAAGACATATGATACTATGTTTTAAAGCTGTAAATGGCTTGGATTAAACTATTTAATGACAAAAAGATCAGCTTGGTGTGGAGGCCTAAAGATAACGTTTCACAGGTTTCCATGAGTGAAGGCAGAGACAAATAAGTAGACAATATACTTTAAGATTTCTCTCCTGCCTCTTTCTGGTTAACTGCCCTACAGTAGGCCAGTGTAGCTCCTGTACACTTACAAGATTTACTGCTGTAGTTTAGGTTTTGTTCTTGGTTTTCATGATGCTTTCCTGGGAGTTCTGACTGGCTGTGGAACTAGTAAGTAGCCTGACTTTTTGTATACTAACCTTAATACAAAGAAACTCAGTCCTAAGAATCAACATGACTCTGTAATTTATAGATAGAGGTACAGAAAAAGAACAGCAAGACTCTTTCAAATATATTGATATTGTATGTTCAAATAGATCTACTTCTGGTTTCTTCAGAATTTATAGTTCTTTATTTGGAAGAACAAGTGGTAATAGACTATGCCCTTTATGTAATCAAAGGCTGAAATATATTGTTTCATAAATACCACCACTGTAACTGAAATTTTATAGAAGTATGTACCATGTTGATATCTTGTATGCAGTATGGCCACATGTAATCTTATCTAGAGGTCGTTGTTCTATTTTCCCTGATGTGGAAATGACAATAAGAGAGGTTGACAGATTTTCAGAGTGAAGCAGTATATGATGAATGATCTTTGTGTCCATTTTCAGTGTTAAACACTGAGCAAAGCAGGTGCTTGCTAAAGGGCAGATGTGACTTCACTTGGTCTCCAAATGATGCAGGTGAACGTGCTGCAGCTGTTACTAGGTTCAGCCAAAATGCCCAGTCTGGCCCCATTTGCACACATATGCAATCTCTGACAGTAGAGGGAAGATACTAACACTGCTTGAGTGTTTTGTGGCCACTGCTCATGGCGTACAGTATGCTGCATGTTTTCTTGTGGTTTTAAACCAATCTATTTTGGACAGCTATGATCCTTATATATAGACCCACCATAGTTCCTGTTCTTCCTAGTGTAGCTGC
This sequence comes from Elanus axillaris, assembly GCA_026212715.1. Taxonomy (NCBI): domain Eukaryota; kingdom Metazoa; phylum Chordata; class Aves; order Accipitriformes; family Accipitridae; genus Elanus; species Elanus axillaris. The sequence continues at coordinate 18,365,158 of JANZLQ010000007.1, read as the reverse complement.
AAATTATAATATTGAATTCAATCCAATTCAAGCCTCCCAGTCAATCTAAATTCTATTTAGGTGTTCAGCAGAAAGTGCAAATTAAACCTTTGTCCTCTACCCTGCAGAGACAGTCCAAAGTCCAGGCTTCAGTGCTCAGGATCTCACAAGCTCAACAGGAGATTAAACTCTGTAGAACCTATGTACACACTTTTCATTAAAAGTCAAGACTCGCAGGTCTACTGCATTTCCGAGTGCTTTCTGCATGCTACGACTGGAGTTTTTTTACCCAGACGTATACTCAATAGTTAGTTGTGTTTATTGGAACCAAAGGTCTGTTGTGGTTCGTGGTTTTATAAGGTAAAAGCCTCTCTGGCATATAACATAAGCCTGAAGAATTGGTAATAAACACAAGAACCAGTATGAAATAATCATTGTTTCTTTAACAATCAGTAGAAAACTACTGATCGGTGGTCAGAATTAAGTTTTGCTTTGGGATTAACAATTGCTTAATATCTAGGAAGCTTTGGGAAGTGGAGTGCATATAAGAGTATTTCCAGATATCCTGTACCAGATAATTCCTTAATGTTTTTTTTTTCCTATTCACAGAACAACTACTGGTTTGGAAATGGGAACTTTCTGTATTGCCAGTCCAGTAGTATCTGAGAGAAGAAACAGTTCACTAGTAACGGCAGTAAAAGTTAGATAAAGGAAACGGAACTGAGATGAGGAGGGGAAAAAGCTATGGCTGCAATGCATGAAATTAAAAACCTAAACAAAACAAAAAAAAGCCTTTCTAAGGATTATGCTTTTTAAGATCCCTGACAACCTAGTTGATGATATGATGATACGCTGCAGACTAACACTTGCTGAATTCCTTTTTCACGTGTGCAATTATCTTTTTATTGTAGTAGCCTCGGGATACTTCCTTGGTCTGTGTACAAAAAATGTAACCTTTTTCACATTTGTTTTTGCTAAATTTATCAAACTGACATTCAATGTCATGAGTGGAGATTCCTTTCTTGTTTGAGATGACACAGTATTTTTAAATCTCATGGATTTATGCTATAGAATTTATGCTCATGGAATTATCACTATTTTGGATAGTCTTATCAAAGGGCTAATGGCAAAATTGGAGTTTTGTTCTTTTTCCAGAAAAAAGAATAGTACCTAGTTTTTTATGATGCATACACTGAAGTTGTTAAGCTCTGGTGGTGTAGTCCAAACCCAAAATAACTTGGGTTTGCTATGTGACCTGTTTCAGAAGAAAGATTAGTGGACTGGGTTTTGTGATTTATCATGGCTTACAGTGCATAGTAATGCTCATTATGGTAGATGGCAAACTATAAGCATGGTACACAAACTTTCAGTGAGGTACTTATTTTTATCCAAATATTTCAGAAGGTTAACTTGCCCTCCCTTCGTCCAGTGCAAATTTGTTTTTATGAGGCCACATAAAATTAATTACATTTTGCAAGCATTGCCAAATAATACTATAAGAATAAAAAATGGAAAAAATTAAAGTTGTGTATGAAAATAACATCACTGCCATTATACTGTAAGAGAATTGCTGGAATAATACTGATCCAATGGAATGATACACCTTCTATTTCATGTTTTATGAAGCATATGAAAATATGCTTGTGAAAAGAAATGGAAGAACAATGAGACTGCTTCCTTACTTTTAAGCATATCTTTCAAAATATGAAAATAAGACAAAGGCTTTGTTAACATGAAATTAGAAACAGCCGAGAGGAAATATAAGCTTTCATGCTAAGGATCCAGACTTCCTTTGCACCTTGTGCACATGAAGAAGACCCTAAGGAGTCATTTTCCTGTATTCAAGATCCATACATGAATGAGGTAGTATAAGAGAAAAACAGTGGCAAAGATGATGCAGTTTTTCTTCCTTTTGTATGAATTCACATATCTGGTGCATGTGAGAAATTCTTTTCCCATGAATAGCTTACAGAAGAGTTGCAGAATCCTTTAAAATACTTCTATCCCTCATTGTTTCAAAGTCAAAACCAAATGTCAATTAAGTGCTAACTGAGTGTAAATCAATACTGTGATGAGTGGTTTGCTGATAGGTGCTCTGTGCAATATGCTAGCCCTAATAGAGTCAGTAGAAGACCCAGATAATCTAGTTAAGTGTGTCTGAAGTCAGTGCAGAGCCCATAATGTCCCTTTTCCTTAATTATTTGTTAGACAGAATGGCAGTGCCTAAGAACTCACCAGTGTCTAGGAATAAAATATGCACTTTCTTGAATAAAAGTTAATCTGTACTTGAGCCAGCTGTAGCAAAAAGAACCAGGAATAAGCTAGTTTTCAGAACCCAGGATTAATGACAAATACATTTGAAAACTTTGTAAACTAGATAAAAATCTTGAACATGAATATGACTCCAAATGTTGCACAAACTCACTGCCCGACATAAGGATGAAGGTGTATGGTGCATGCTGGATAATATGGATATACTTGTTTCATATACCCCTTTTTTTCTTTCTGTGGAACCAAAGTTTTGTCAGTGATCAGGAATAACCACAATAGCTTCTGACAGGCTGACCTCAGTTTAGTGACTTTAGAGGTATAATTCTTCTGCTGAATGAGGTTGTACACTCAGCAGACCAGCTTTGTAATCCTATCTCCGATAAATCAGTCACACTTCTGTGATTTTAGAGTACTTGTGTCCAATTTTTTGTGTATGGGAGGAAGGCCCTCTATGGTATAAGGGTAACCTACTGAAGTATTTTGAAGAAACTTGAATTTTCTCTGGACAACTGTTTTTCCTTGTCTAGTATTATGAGCCCCAAAGTGACATGAGTTATACTGCTGATGATCTCCTGTAGACATATAACTTCCACCTATTTTTTGTTGTTTTGAAAACAAAATAATCTATGTCCACAGCTGTGCTGTTTCAGCTTGCAATCCCTGAGGATGAATTAGGCTTGTGTTGAAACACTGGCTTGCTTTCTGCTTTGTCTGGGTGCTCTCAATGTTTACTCAGTGTCAGGTCTGGCATTCACTGGAGCTTTGTGAGCTGATTCAGCACGCTTAACCCGGGAGTGTGAGGAAAGACAAAAAGAAGGTGTATTGCTCTGGCAGAAGTGACCCAAGTCATTTGAGCAGTAAGTGTCGCACTGCTCTCAAGGGAGAAAGCAAAACTGGGAAGCAGGGAGTGAATAAGAGAGAGCAGGAGCGAGATGTGCTGTGGCAGTGATCTGTTGATTACCTCACTGATCCTGGAGGACCTTGCCCAGAGGTGCTATTTTGTTTGGCAGAGACTGCTGAACATCAGTCTGTCAGTACCCCACTGAAGCTGCTCTCCTCTTAATTGGTATGGGTTACTCTGCCCTACAGAGAGCAAGTGCAGAGACAGGCAATTAGAGAAGTGTTAAGTGCTTGAAGTTATATTCAGTTTTGACTTTCAATGTTGTTGTGCACGTGTAGTAATTTGACAACTGACTTAAGTAGTGACAACCAAAGAATTGAAGAGTTAGGGGGGGACAGAGTGGTTCAGAAGTGTGCAAGAGATGTCTTGGCATGAAACAAATAAAGGGGAAGAGACTCTGTATTACTCCCATATAAAAATCATATGGCTGGATGAAAGGGGTTTTTCATGTGTGTTTAGCTTTGGTTAAACTATGGGCCATATGGGTAAAAATAGTTACTGCACTGAAATCTCTCTGAAACAAGGGTCGCCTTCTTTTGTGGGTAATGCCAATTGCATGTGCCTAGTATTTTCTTTGATCTCAGTCAAGACACCCGGGCATTTGAGGCAGTATGTATGCAAAATGACGGTGAAGTGTATCTACTGACCAGAAGGCATATGGTGGAGTGGTCTGACAAAAGTGCACTATCGTTAGTGATGATAAAACTAGTCTCCAGATGCTGACTACTTAAGGGTCTTGACGGTTAACAACACCACAAAAACCACACCCTGGAATAGTGAGACTTCAACTTGAATGTTTTGATTTTTATTGTCTTGGTCCTGAAAAGGGCCATTAAGGCCTTTGGTGTGTTACCTCTCGCTCCTTCATGAAGGGTTCTGACTTATAGTACACTAAAATGCCACAGCCTTCTACTGGTGACCAGGAATCAGCAGCTGTTTGTGACAATGTGTTGTGTAAATTACTGTATTTAAAGCTTGAAGTAGTATGATTGCATCATGATTTTTTCTGTCACAACTAATTGTAATATAGGAGTGGGTCAGCAGTCAGATTTGCTTGCTAGTCCCTAACCTACTGAAAATAGCCTGAGGGATACAGACATTGCTTGTTGTAACTCACATTGAAGGAAAACTGTAGGCAGAATTTTCATGGCTGCAGATCTAAAAACATATTTGTTACTGAAGTAATCTCGACCACACTATCAACCTCGTAGCTCCTAATTCCAGGATACTTGGCTGGCGTGAACAAAACAGTACATGACATATGCCACAGGGTTGTTCATGATTGAAAGAAATACGGATTTTTATTTTCCCACTTTCTTCCCACTCACACTGAGGGTGAGGGAGGAAACATGCCTTGTACCACAGTATACTCCATTTAGGATTGAAATGAAAGTGTCAGGGGAAGTATGAGATGTTTTGAGAAGTTTCAGTTCGGCTTAATAGCCAAACCCTCTCCTGTTCAGTTCCACATGTGAGTTTGTCATCAACCCTGTGCTGGTCAGGTGGCAGCACTGTTTCCTCTTGATCTTAACTGTGACATCTGGGATCTCAGCTGCCTCTGGCAGGTATCTTTCTAGTGGCAGGGAGCCTTACCCTACCCTAAGGAGTGACTAGAAGCATTTTAGTTTTAAGGCTTTCTCATCAAGGTTATTTGGTAGGTTGGTTTGGTTTGGTTGTGTATGTCTGTTGCTGGCTTTTTGGTTAAAAAAACCCAGCCCCACACAACCAAACAATACCAAAACCAAACCCAACAAATAACTGAAGCCAACCTCTTTTTCTGCATTCTCCCTGAAATCTGAACCCATGCATGGTATAAACAGTAATTTTATTACATGGAGGTAGTATTTTTTTCCTTACAAAGAAAAGCAGCTTTTTAATTGCTGCTGTGGGCATGTGAAAATGTGTAAATGAACTTCCTAGTAAACACAGGTGTATTTAAGGTATAGTCTGTGATATGTTTGGGTTTTTCTGAGGTAAAACAATCATTGAAAGGATATTACTATCTGTTAGTTTTCGCTGTTACTTTACTTGTGCTGACCCTGTTGCTTGTGAAATGCCACTTTTTCACAGCACATCAATGGTATTTAATGACAATGTTTTTGAAGACTCTTTTATCCACCGCAGGATTATTTCTGGTGACTTGGTTTATGAAATGTTCCTACACACAGTTGTATTAGCACAACTCTAGGGGCAGGTGTGAGTGACCAGGGCAGGAAAGTCTTTAGCCTTCTTAACTGCAACAACTAAATAATCTTAGGAGTACTATACAGTTCTAAAGTGTTATGTAAAAAAATCTTTAAAAATAGTTATACAACAAATTTGAATTAAAACCTGACTGTGAAGGAAGACAGTGATATTGCAAGGTTGGAAATGAGGTCATTTAAAACATTCCAGAAGAACTGTGAAATATAGTTCTGAATTAAGCTCCTTAACAGCTCCTGGATGAGGACTTGTGTAAAGTGTCAAGCAAGATTAAACATTTTCCTATAGCAGACTGAAATCTGCAGATTTATTTGTTAATGCCTATAATCAGACAGATTCAAGAAACCAAAGAAGAGAGGACTGAGATAGCTTAACAGCCAGGGTGAAGATAGAGAGTGTGAGGGAGGCAAAACTCTGCTTGTCTTGTTTTGTTCAAGTCCTGTGCAATGTAATTTTAAAGGGAACACCTAATCAAAATGCAAGACCATGTTTTAAATCACCCACTTTTTTTTTTTTCTCCTCAAGTTTCATACAGCTGAATTCTTAAGAAGGTGGGGAGGGAAAGCTGGAAGGGAAAACGAGGATCGTATTTAAGATCTTTTTTTTGACACCTACAATAACTGCTTTTTAATGATTAACACTAGTCATCAGATCTTTCCCTTTCTGAAAAAGTATCATAAAGATCTCCTGCTGTTCCCAGCAGTGCCGCGCTAATTCAACTCACTAGCAAAATTAGCAGCAGGAAACAAGCCTTTGAAATTTGCATCATTTATGAATAGCATTGTTCATTTGGTAAAGGATATGGGTTCCTGCTGTAATTGTTCCTGTGTTAAGAAGGCTGCAAGTTATTTTCTCTCCATCACTCTTAAAAAAAATTTTAAAAAATCAATAGAAATAAATACTCATACAATTAAATAGTGGATTAAACAGCCAACTGAGTGACTAAGAATTTCTTTCATTTCTGAACTCTTCTGATTTTTTTTTTCTCTCCAAGGGAGAACTATTGTGCTGCCATTCCTTCGCAAACACTCGATAATGCTAAAGTGCTTTGAAGTTGCCATTGGAGAAAATAGAACAACAGATGGAACATGAATAAACCCACACTGCTGTCTTTTTAATCTGAACAAAAGCAATTTTTCTTGGCAAAAATGGTTAATATTTAATTCCATTTACTTATAGAAGTTTGATCCCAGATGAGAACACAAAAACTGAGGCAGAGATGTATATACAACAGCTCAGTGTTTCTATATCCTGGCTTTTTATTAGAAAGATTAAAAAACTTCATCTAGCATGCATTATAATAGCTGTGATAGATCTTGTTCAATACTGATCTGGAGGCCACTGGACCCAAAGGAATCTGTGAATTAGAATCTCAGTAAGATGCTGTTACTTTGTTGTTTCCATGGTGCAAAGCAAGAACCCTGGACCTCTCATTTAGTGTGACTTTTCTCATGTGTAACTGTTATTAGTGGTTATAACTGAAGTTGCCATTCTGGTCGTAAAAGTAGTGTTTGAACCTCAGGTGTATTCCCACCATAAATAAAATATCTGTGTACTTTTATTACTGCTTTCTGGGATTCTTTTTTCTTTTAGTATGCAGCTAAAGATGAGATTTTAGTGCCTTGTCTTTAGACATGTTTTTCTCCACAGCAAACTTTCTAACAATCCTTATCTGAAAGGTTATAACATCCTGGTTTTGTTGTTTGATCATCTTGTGCTTAAGACTTGGGGACACCCATCTCCTCTTCTTCCTCTTGCACTTTTTACCATGATGGGTATTACAGACCTTTGGGGGGGGGAAATACTGTGAAACAAGCTTTTTGTACATTTTCTATTGTAGGCAATATAGGTTTTCCTACTGAAATTGCAGTTGTGTTCTCTTACTCTCATGCAATAGCTGGTCCTTATTAACACTCAGAAGTCATGCATATTCCTCAAAATTCCGTGCTGCTATATTTTCACTGTGGATTTGCTTCCTCCTTTTGTCTGAGGGCTTCATGATGGAGCTGCACAGTCTGATCACTACCACTCTTTAAGTGAGTGGAAAGATACATAATGAATTAAGCCCTACAAGTTCAGGCAGTATTACTTTTTCTCAAACTTGCATAATGCTCAGGATTTGAAGGGCATTCCTTCCTAATTAGCCCTTGCAGTCACAGAGGGCATGCTTGACCTGACTTCTTTAAACTTGGTTAGAGGCAAGATGTGGGAAAATCAAGAATCAATAAGAGGTAAAATATGAACAACCTGTGCAAGCTAAATGAGTTTGGGTAAAGGCACTGATGTTTCATAAAAGAAATATAACGGGGCAGCAAAAATAAAAATAATTTCTGCTTACACAGGGCTTGTTAGACATTCTAGTAGCTAATCATAGGAGCAAATGAAAAAGATTTCCAGCTGGTAACAAGTCTTTCTGGCTAGACCTTCTTTCTAACTTACTTATTCAAGTGACATTATATCAGTGCTCATCCAAGTTCTGCACTGCTGTCACTGTTGCGTAGAAACAAAGGAAAATCTGTTACTGAGCAAGTATTTTTGAGAGAATCTTAGCATATAGGGTTTTTGCCAAAGGAAATGTGGGTGTGCTTGAAATAGCTGTATTGCTAATGATGCAGTTCAGAGTGGAAGACACAACTGGAAGCATATTGTATTAGCCATGCCACTACAGACCTGGTATCTTTTATAAGTAGTTGCAGACTAGCATAGGTAGAGTACCAGTTTTCTGGAATGGGAGGTCACATGTTTAAACTTATATGGTTCTACTTTCTGCCTTAAGTTAAGCCTTGAGGAGCAGCTACAGAAGCACTTCCAACTTTGGACATGGATTGTATTAGGCTTTTTCGAGTTAGTAGTTGTAACTTTAGTTATACTTAAACCATGCAGGAGCTGGTTGCTTGCTCAAACTATCTTCTCATTCTTCCTATACTTCTAGAGAGCTATGGGGACCTTTTGACTCTTTTCTGCTCTGCCTTCTGAATCCAAATATTCTTTTATTGCTCCATTTTGCCAGGAAAAGAAAAAAAAAACCCTACCACAAACTCTCAAACTACTGCCTCAAATTCACATAAAAAAGAAGTGAAGTGCAATACAGGAGAGGTTCAGGAGTGACCTGACAGACTGAAACTCTAGCTGGTGTCCCAGTTAAGGAACTGTCTTCAGCATCTGAATGGATAGGTATCTGTTCTAGATAGCCCCTATAGGTATGAGACAAATGCAATGGAACGTTGATAGTAGGACAATGACATTGGTACCATGCCAGTGCAAATAACCTTTCAGGAGATGATGCATGCCCAAGGTATTTCAGATTGTTACATGTACTAAGAGTGGATATTAAGAAGAAATAATGCTACTGAATCAAGCCCTCAAAGGAGAAGGATACTTTTAAATATACTGTCATGTGAAGAGGGGAAAGGTGTTTCAGTTGGAGCAGGACTAGACGATCTCTGTAGGTGTATTCCAACTGAAGTGTTCTATTCTGTTTCACTAGCTTAACAAATTTGTTGCACACACCTTTTTGGTAAATCTTCAGAATTCAATTAAGCACAACATAGTCCTGCTGTGCCAAGATAAGAACATCAGAAATTTTAGGAACATGAAAATGTTATCCACACAGCATGCCTCTTTCTGCTGTTGTTGTTGCTGATCTCAATCCATTTTTCAGTTTTCTTACTACTCCTTCAATCTTTCCCTCCAGAAATACATCTAGGTTGCTCTTGAGCTGATTTATATGCTTTGCAGCCACTGCCTTTCTCTATAATTTACTGTTTCTGTAATAAACAATTTTGTTTTGACCAAATATATGACTTGCTTTCAGATTTCTTAAAGCCATTGTTCCCAGGTTAATGTCAAAGATTTTCTTTAACATTTAATTGGCAATCTAACTTAATTGTCACTGCCTCCTAAGTATCTGAAATGTCTTGGTTACATCAAAATTTGCCCCTTCAAAGAAAATGTTTTTTAAACTGGTGCTAAGGCTTACATTATAATAGGGTATGGTCAGATATTTGAAATATGAATGTAGATTTTGCTAGTTTCCCACTGAAGGGAAACTAAACATGTATCTGCACTTGAAGCAGCATGGTGAAACTAATGTAAGCAAGGATGTTTGCATGCTTGGACTTGTTGACATTCCCTTTTTTGTTGTTTTTGGGAGTTGGTTTTTTGCTTTGCTTTGGTTTAGAAGTGAGTGTTAGCGAGTGCTTACAAGTGACCTCAATTTTGAACATATGATCAAGCCAGCATCTTCAAGGAATATTTGTTCTTTAATGGACTTTCCCCCCTCCGGCCTTCCCCC